>JAVJAQ010005186.1:0-320293 GCA_032362365.1 Zygogramma bicolorata
GTCAGTGGCGGATCCAGGATCAGGTCAAGGGGGGGGTCTATAACTCAAAATTTATATATATATATATATATATATATATATGACAGAAAATTATGAGCTACCGTATAGCAAAAACTAGTGAAGATCTAAAAAAAAAGTGAAAAAGATTGACATGAGCAAAATATAAGAGTGTAGCTAGGAGGTAAAGTAGGTTCGAAACTTTAATTTTTTTGAATCGAATCCAGTTGATTTAACGCTATCAACAGCATATTCTACTCATACATAGTATATTCAAATTGTTACCGGCATACACAATACTCATCACAAATGTAACAAGTCTAATTTTTCAAATACTGCGCCAAAAAGGATCCAATGGCAGCACTGTCAGAAATTTCTCGAACTTTTCCTCGATAAGCCTGACAAGTGTCAATTTTCTTTAAAGTGTCATCGTGAAAAATTGCAATTTGATAGTTAAAAAAAAGCATTTATTTTTTCACCTACAACACGGAGAGGACTCTATTTTCATATTTTACTCGGCTTGATCCAGCGTCTGAACCGACTGAACCAGAAAGAAAAGGAAAGAACAATCGTTGAGTTCAAAAATTTCAAGCGAAATTTGTTTGTTTGGGTAACATTCAATCCAGATCTTGTTTGTACTATTCTTAATTCTTGAAAATAATTTTTTTTAGGAATTGGAGGATTATTGAATTGAAAGAATTGATGAAATTGGTTGTTGAAAAATGAAAATTTACTAATGTTTAAATGCCTGCTCTTCAGTTTTCAATGGAATGTAATAATAATTATTGAAGTTCTTTAATTTTAAAGCAAACAAATTTATTTCATTTTATTTTTTTGTCTTGCACATGTGATATTTTTCCGTTCTCTAACAACAAAATTTGGAAATTAGGAGCCGATAAAAATTGAAAAAAAAATCTCTCATTGTCCCAATGGGGGGGTCCGGACCCGAACCCCCCCCCCCCCCCGTGGATCCGCCACTGATAAAAATGAACAATTTTTTTCAGCTGTTTGCATTATCGTTCTTGGAATATGCTTTTGTTGTATAAGAAGATGCTTCCGGAAACGAAGAGCAAAGGATGGCAAAAAGGGGATGAAAGGAGTGGACTTGAAGTCTGTGCAGCTCTTAGGATCTTCCTACAAGGAGAAGGTGAGTAGTAATGTTAACATATTCATGCGGTTAGTATGTAACAATACATCATCATTTTATCGAATAATACACATCATCTCTAGGATCAATAGGAATTTTTCTTATATGAAGGAAAACAATAGATGTTACTTCTGATCTTTGCAACAAAAAAAACGAAATAGTATATTCTTCAACAAGTGCATAAAAGTGCTAATTTCTCACGAGTTCAAAAAAGTTGCGGAACGAGAATATTCTACAAATATTTTATGCTTGACGTTGATTGACCTTAAGAGAGTCATAGTTCACTCTGTGGCACAGAAATGTCACTTTGCGAAACACTAATGCCAAATTTTAATTATTGTGAGAAACAATCTTGTTTGCGAACGTAAAACTATGCAGGAAAGCGTGTTTTGGAGTGTGGTTGTAGAAAAACGAAATTATTATAGCGTTATAATAGATTGACTGAGGATGAGTTTGATATGAATCTCTATTGGGTTAATATTTTATACCCAGCAGTGTTTCGTTTTGATTTCTCATTATTGCTTCAATGATTCTTCCTGTAACCTCCTATTGGTTGAGTGGAAGAGCAAAATCTCGTTCCCAGAACAAGCATTTTGAACTCTGCCATTGAATAGTTGCTACTCTTGGATGTGTTCACTATCGCTTTGTAACTGCTACCTATTCAATAAAAGCAATATTATTATTATTATTATTATTCTTATCCTGTCTTTATTCGATTTCAGGTTCAACCGGATATGGATGAGCTCACAGAAAATGCAGAAGAACCAGACGAAGGAGAGAAGCCAGAGGTTCAGAAGTTGGGAAAATTACAGTACAAGGTATGGCTGTGTCCATTTTTGATACAAAGATTCCCAATATTGATGAATCATCGAATATTCAAGAGCTGCATTTGGGAAACTACTTGTTTCCAGACAATGTTTCATATCCAGAGTGAAGGCAAATTCAAACTCCTTCGACAATATATTGATAAAATAGTTCCATAAAACTACCCTTCCATGTTCAAAATCACCGAAATAGGAAAAGTGGTAGGAAAGTTCGTGTTTTCTACTCAAGTTAAGTGCGGTCTTCCAGGTCGAAAACTTGGAATCAATTGTGATAATACCATCATCAAGTATGCATTGTGCAATATTTTTTCGCCCTTTATCTTTTGAGCGATATGAAATAATAGGTTATGTAAAATTTTACTTGAAAAAGTATCAAAATATTTGTGAATGCTTAATGAGAAAGATCGCCGAAATCAAAGGGATTTGAAGTGGATTTTGAACTGTACCATATTTTATCAAAATTCATAAAAAACAGTTGAAATTTTAATTTCGTTGATTCGCCGCGATTTATTTCACCTGGCAACATTGTATTTAGTTCAGAGCATTCTTGTTTCTTGACATTGTTTTTAAAGGAATGTGATGTATTATGTGATGATTGAACAATATTTCACCATTTCCATGTTATTCCACACTGATTATATATTTGAATATTCAAAACTGCTCCAGCTGAATATGGTTTCCGTGTTCAGTTTTTCTTTTTATTCCATTGGTACGACAGCGTATTAGTGTCACTGTAAAAATAAAAAATATCCCAATTGACCGATTTTGATCTGTCAATGACAGACTGAAATCTGGCAATTGGAAGATTATAATCTGTCAATGTCATTGACAGATTTAAATTTGTCAAGTGTGATATTTTTTATTTTTATATTGAAACTAATATGCCGTCTTAACAAAAATCACATGAGACGATTGAAATATTTTCAATTTGATAGAATGTTCTATATACTTTGTCGTTCGATACAGTGCAAAACAAAACAAATTGGTTAGGGACAACTTGGAAAAGTCAAGGAATTTATTTCAATGGAAGTGATGTGAGAGTATTCCACAAAAAAATGTAAAATATGTCATATCTCATTGTTTTAGGTTTTTTTTAACCTCAAGTAATACCTAGTCAATTGAATATTTGTACTACACTTCGGAATTTACAATTTAATTCAATGATAGATTATTACTCTCACTGAATACAAAGGGAGAGGTAACGAATTTGAATGATCTCATCATAATTCTATTATTGAAAATCTGATGGATAAACACCAAGATGGGAGTCAAATGTGTGCCTCTTTAGAATGAGAATACGAAAATTGATTCTAGTCCAAGAATATCAATAGTCAATTCATCGATTTCACAATATTTTCACGTTCAACTAAACCCATATTCCTCAACTGAAATTACCAATTCTGGTTTTATAATAGCATGTATTCGACTCTCTTCTTTGTGGCTCACTTTGAATTTTACTGAATAGTGGTTAGTCAAATTCGATAACTTGTTTTCACGTCTTCTATGGCCCAAAATAGATCCTTTTGACACAGCACAACCCTCATTTCTAGCTGGAGTACGACTTCAACCAGAACAGCTTCTCCGTTACTGTGATCCAAGCTGAAGACTTGCCAGCCTTGGACATGGGCGGCACTTCAGATCCTTACGTCAAAGTCTACCTTCTTCCTGATAAGAAGAAGAAATTTGAAACCAAGGTCCACAGAAAAACTCTGAATCCTGTCTTCAATGAAACCTTCGTCTTCAAAGTGAGTACCCACACATATTGTCTTTGATGCTTCATTCGGAGATCATATTTTCGTATTCTTTTGTAAGTACGTTTCGGAGATATATCCCAGTGAGCAGTTTGTTACCTCTCCTTCCTTCTTTTCAATGGAAGGGATTTCAACGAATGAGTTTTTTTGAGAGGATTTTTTTGGCACCAATACTGAATAAATTCTCTTGCCTAATCAAATGGTTGAAGACTTTTTTTGCAAGTTATCAATTTGTGGGTATGAATGTTTTCTTCGTCGTTTTTTGGTTGGTAACCTACTCAAATTGGAGAAATAGATAATTAATGTTGGAATCTATATCCTGAAAAATTGCTGCGTTTATTAAAAATAGTTATTTTTCAATGATACACGCCCTATCAGTCAACAACTTTTCGTAAAACGAAAATTCAAACATGGTATTGGAACCTCAGGTGTAAAAGTTGAAACTTTTTATAGAGATTAATTATGAAAACACTGAGCTGATATTTGTACTCGGAGTGCTACTTGCTAACAAGATGCTAACTTTGGTAGCAATATGAACGTCGTGTACAAATAATATCAGATTTAGTTTCAGTAGAGCTCATCTCCAAGGGACAAAAGCTTAAATAATAGTTTATCTACACCCGTACTCTAATAATACACTTATATGCCCACAACCCGTTTTATAATGAAATCCATTACGATACAGATTTCCAACCAATAGAAACCCATTCGTTCTCAATCAAGCATGATGTGCATGCTCTGCATTTGACGTTTGTCAAGTCAAAATCGGTATACGTTTTGAATTTTTGAAGAATATAGCCAAACTTCGATAATCATAACAAAATGTCTGATACCAGCGATATGGGAGAATCACCTTCGACACCTTCACTGGCAGACATACAGATAGAATGATTAAATTTTTCATTTGACAGATGCATGATTCATTCCTTTATTTTTTCAACCAAATTTTCTGAGCTCTCCGTGGGCGAGCGGTATAAGGTGCTGAGAAAATATTTGCTAGTTGGACTAGTTTGGAAGAGACATGGGTTTCGATCCCGGCCTCGAGTAATTTATTTTTTATTTTTGATCTTCTCTTCATTTCTCATCGTTTCATTTCTCAAAGTGATACCATTGATTACAACTTTGTAGAATTTTTCAATTTTTAATTAGTATTATTGTGTGCAATACAAATATAAATTTAATATTTGTAGTTCTTCACTATTTATCGGGTGTAGTTAAAATGGCGTATGAAACTCTCATGTAATGATTATTAATACACTCTCATCCCGGTTGAGGCTCGTGTAATAATAACCATCATTACATGATCTTCGCATAATATACTATTTTCTACTCCCACTGCTCATTTCATTATAGTTCACCAAATGGATAAGTAGGCGATTCCAGTCAACTGAATTGTTATGATTTCATATCCACACAAGGAAGGATATGAATTTCATCAATCACGGAGAACAAAATACTTGGTAACCATTGAAGCGTAACAATTCTGATCTGTCTACCTGATTATAAAAACTTTCCAAGAGAATATTTTCAAAAATCGATGATTTTAGCGAAATATCTTCAAAATGAACAAAAATTAATCGCAAAAATGGATGTTAACAATAATTATAATATCTCGATTTTCTCATCGTATTTAGGTATAACATTTCATCTTCGAAATTCATCTTCCTTTGCGAATTCTAAAACTTCGTTACTGTCAATCTGTCATCAATTCCATTGTAATAATCAGTGTATCAGTGTTTTCTGTAACAGATCGATTCACGAAAATGTCTGATTCTAGTGATGAATCTATTACCTACAAACTATTATTGCACAACAAGAATGGATATTGTGGCCATATCGCTTGAGGACGAAGTATGAGCAAGATGCCGTTGGCGAATACTCAAACGTCCTAGGGCGATGTAGCCAATATCCATTCGGGTATACAGTTGATTTTTTTTTCGACTAGGTGAATACTCCAGAACTCTCTTCCAAGTATCATATGGAGAATCATTTTCAGATATAGAGTATTTTTTCGATATTTATATCTATATTTATCGACATCATCCGGAAATTCGAAAAATCAATACTCAGTACCTGAAGAGTTATGTTTCAATCGTTGAAAGAAAGTACAAAAAAATTCGGTTTTGGTGGGACTCGAACCAACGATAGTCTCAGATGAGGGGGGAACGCCTCAATCAACTAGGACATTATTTGGTCTATGCAATTTTAGTTAATTATTGGTGTGAAGAGTAGAGGTAAGTACTCCCATTTCACAAAAAAAACATCACTTTTGACAATTTGAACTCGAAGATAATTCGCTTAAATAGTTACTATTAAGTAAACTTAATAGTACTGATGTTAATCAAATCTTCCAAGATTTTATTGAAAAAATCACAGAACAGGTAAACTTTGTTTCTCCATTGCAACTGTTTAGTATTAAACAAAATAATTTACCTTGTTACGATCTTGAAGTTGTAAATATAGCCAAGAACAGAGAAGGAGCTTATAGAATTTTTCGAAACAGTGTTACTCAAGTTGAACAACAAATCAATTGGGAATTATATAAAAATTATAGAAATGATGTTGTAAATGTACTGAATAAGAAAAAGTTTGAATACTATGAAAACAAGATCGATAATTGTGCACATGACTCAAAAAAAATGTGGAAAACACTAAAAACTATTATCAAACCACTCAGTTCTCCTATTCCAAATGAAATTATATTCAACCTTCAACAAAGAAACCTTACTGTCAATCTTAGTAAAGAGAAAGCAGATATGTTCCATTCTTTTTTTATTGACAGTATTGCTGAAATTAAAGAAACTATTCCACGAACTGCTCCATGGTCTGATGTAGGACTTCCTGTTATTGTATCCCGCATGTCTGAATTTCTACCTTTAACGCTATCTGAATTGAAAATAATAGTAAACGATTTGGATAATAGATGTAATTCTGATGTTATTAATAATAAGGTTATCAAAAGTTTTTTCAAAGTGATAGGACATGTAATATTAAATTTTGTTAACACGTCTTTAGTTACTGGAAATTTCCCACATAAACTTAAAGTGAGTACCGTTGTACCAGTACCAAAGATCATTAATTCTAATGAAGCTATCAACTTTCGCCCTATTAATACTTTACCACCTTTGGAAAAAATATCAGAACTTGCTGCTTATAACCAGATATCTAGGTATATTGAAAACAATAAAATATTGATGGATTATCAATCCGGATTCAGATCCAAGCATTCCTGCGAAACTGCTTTACAGTTGACACTGTCTAGCTGGAAATTAGGAGTTGATAGTAATAAATATATTGTTGCAGTCTTCCTTGACTTTAAAAGGTCTTTTGAAACTGTTGACCTCTCGCTACTACTAATTAAACTTAAATACTATGGCATAACAGGCACTGCACTAGCTTGGTTCAACAGTTTCCTTTTGAATAGAGAGCAGTGTACAAAAATTGATAATGTTTTCTCAGCTAATAAAGGTATCACCTCTGGAGTACCCCAAGGAAGTGTACTCGGACCTCTATTATTCATCCTATATCTAAACGACGTGAACTATATTCAAGAATGCGAATTCCTTAATCTGTTTGCAGATGATATGGTGGTGACTGCAAGTAATGTAAGCCTGGCTAGAGCAATTGAAAAACTTAATTGTACCCTAAAACATATATCAAACTTTCTAAACATCAACAAACTAAAACTCAATATTAATAAAACCAAAGCCATGATCATAACAACAAATTATAAATATAATCAGATTGACAAAAATGAGATAAAAATTAAAATTAACGATGAAACTATTGAAATTGTCGAAGAAATAAAATACTTGGGATTCGTTATTGATATTACACTCAGCTTAAAAAAACATTTTCAGCACATGTACAATAAAATATTGAAAAAACTATTTTTCCTCACAAGAGTTAGTAGAAATCTTACCCTTCAAACTACACTATCTGTTTATAAAACTATAATACAACCGCACTTTGATTACTGTGCTAGTGTACTTGCGTTGCTTGATGGAAATTGTATCGCTGCCCTGCAAAAACTTCAAAATAGAGGAATGCGTATCATTTTGAGATGCACTAGGTATACTCCTATTATATTAATGCTTCAGACCTTGGATTGGCTCTCTGTTAAAGATAGGTTGTTTTATTATTCGATGATTTTGATTTATAAGATTGTATCTGGTGAGGCCCCTCCATATTTTGACCAATTTATAGTATTCCATAACCAAATACATAACTATCCTACCAGAAGAAGCAATTATTTTTATGTTCAAAGAACAACCTACTCTCGAACTGCAAATTCATTGTTTCATAGAGGCTTATTATTGTACAATGACCTTCCGGTCGAAATCAAACAGTCCCACTCACTCAATGAGTTCAAACACCAACTACTTTTAAACATCAAAACGAAGTATGTATGACATAGCAGAAATCCAGATTATGATAGAATTTGTTTAGTATAACTTCAGTAATTCTAGTATAATTTCCTAGAAAATATGTACTGTGATCTTATTTATAATGTTACAAATAGATATTTGTCTTCTGTTGTAGCATGTAGAATGTGTGTATATTAGGCTGCCTATTTGAATAAATTACTTTACTTTACTTTACTTAAATCATTGATTTTTGAAAATAGTTTCTTAAAAACTTTTCATAATTAGGTGGACATCAGAATTGTGACGTGGTTGTTCTTAAGCAAATACGTTCAGAATCGACAAGATTTCCTATGTTTGTTTCTTGTCGAGTCGGGGAAATGACGGTATCATTCGCCTCAAAGGAAGATTTCCTGAGATAGATGGACTCGGCTTAGACTACCATTCCAGAAATCCCGCCATATTGTATCCTAAACATAGATTCACAGAACTATTAATACATCACTATCACCAACAAGTGGGTCATGTTGGAATCGAAACAGTAGTCAATAATCTACGGATTAAATATTGGATTCTATATGTTCGTGCAACGGTGAAGAAATGTTTTAATTCTTGCCAAGTATGTAAAATTCGAAAATGCCAACAATACCTCCTGAGATGGGTATGTTACCAGCCCAGCGACTTGAGTCGTTTGTATTTCCATTTTCGTATGTAGGAATCGATTTCTTCGGCCCAATGACAGTATCTATCGGTCGAAGGATAGAAAAGAGATATGGCGTGTTGTTCACTTGTCTCACCATAAGAGCCGTGCACATTGAGATAGCTGCTTCATTAGATACCAGTTCGACAATACTTGCGATTCGACGATTCATGTCCAGGAGAGGCCATCCGAAGCAATTCATCACTGATAATGGCACGAACTTCGTTGGAGCTGAACGTGAACTAAGGGAATGGGTACAATCCCTAGATCAAACAAGTATTTTGTCCTCTGTGATTGGTGGAATTCATATCCTACCTTGTGTGGATATGAGATCATACCGATTCAATTGACTGGAATCGCCTGCTTATCCATTTAGTATTTACTGAACTATAAAGAAATGAGCATATTCACGGGTGGGAGTAGAAAAATAGTATATTATGCAAAGATCTTATCAACCATTCGAAACTCACCTTCGGCTCGTCTGGTATTCCGGTTGATGCTCGTGTATATTAACCATTACATGAGAATTGCATACGCTATTTTATCTACACTCGATAAATAGTGAAGAAATACAGATATTATATTCATATTTGTATTGCACACAATAATACTAATTGAACGTATTTCTTTGAAAAATTCTACAAAATTGTAATTAATGGTATTACTTCGAGAAATGAAACGATGAGGAACGAAGGGAAGATCAAAAATTACCAAAAAAAAATGGTCACTCGAGGCCGGAATCGAACCCATGTCTATTCCAACTAGTCCAACGAATCTCAGCGCCTTAGACCGCTCGCCTACGGAGAGCTCAGGAAATTTTATCGAAAAAATAAAGTAATAAATCATGCATTTGCCAAATGAAAAATTCAATCATTCCAACTGTATTTCTGCCGGCGAAGGTGTCGAAGGTGATTCTCCCATATCGCTGGTATCAGACATTTTGTTATGATTATCTAAGTATGGCTATATTTTTCAAAAATTCAATACCTACACCGATTTTGACTCGACAAACGTCAAATGCAGAGCATGCCCATCATGCTTGATTGAAAAATAATGGGTTTCTATTGGTTGAAAATATGTGATGTAATGAAAAATCTGTATCGTAATGGATTTCATTATAAAACTGGTTGTGGACATATGAGTGTATTATTAGAGTATGGGTGTAGATAAACATATATAAAACACTTATCTTTGATAACATATCTGAAACCAAATATGTTTTCATTTTCAGAACTCATTCACAAATACTTCACTTCTATGTATCATTTTGAAATATCTGTCACTCATTTAGATTCCAATATTATTCTTAATTCTTTTAAATTGTAGTAGGTTAACAACCCTGAAACCACGAAAAAAAACTTGCTTTTCTATTCCTACTATTTCACATCGTTCGTAACGTATTAGAAAGTTATTAGGTAATGGCTCATTCAGACTAGAAATGCATTCTTACATTAATAGCGGCCGCTTCTGGAATTTTTTCTCAAGATCATGGGATATGTAACATGCATCCTGATAAATTTGATCTCATGACTACATTCAATTTCGTAATATTGAATTGAAAATAATATTTTTAGGAAATTTATTGTTCAACAGTTCGTAGATTGGTACTGTATCTAGTTATATCCATGAGGCAAGCAATTGTTTCACCTACTTGATGTCATTCAGTATCTCATGGACCATTGAAAGAAAGACAAGAAATGACAATATTATTTTGAGGTTCTTGATAACAGTGGAATCCACATCTTCCTCTATTTGAACATGGATCACTGAAATATGTACATTCGTATTGTTTTTCTGAATTGGAATACAGAATCATCATTTCTGTACACAGACCTTCCTTTCTCGCATTTTCTTAGGAATACGACAAATATGAAAATACAATATTTCAAACTGGATATAATGTACACGATATTATTATTTGACCTTGAATTTTGAATTACTGATCCGAAGCATGGACACCTTTGAGTATGCGAAAGATAAAGCACAAGCACTCCCTTGGTTTAAGCCTCGACAAGAATTAAGGTGTGTCTGATGATTATCTGATAACTATGCAGGCTTCTTCCTGCGATCCGAAAGTTAATATTGATTTATTATCAATGGTGTTGACATAATATGCTTTATAAGTAAAACTACTTTTCTTCGGGCTTGAAGGCCGGTTTTCAAGCCGACCGAGAAGATCCAACAAAGCCTCAGGTCGGCTAAAGACAAAAGAGACCCACTGTCAGCGGCAGGGGTTTATCGTATACCGTGCACTTGTGGGAAGATTTACATCGGTACAAAGATCCATGGGAACAAGGCTCAAAGAGTATGAAAGGAACAGCAGGCTGGGGCAAACCGACGACAAATCGGCGGTGGCGGAACACGCACTGAATGAGGGTGACCACAGGATTCTGTTTGAAAATGGCAAACTGTTTGCCATTACCATACCCGACTGGTACGGACAATGTGGACAATTTCAACAGAAAAGAAGAAACGTTGAGTCTAAACAGAATTTTGAATCCCATTCTGAGGAAATCAAGAATAACTAATGAAATCACGAGAGGTAGTGCGGCAACTGCGATAATGATGATAATTCCCCGAACCCGACAGAAGTAATTAACACTCCAGACTACCTGCATCATTATAAATACGCCTTAAGAAATCGAAACGTTTAGTCATCGGAAATGAGTAAGCCTCTGAAGAAGCTGGCCACTCACGCTAGCGAAACCTCAGGAAGAAACTCCAAAGAACGACGTCCTTCAAGCCCGAAGAGAAGTAGTTATACTAATAACCTCGGCCGCGAAAGCCTAAACCATTAAGTAATATGCTTTGCCTGTTTTGAAGTCCTACCTGATATTCCAGACTGAATCTAGAAAGCCTAATGAGGAACCTTGAATCGTTTGCTCTTTCAATTCAGCTGGCATCAAGCTTTTTATATTCGAAATCTTCAACTTGATCAATAATCCTACCTATAGTTTCTGGCCCAGAGAAACTGATGTATATGTTGTTACATTTTATAAATAATCTGCTAATGCAGATAATTTAATTCGATGATTACGTTATATTCGAGAGAGGTCAAGTCATTATCGTCCATATCACAAAACAATTTCTATTTTATCCGACGGAATGTATTCAGGAAATAAAAAAATTGTGGAACTGTTAGCTATAAGTTTTGATTTCACTTGTTCGAGAACTGGTTGTGCTTCATTTTTAATCGTGTGTCACACGTAAAGTCCAGTCAGTTTTATTCATTGAGGAGCGAGTTTCATCATTTTAGTCTAATCACAGCAATTTACAATTGATATCGTATAGTGACTATTTGACTATTGCATTTATTATACTACTCCAAAGTATAATATTCATCGAGTAGTTAATAGCTGAAATACCAGCCCAGACGTTTATCAACTCTGTCATAGTCCTAGATGAAACCTACGCTTTAGAGTAATTTTATTTGTTCAGGTACATTCTTTCAATTACCAATCCCGTTCGATATTTTGAATTTTGAAGTTGTCATTCGTTAAAAATTCTCAGGACTCTGAAGTCCCCCTTGAATTTGTTCCATTTCAAAACGTTGTATCGAGATGAATACAATGTCCTGGTTAATTGAATTGGTCTGATGGAATGAATAAATATTTCAAGATATGAGAACAATTTGAAAAAAAAAACAAGACCGTAAATCTGCAATTGATTCGTCCTTTTAGACTCCCACCTTCAAATTCAACGGAATTTATACTCGACAATTACTTCGCTCGAAAAATTTCGCGAATTAGCCTTAGTTCAGATGTCTCGTGCTGAGCTGAACATGTTTAGTTTGAAATTCGAAAGATGTTAAGGAAATCGGGTTCCGATGGGGAATTGTGAGAAATGGAAAAATAGATGATTGTTTTCAGGGTACAAGTAGAGACAATTTTAATCAGGACCAGACATTGCATTTGTGTCTCACATTCATTGAAAAAACCCAGTTAGAATCAATTTTGGTTCAATTTAGAACTGAAACTCTTTCTTTGACATTCTTCAAAATTTTCAATGAGAAGCCAATTTTTCAAATTTGATAGGTTAAGCATAGAACGTCGTAACCGAAATGAGGTTCATTGGTAGTAATTTTCTCCACAAAACTACTTGCAATCTGAAAATTCAGTTATGTCCATGTTATCCATCATTATTTCTTCCTCAATTCTTGGTTCATAAGCAAGAGAAACTTATGTAATGTTTAAAAATCATATTTTTTTTCGTTAATCGTTTGTGTCATTAAAACTGGGGTGGAATTTCGTTGCCAATGACTTTTGCTGTTGATGAAACTGATTTTGAAAAAAATCCGCTATGAAATAAAAAGGATATTTAAATGATTCGTTTTCATTTCAAATACAGCATAAACAATGAATTTGGATTCTAGGTATGTAATGACAATTCTATGGGGAATAGAGATTTGAAAAAATCATTCTCTTATGAAATACTTCGGTTGATCCAGATCGATAAACACCCTCAGTAATGGCTGAATTCAAAAGAAAATTCAACTTCACTAGTTTGTTTCTCGACAAGTATCGATTCAAGAGAGAGGAATATTTTTACAGGATCCCTCACGAAAGTCCCGCTTATGTGTATCTGTTTATTTGATCAGTCTTTTCGATTCTCTCATTTCGTTATTCGAGAATGTAAATCACAGACCTTGAACACTGGAGAAAGCATAAATTCGAGTATTCGTTCACCTTATAGCTGTTATACCTTTCCTTTCTTCACTTGAGTGTTGGGCAACTTTTCTCCTCTCAAAATCATCTGAATCTCCTCCATGCTCTTGCCCTTAGTTTCTGGCACAAAGTAAATGGTGAAGAATAAGGTCACCATCGTATACATAGTGAAAGTGTAAAAAGGAGCATGCATGCCGAATAACTTTTTCAAATTGAAGAAAATTTGGAGCGAGACAATCGAAGCGAAAACATAGATTCCATCTGCTATGGTCATACCCAAAGCTCTTATCTTGGAAGCGAATATTTCTGTGCATATTACAATCGGTACCATGCCCATTCCAACTTTGAAGACAAGGGCATACACGGTCACTGACACCACCGGTATCCAACTTACAGCGTCCGTGTTGTAGCCAAGGTGTTTCAGATGGAAATAAATAGCCAAAGTCAATAAGCAAAGCGCAGTCAAAACGATTGATGTTATCAATAGAGCTCTTCTCCCGAGTTTGTCCATCATTACGGATGCCGCAATCGCTGCTACTGTCATCAGACCAATAACAACAATAGCAGAGTACGTGGATTCTATGTAAATTGATCCAGCATTATTCAGGATTTCGTGGAGATTCATCGTGATAATTTCATGGCAAGCGAACGGTTGGGCTAAACTTAAGAAGAAGACGATTATCATGGCCGTTCGGTAATTCTTAACTTGGAACAGAGCTTTAAGAGCTGCTGTATCTTCCTTCTCCTCGTTTTCAATCGCCCTGACGATTTCTTTGAATTCCTCGTCGATGTTAGAGTTGCCCCTGAAACTCTGAAGAGACTTCTTGGCAGCTTCAATTTGCTTCTTCTTCACCAGATAGTGGGGCGACTCAGGCAAAAAGGAGAAAACCACCAGTTGAGTGGATAGAACAACAACTGCTACGACCGAAGGTACGTAGAAGGGTACGAAGGGAACCAAACTGTACACTAATAAACCGCCAAGCATCATCATCACGAACACTGTGCTGGCTATCAGTCCTCTGAAGGATTTGTGCGCTATCTCTCCCACATACATCGGCGCAGAAACAAACGCCATGTTCAGTCCTGATCCCTGGAAGAATCTTGCTGCATAGATGTACTCTACGCTCTTCGCCACAGCTATCACGATCCAGGTTATTATCAATACAACGCAAGAGATGAGTAAAGTTTTTTTTCTTCCTATTTTGTCGACAGCGTGTACTGTGAGGGGCAGCACGCAAATAACACCAATCAGTAAAAAGGTTTCCATCCATTCTGCTTCTGGTAGAGTCATTTTAATGTGACTCTCTTCACTCAGGAAATAGGGGATTACAGGAGCTGTCCATCCATTTGCCATGCCATCGGTAACTGCTAGAAGTGTGGCTGTAAATAATAACAATGACAATTATAATACGAATGATCTTGGAACAATTCGTTCAGGGCAGTTTCAACTCATCTACACAGAAGGTGGAGTCACTTACACTTGTCAGAAAATAACTACTTCTCAGGCTAATACCACGAATGGCTCTGACAAGTGCCAGGGCAGGAATGTCAACAGAAAAATATTCCTACGTATGCTTTTCGGAAACAGTATCAGAATTACCGTTGTCCGCAAAATCTTGTTCGATACATAGTTTTGCGGACGACAGTACTCTTCATACCATTTCTCTTCCAGTGTCCCCATACCAGCTCGAGAAACAAAAATTCAAAGAAACATTCACGTCAATTGAATTAACGACGACTTGGTAAAAATAATAGAATGGGGTAACATGAACTTGGTGGAATTTAATGCTACGAAAACTCATCTCAAGAAAAGCCGATCTATCAACGTCTAATGTTCAGATGTCAGGAGTAACCATTCCTACAAAATCGAGTATCTCGATGCTAGGAATTACATCAGTGTTACTGAAAAATCATGTGAGATCGATCGCTAGGTGCTTCCCAGAAACTTGGATTTCTATTTCGTTCGAAGAAATACTTCATTTCTCGTCAGCTTCTAATGATCTGCAAGGCTCAGATACGACCTGTCATGGAATACAGTTCCCATGTGTGGACTCTGGCACCAAAACATCCATTGAGGCTTCTCGATTCTATTCAGAGAAAGGCAATTCGTCTTGTTGGTGATTCTTCGCTAACAGACTCGCTCACTTCATTGAAACATCGTAGAAGGGTCGGAGACTTGTCTGTTTTCTATAGATACTTTCACGGTCGATGCTCTTCCGAATTGTTATCAGTCGTTCCACCCTTGGCAATATCTACACGGATGATTCGACGAGTACAGAATTCCCACCCTTCTATTGTGAATTTGGAAACCCTGTCGAACCTCTGTTGCTAAGGGATCTTTTTTCGATAAAACAGCTGAGCTTTGGAACTCCTTACCAAAAGAGGTTTTTACTGAGGCTTACGAACTCCAGAAGTTCAAAGTGAATATTAATTCATATCTCCTGTCCCTTGATTCACGCGGTGTTCTTTGGATATTACAGGGCTTCCCTTCCGCGTGAATCTACATACAGTGTCACCGATAAAGTCCGCATCAAATGGGAAACTTTTTTATTTATCGTTTTATGTGAAATTTGATTTTGACAGTAGATTTTGCTTAAGAAATGATGTCAAATGGCGTCTACAAAATAGGTCACGTGATTTCCTTAACCTGTCAAAATTGACATTTAAAAAAAGAAACATCGAAAAATGACATTATTCTTCAAAATATCCAAAAATATCAAAGGATAAAAACATTTTCTTTTGTAATTTTATACCCACACACCAAGTTTCAAACCCATAATAAGTATTTTATATTTTCACTATTTTTCCGCACTCCTGCTTTTTCTACTTATCAAAATTTAAGCACACCTGTACAAAATCATTTATTTCAACTGCACTCGTCACCGAATTTCTTTTTTTGTAATATAATGATATTTTAAGAGCCTCTTTGATGTTAAAAACAAATTTTGAAAAATAAAAGTCAAACTTGATGCAAAGTTCATCTAGTTTAAACGGGGCTTTCAAAACTATACAGTACTTGAGTTTTTTAATGAGCAAATGGCCTCACAATATGAATTAGAACAAAACGGAACATTAGGAAACAATATCTTAGAGTGTTTATTGTTTTTTTTAAAAAAATACAGTGGAATTTAATCTTAATTAAAAGGAACTGAAAATAAACATGTACCTATACCTAATAGCAAAAAAAACACGAAAAAAAGACTCACGACATTAAATACACTACATTTCTGTATGTCTTCCATCGCGTTCTATGCAGATAATTGTCCTTCTTGATACATCTTTTATTGAGTTGCTGATACTCACAGGGTTTATGTTTAAAATAGAGTTTCAAATAACAGTTTCTAGGTGATTCACGTCACGAAAAGGTCTTTGTTTATGAACGATTTGTTTTAAGTAACCCCACAAGAAAAAAATCAAGTGGGGTTAAATCTGGCGACCTAGGCGGCCATATTTCCTCCATATTTCGCCCAATAACTTTGCCCCTAAACATTTCTAATAGTTTCTCTTTGACTTGTCTTGAACTATGAATAGGAGCCCCGTCACATTGATACCACAGACTGTGTCTTATTTCAACCGGCATATTGTCCACTATATCACTGATCTCAGTATTTAGAAATTGCAAAATTATGGGTTTGAAACTTGGTGTGTGGGTATAAAATTACAAAGGAAAATGTTTTTATCCTGTGATATTTTTGGATATTTTGAAGAATAATGTCATTTTTCGATGTTTCTTTTTTTAAATGTCAATTTTGACAGGTTAAGGAAATCACGTGACCTATTTTGTAGACGCCATTTGACATCATTTCTTAAGCAAAATCTACTGCCAAAATCAAATTTCACATAAAACGATAAATAAAAAAGTTTCCCATTTGATGCGGACTTTATCGATGACACTGTATAAAAAAAATAATGAAAAATATCACAGTTTCCTGTACGATTTTAACTAAAATTGGGTTCACATAAGAGCAGTTTTTTCAACTAGCAGTAATTGAGAATCGTACAAGAAATTGTGATGATATTTGTTGAAGATGAATTTTCGTCAAGAATCTAGTTGATTTCATTTTTGATTATTATTTGTTGGGACGGACTCAGGTGCAGGCTGGGTTCACCGACTATAGACTATAGGCAGAAGATGATGACGGGTTATTGCTCTGGTTATGAGCAATTGAGGGATGATAAACTTGAAAAAAATATTTTCAGTTATGGGAAAATGAGACTTTCGATTTGTTATTGTGAACTACGTTGGACCGATAAGAGGTCGAAAAACCCGAAACCGGTTCGTAAGTGTTGCCGTCCCAATGGCTGAAAATCAATTCTAGCACTTGTATCACCACCAGCAAATGCAGGAAATTTTTATGTGAAGAACCCTGCATGGACACCTGTCACGTATAACTCAACGTCCGTCGTGGTATTGGCCAGAAAAGCAATTATACTATGGAATATGTTAGTCGTTCACACAATATGCAACAGTTTTGTGTTCATATTCTTGTCAATGAGACCATTTTGCCTGTCTGTGTCGTTACTTGTGAATATTCGATTTAAAATGAATCTATCAACTCAGCGATATTAGAATAGTTATTGTTTCTCGTCGAAATACTACCCCTGTGAATTGATATCGATATGCATTGACCACAGGAGGCTACCGATTGGAAATTCTTTGAGCAAAGTGAATAATCAATTTAACATAAACTGATGTTGTCTTGAATGCGTTTGACAATGTTTCCTGTAGAGTGGTTCTGGTTCAGACTCCCATTGTTTTATAACCAACTCTAGCGAAAGCTGTTGCAAAAACTTTCAATCAAAGCAATAAATTACGAATAATGGAAATGAAGTATAACAGTCGAATATATAACTGTAAATATTCAAAAATGAATGAGCAGAAGTTGATACAAAAGCAATGATGAGGAGAACAAATTCTGTCAGGAAAAGTGAATATATATATATATATATATATATATATATATATATATATATATATATATATATAAAACAAAACTGTAGTTTTTTTGGGTGAACAGCAGAACGGAAGTGTACTCTTATAACACCAGTTTTTCCAATATTTCGATAATGTTTATTACCATCTTCAGGAAAAAGCTACAAATTATTATTTTAAGTTATCACATCCAATAAACAGTAACAAGAACCTTAGTGTATTTGAGGTTAGTCGTATTAAAAATGTTGGTGTGACAGGTTATTTCACTTCACCAACGTTTTTAATACGACTAACCTCAAATACAGTAAGGTTCTTTTTACTGTTTATTTGATGTGATAACTTAAAATAATAATTTGTAGCTTTTCCCTGAAGATGGTAATAAACATTATCGAAATATTGGAAAAACTGGTGTTATAAGAGTACACTTCCGTTCTGCTGTTCACCCGAAAAAACTAGAGTTTTGTTCTTAACTGGTCAGCAAAGACTGATATATATATATATATATATATATATATATATATATATATATATATATATATATATATATATATATATATATATATATGTATATATATATATATATATATATTTATATATATATATATATATATATATACATATATTGCTGTTTCAATATAAGAATTGTATTTATCGAATCCCCTGTTCGTGCAGTCAAAAATATATCGGTGAAACGTCCAGATCTCTGGAAGTGTGGAAGAGTGAACACAAGATGTACATCAAGAGCAGTTAAATGGGTGGTTCATAATTATCAGAACACAAGAACAGATAAATGGGTGGTTCATAATTATCAGAACACATTTACACTGTCGATGGAGATCATGCAGTAGAATGAAATGACACTCAAATCAAAGCAAGAGAGCAGGAGACGAAAGTTGAAGGAGTCTGCCTTTATCATGCTGTCTGCGGATGCTTACATCTGTTGCTGACATTCGGAAGGAACTGGTCGTAATAGATAGGATAGATTTTTCAGATTCATTTTCAGAGTGTGGTAGGTAGATCACCTAGTGTTAACACTTACAACAACAACTACGTTTAGCGGATATCAACTTATGCTCATTTATATTCTAAGTTTGAAATGTATTGTTTGTTCACCGTGTAAATTCGACTCCATTATTTATACGTAATTCATCTACCATCTCATGTGTCTTTCACAACAGGTTACAATAGCGTTAATTATATAGACAATGCAAGTCCGAACTGATACCACTCAAATTAGTCTGGAAGACAAATAGTAATTTCATCCTGGAGATGACAATGGAGATTATAGAAATTTTCACATGAAAATGTATGCAGCATAAAAAAAAAGATGACACAGATAATCTTAGAATATACTTCGTTGGGGTTCAAGGCCACTGACAAATCTGTGACGTGAACGTTTCTCTTACTGATAGCGGATATCACATCGAAACTCACCTATAAGTGCAGCAAACAGTTGGAATCCTGTTCCTTGTGAAACAGGCTCATCTCCTGCGTATATTGCAGTCATCGTGAGATCTGGACTACTCTTGAATTCCGTTTGGAGCGACTGCCAAACATTATTTCAGTCGGAGAGATTTCGACATAGTCTGAGCAAGCACGGATTGTGATTTCTTCAATGGCACCTGAGTCGTATACATAGATTTATCTCTATGTAAAGGCTTATTTATATAATCTTTTCAAATACACATTCGACATACACTCATGGTTGCCAAGTGATTTGGATACAGTATGACATTCTCTCACAAATTACTGTAGTAATTCGTTCACAATTTCCTGGGAGCTTGACAGTTGTCAAGTTACGAGTTCAAGTAAAAGATCATCACCTAGAAGATGGCAAATGAGACTTTGCCGAAACGTTGTAACAATCAGAGGGTCAAAACCACAGAACACGGAATGAAACCCGAAAAAACAGGTGCCAGCTAAAACCTACTGTGTAGGTAATTTGGCGTAAACGATTTGTTCAAAATATAATTTGATTCAACACCAGTCTTCAAGTATGCCATCGACTATGTTTTTGCTCGCAGGAGGAATCGGGAAATTGGGATTGTATTTGGGATACCTCGTCCATAGGTAAATGGCGCAATGACTTCGTGTTGATCGCATCAGCTTGGGTCGAGGCTTGATACTATGAAAGGTGTTTGATTTTCAATTATGGAAAGTCATCGACTTTATGTTGATGATGACGCCACCTTGTACTGACTCGTGCCCAAATTAGCCCGAATCCGGTCTGCAAGTGTGCCCGTCCCAATAACTGAAAATAAATTCGTTCATTTCGATCGCAGAATCAAATGCAGGGTTTCCTTCTGTGAAGAAATCTACACTGCCACCGGTCGGATATAAGACAATACCCTTCGTGGTATTAGCGAGGAAAGTAGATGTTTTCTGACAGGCACCAGGTATTTCGAGACTGGCCTGAACGAATTGTCCAAAAGATGATTTCAAAAGAGACTATATTATTTTATTAATATTCAATTTTTTTACGGTTGGTTCTCTTTTTATAGACTGGCAAAAATGATAAGTCATCGGAAGAAGAACAACACCTAATTTCAATAACATACAAAAACTATTGAA
The DNA here is from genome assembly GCA_032362365.1 of Zygogramma bicolorata. Lineage (NCBI taxonomy): Eukaryota > Metazoa > Arthropoda > Insecta > Coleoptera > Chrysomelidae > Zygogramma > Zygogramma bicolorata. The sequence continues at coordinate 20,952 of JAVJAQ010005186.1, forward strand.
AAGTTGCCTTCTATTACAGTATGAAAAAGCTAGCTGGAAGTTGATTAAAAAAAAATTTTGTGCACTCAATTCCTATCAACAATTCATCTGCATAACAATAAATCATATCGACAAAACGGAGGTACTCTGTTCAATACTCCTTGGCGAAAATAGGAATTAGGATATGCTACTAACTCATTCTGTATCACAAATGATAAAATATAATGACTGTTCTAATATACAATTTGCTTTAAACGGTAATATTATTCCTGTCAGTGCTCGAAAATCGTTTGGATAACTTACAAATTCCTGGAAATTTGCTATCACTTGCAAATAACTGAAAGGAGATTTGAATTACTCACGAATCCAGGAACACGTGGCGAATTGGTAACCTTGTCTATAATTGATATAACGTTCAAGATATCTAGGAAATTGATACAGTTGTTATAAAAACCGAAATACTTTGGATGAAATAGGCCGAGAACCAGGTTGTAGCAAAAAAAATTGCTCATCATCGATGCAAGGTGGGTTTCAACCTAAAACATAGAATTAATAGTTTATAGCATATACCCCAACGTGTAGTACAAAAAAATATTAACACTATAACCAACATTATATCTACCACACAGTATCTCAGTGGCGAACGTACAAAATAGTATAGGTATGATCTCTTACTCTCTTAAAAGCACAATTCTCTTCAATAACTTTAATAATTTTCATAAGTACAGCATCTTTCGCTCATCAGGGTCAAGCTATTTTCATTTATCAAAATATCATCAATATTCTAGTGAGTCATCCATAAATTGCTTATTTGCAGCAATCCTCGTGACACAACTAACATTTGTGAAATATTATTGGTATTCCAGAGGCATTCATTGAGAGAAACCAGAACGTTAATATATCGAAATTATTATATTTTCAACCTCTACGTAGGTTCGCCCATTTGCAATGGCTTTTGTGAACAATATGAATTGAAAATATCAATTTCTTGTTTATTTCATGAAAATATTTCTCGGGAGAAATGATTCATTTTCCGCCCCAGTATGGAATATATTATTTCTGACCGCCTGGCACTTTCCTGTCTCTTCCCTATTTTATTCGAAACGTCTTCACACTCATATACACCCCAACCTACTTATGAAAAACATGCTAACCATGACATAATATCTCAGCACCGAACGGACAGAAAAAATATAGATATAGTTGAGTATACCCTGGATGAGAATGCTGTTATAAATCTCACACATTATATCCTGAGGCTTGCTATATTATAATTGGTAGCCCACTTCTCACCCTAGGTCTATAATAGGTATTTTTGTATTAAATGCGTAAAATGATCTCATTTAAATGGCCTATTAGAATGTTGAAATTCTCTCGAATGGGCCACGAAAACACGAATTTTATACACAAAATACAAATAACATTTTTTGGACAACAATGAATTTGAATTCACATCCTCTGAAATATATTAAACATGAATACTTCCAATCTTGACGTGGATTTTGGCTCTGATGAGTTTTCGTACAATTTCACACCATCATTTCTGTGTCGTTACTATAGAAACGGTTTGTGCCGCGTGTTTGAGAAAGAAAATTCAATTAATAGTATCTGATATGTTACCGACCAAATCCAAGTTAGCATATGATGAAAATATGACCAATTTCGTGAATAGTGCGACAAGAAACATGTAAAAAAGGTTTCTGAAAATCTGCCTACATGCTATTTTCAGAAAAATCGTAAAACCTCCTACGTCATAGAATGTTTACTTAATGTTGGATAGTACATTGAATGTTGCGGAAAATATTGATATGAACAAACATCTAACTTTTCTGATCAGCAGAAACATGGAACATCTTCGGGAATTTTTTTTGGAAGTTGGAAGTAATTGTTCAAATTAATTCATCAATTATATATTTATTATCAATTATTTATATCAATAATTGAAATCGTTTTATGATGAATGATTAGTTGATATAATTGACTCTGATGAAGATAAATCTTCCATAAAGTAATATTCCATGTTTATTAATATTTAGATTTTTGTCATTGTGAAAAAAGTAAACATTTACGCATCAATAGCGATGGAGAAATGTCAAGTTTTTCTGACAGTTGTGCAAAAAAAACTATTCTCAGATCCTAACGAAACTTTTTCTGCTTAAGTTTGTAATAGACAATTCGAGTTGATGAATCCTATTGCTCGTTTGATTCACAAACTAGATTTCAGTTCTCATCTCTGCCTCTCGGTTCAGTTTCTTCGGGAGATTTTCATCCTTACAGCTGATAGTTTCCGAAGACGTTGCCGATCCTCTCAGTATCCTTTGAATTTCCTCCAAACTCTTTCCCTTGGTTTCCGGAACAAAAAACGCTATGAAAACCGCTGTCGAAAAACAACAGCAGCAAAAAATATAAAAAGGCACATGCATCCCAAATCGATCTTTCAGAAGAAAGTAAACTTGCAGAGCCAGGATAGACGCTATAACATATATTCCATCAGATATAGTCATCCCGATAGCTTTCACTTTAGAAGCGAATATCTCAGCTGTGATAACGATGGGTACAATTCCCAGGCCAAATTTGAAAGCCGCAGCGTACGTCATGATGGCAGCTATTGGAATCCAGCTGATGTTACTCACTTCATAGTCCGATTGCTTCAGATTGAAGTATACAGCTAAGAACATCAGACAGATACCTGTGAGGGAGCTGGAAATGATCATCAACCCCTTTCTTCCAAACTTATCGACTGTAACAGCAGTCACAGTCGATGCTGCAAGCATCAGGGCAGCAAATATGATAGCAGCCAGTGGAGGGTCTATGTAAATTGAACCAGCAGCTCCAAGGATTTCGTGGAGGTTCATCAGAATCACTTCGAAACCAGCGAAAAGCTGGGCTGTGTTGAGTACGAACATTATCGTTATGGCTTTTCGATAGCTTTTCACTAGGAATAGGTCCTTGATCGACGATTTTTCTTCTTTCTGTTCGATTTCTATCTCTTCAGACATTTCCTTGAGCTCCGATTCGACCTCATCGTGGTTGTCTCGAAACCTGTAATGGAAAGTGGAATAAACGATGAGATTGGAGCCTTTGGTGTTGTTACGCTATAAGGTAGACACGATTAAATTTCCTTTGGTGTTGGTTGTTGAAACTTTCCTTAGAGATTAATTTCCCTAACACCAAACTGATATTTTTGCACTCGACGCGTGTTTCGATAACAATTTAGCATTTTCAGGGGAAGAAACTTGATACTAAATCTGAAGACTAGGGTTAGCTGTTTATATACCTATTATGCACAGCACGAAGGAAAAGCAATGGGTAACCCATTGTCTCCATTTATAGCGAACCTGTTCACGGGTAGGTTCAAGACAGATGCTAGAAAAGAACTCAGTTACTTCCTTAGGGTCTGAATCAGATATGTTGATGATATATTCGCCGTAGTGGATACAAGAATAACTGTGTAAACGAGTGTGAAATTCACGTACAAAGTGAAAAATTAACAAAAGTTGCCATTTTTAGATGTATTGGTCATAAGGAATGAACACAATGAAACAGAATTTGACATTTACAAGAAAGACACGAACACGTTCACATTCATTCCCAACGACTCTAATCATTGTCTATGACATGAGATGGTGAAACTGCAATTCATTGTCCATAGGTTAATAACTTTTCCTTAAAAAAAAAAAAACACAACAATGAAAGGGAATTGATTAGGTACGTAGTTGAAGTGAACTGTTTCGACCCAGAGATAGTTGACCAGATAATTAGAAAATGTGAATTTATGGAAACACTTCTTGAATCTTCGAATTTTCAACAAGATGAGAGTAATGAATAGTTTATAGTAATTCCATATGAACCTAAATACACTTGGGGACTTCGGCAGATATTTGATAAAATCAATACGAAAGTTGTATATAAAACTTTTTATGAATTACAACAGCTTTTTGGTGATCCAAAATATAAGTATTACTACTTTTTTTTGGTTTTAAGGCAGTCGTTCTTTGGAATTTCTTCCTGACGTGTGGCTAGCTTCTTCAGATGCTCACTCATCTTAACTTTTATTCCGATGAATGGACATTTCTATTTCGTAAGGCGTATTTATATTGATGCAGGTAGTCTGGAGTGTTGAATACTTCTGTCGGATTCGGAGTATAATCATCAGTATTAGTTGCTGCACTACCTGCTAGTTATTCTTCATTTTCTCAGAATGGAGTTCCAAATTCTGTTGAGACGCTCCTTCAGCGAAACGCCAGGAAAAAATTCCAAAGAACGATGGCCTTCAAACCCGAAGAAATGTAGTGATACTGAAAACCTCGGCCGCGAAAGCCTTTACCATTTCGTGAATCCAAAACATGAATCAGAAAATACAGAAGAGTGGAAATTCATGAAATCAGTTGTCAAGATTGCAACAAGAAATACATCGGTCAGAGCCGACGAGATATCAAAACTCGCTTCAAGGAGCATTTTGCATACATGAAATACGGAAGGATAGAAAAATCCAGTGTCACCCATCACGCTCTGAACAATGATTAAGAAAATTGGTGAGAGCAATCTGAAGCTGATTGAGTATGTGCATGACACAAGGCTACTCAATACTTGTGAGAGTCTAGAAATAGCAAAATGTAAAAACAGCGTGAATAGTAACAGAATGACCTATCCCTTCCAGCTCGCTGTTGAGGATTTAATCATAATAATCAGTAATAACAGACGAAGTCCATATCCGACCAAAAGACTTTGACGTTAGTGACTGCACAAGTTTATTATCGGAAAATTTATCACAATAATCAGTAGTAACAAACGAAGTCCATATCGGGCCAAAAAGCTTTAGGTATATGAACAGCTGACAGTATTCAGATTGAGTAGCAATTCTCTTCTCCTGAAGATGCTAACCTTGTTAGCGAAACGCGCATCGAGTGCAAAAATATCAGTTTGGTGGTAGGGTAATTGATTTCTAGAAAACGTTTTGGAGAGTGAAAAACCAATTTGATGGTTACAATTCAGTTTGTGATTGATTCGAGTATGAGAAGAGATACTGAGTAGTGAGAAAATTCTATGATTTATCCATATGCTGATAAGCCCAATGAGATTGTCTAGATTTGAGATTGGAATATCATTACGATGAAGGATTTTTTCAAATCATTTTCTATTTGTGTGGAAATATCCTATGGATCTTATCTGTTTGATTCAGGTCTCTATGTTTTTCAGTGCCCGTCGAGCCATATAGGCAGAGGACTACCTGCTATAGATAGACTCCTTCTTTTTCTGAATGATTCCAACGTCTGTGCATGAAGTTTACATGATAGTGTTTGCTAAATTTTTGATCTCACTTCTCCTATAGAAGTTTTTTTTTTTGGATTGACTTAGACAAAAAGAAGCCAAGATCTTCTCTCCAAAACTAGATATTCCTTTGAATTTGGAAAACTATATTAATGGCCCTTCGTCTCAGTCAATATCTATTCTAACGTTTGACCATTGTTCAACTAACATCTGGAATATGAATTCGATCCATCGAAAAGGCAAACAAAATATGAGTTCTGGACAGATTCAATTATTCTATGAAGGATTGAAACATTTTGGATGTTTACTAACTAACTAACGGATATCCAGCCAGCTATTTACATTGAAATCAAACGAATCCCTCTGATAATCGTGCCATTACTTTGGGTATAACATGAGAGAGATATGCACCCCAACAACTCAACAAATAGTTTACCTCGATAGAGAACTCCTGGCCTCCTCATAACGTTTCTTGGTCAACAAATAGTAGGGTGATTCCGGTAAGAAGTTAAAAGCAACAAACTCGATGAACAGCAAACTTCCAGCTATCACAGAGGGCACGAAAAAGGGCAAATAAGGCCCTACGCTGTATATTATCAAAACGCCCAGCAGCATGAGAACGAAAATCGTGCTTGAGAGGAAGCCCCTGATTTTTTTGTGCGATATCTCCCCAACATACATTGGTGCAGCAACGAAAGCCATGTTGAGTCCCAATCCTTGGCAAAACCTGGAGGCTAAGAGGTATTCCACCCTATCCGCTATTGCGATGACTATCCAACACAGAACCAAGACAGAAGTGGAGAGCATGAGGGATTTCCTTCTGCCGATTTTGTCAACAAAATAAATAGTGATTGGCAGCCCGACTACTGCTCCGATGAGAAGTGACGTTTCGAGCCAGTCGGCCTGGGCTCTTGTCATCTTAATATGGCTTTTCTCGCTCAAGAAGTATGGGATGAAAGGAGCTGTCCATCCCATTCCGATACCATCAGTTACTGCCATCAAGTTTGCTGAAAATCAGAAGACATAGTGAAAATATTCGGAAGTGAGATATGGGAATATTTTACTGCAATTATATGACTAGGAATATTGAAATCATTAATAACTTGTCAAAAAAGTTTTTTTGTATTGTAGACTGGTGCTGAGATTTTTCCAAGAATTCGAATCCACTTTTAATATTCGAAGATTGTTAACATTGGGACACACACAAATAAGCATTTTGAAAATGAGAAATTCATCAATTGATATCTGTTATACAGTGTGTACATAAAGTATGGAATAAATTCATTATCTAGAAAAGGAAAAGCTTGTCGGACAAATCCTTGGACACGTCAACTTGTGTTACAAGATGCGCAGCTTTTAGCGCCCTAGTCGGTGTGGTGACGTCATTATTCTGCCTGAAATGACATCATCAATTTTTTTTTCAAATGGTAACCTATGTTTTTGATAGTGCTATCTGAAAGGGCATAGTTTTCTCCGCACAGTACATCAAAAGTTTGATAATGTTTCATTAGTAAATTTTCGAGAAAATCAATGTTATACTGATTTCAAATTAATTTATTGTACACAGTTGATTGACCAAACTAATTGATCAAATGTTCAAACTGAAGTCCTACCTGCGCCTGACAGTATCCAAGACGGTCAATAAATTCTCGTTGGACCTTAGTGACAGTTTGTTGAGTAATATTGTTACATTCATGTGTAATCCTAGTTTTCAATTCCTCGATATTATCAGGTCTAGTTTTATACACGACATTCTTCAGATGGCCCCAAAGAAAAAAATCTAATGGAGTAAGATCCGGCGATCTTGGGGGCCATTCAATAGAACCACGCCTACCTATCCACCTGTTTGTAAAGACTTGGTCAAGATAACTTCTAACATTAGCTGCATAATGTGGCGGTGCACCATCGTGCTGGTACCACAAGTTGTTATTTGGTATAGGAGGGTTATTTGCGTTAGGAAATAAGATCACCAAGCGGGGTATAACATAATCCTGGAGAAATTGAAGGTACCTTGGACCATTCAAGGTTTCTTCGCAATAATAGGGTCCAATAATTCTGTTTTCGACAACCGCCGCCCAAACATTTATTTTCTCAGAATACTGTGTGTGATGTTCTCTCATCCATTTTGGATTCTCCTCAGACCAGTACCTGCAATTCTGCCGATTCACTGTTCCTGTTAGTGTAAAGGTAACTTCATCAGAGAAAACAATGTTTTTAACAAACAAAGGGTCAGCATTGCACATATCCATTAACGTTTGGCAGAACTGCATTCGTCGGTCTGGATCGTCTTCGGAAAGTTCGTGAGTCAGGGTCATCTTATAGGGATGCCACTTTTCCAACTTCAAAATTTTATGTATAGTTGCAACTGGAGTATCTTGATTTTGGCTAATTTCTCTCAGGCTATTATATGGATTTTCCTCCATTGCTAAGAAAACATTCAATTTGACCTCGTCATTGATATTGGGACGCCCAGCTTTAGCGCGATCATCAACACTGCCAGTGTCTCGAAACTTTCTCTCAACTTTGCTCACTGCTGATTGAGTTATGGGCCTATCCGGGTATTTCGTATTAAACAGTCAAACTACTTCTTGTTGCGTTCGTACTGTATCACCGTATCCAATCATCATCAGAATGTCGATTCTCTGAGTAACAGAAAGGTGCATTTTATAAATAATTCTTTCGAACAGAAGTGAAGAATCACAGAAATATGAACAGTCAAACTGTGACATACGCCAACCAAACGGCTAAATCAGCAAGATATCAAAAACAATAAAATGTATTTTTACTATACTCCAAATAATGGTTTTTTGAGGGCTTAAAAAATACGAACACACCAGTGGCGTGCTGAAAGAGAACTATAAAAGCTAGGAAGGTCTTTATTTTGCACCTTTACGTAACATTAGATCAATTAGTTTGGTCAATCAACTGTGTAAAATAAATTAATTTGAAATCAGTATAACATTGATTTTCTCGAAAATTTCCTAATGAAACATTATCAAACTTTTGATGTACTGTGCGGAGAAAACTATGCCCTTTCAAATGGCACTATCGAAAATATAGGTTACCATTTGAAAAAAAAATTGATGATGTCATTTCAGGCAGGATAATGACGTCACCACACCGACTAGGGCGCTAAAAGCTGCGCATCTTGTAACACAAGTTGACGTGTCCAAGGATTTGTCCGACAAGCTTTTCCTTTTCTAGATAATGAACTTATTCCATACTTTATGTACACACTGTATATAACGAGGGTTTATATCTCGCCGATTATTGGTATGATTGATTTATCCGAGGAAGACTATCAATGTTGATCATATATTGATATACAGCATTCATATAACCAGTTGAAAATAATATTAAAATCATCAATAATTTTTCAAAAAGAAATCTTGTAGTGTAGACTTTTTGCTGCTGAGATTTTTTCAAGAATTCGAATCCCCTGTCGATATTCGAGTTCGAAGGACGAAACTCAATCATCACCTAGAAGATGGCAAATGAGACTTTGCCGAAACGTTGTGACAATTATCCTTCAGGGGATCAAAACCACAGTACACGGAATGAAACCTCAAAAAACAACTTATCATATATATATATATATATATATATATATATATATATATATATATATATATATATATATATATATATATATATATATATATATATAATATGCTGGCTGGAACTTCCGGTTGATCCGCGTCTGGAAAGATTTACTTGTCTACGTTTCGACTCCCATTATCATCACTGGAGATCGAGGATCCTCGATCTCCAGTGATGATAGCCAGCTAGTGAGACAACTCAGACCTAGACGCAAGGTCACTAATATATATATATATATATATATATATATTATATATATTTGATCGGCTAGGCTTCCGCGGTCAGAAATGTGCTGGCTGGAACTTCCGGTTGATCCGCGTCTGGAAAGATTTACTTGTCTACGTTTCGACTCCCATTTCGGAGCCATTTTCAAGACTGAGTGACCTTGCGTCTAGGTGTGAGTTGTCGTCTTACTAGCTGGCTATCATCACTGGAGATCGAGGATTGAAGGTTGGTGGGATATAAGGGTTCATTGGTAATTATGGCAGGATCAGGGATCGGACGGTCGATGGGAGGTTCGAACGGATTAGTTCCCAAGTCGGAATAAATAGAAGTATGTCGGACCAAGAGTGGTTTCCAGGTATTGGGAGTCTTTGAGAATCGTCGCGTTCATTGAGACAGTTGGGACGTTTTTCGATTTCAATGGCTTCACGGGTAATTCTGGTTTGGAGGGTTTTGGCTTTGGCAACGGTTTTGGTGTTTTTGAAATCTATTTTGTGGCCTGTTTCTAAATGATGTTGGAATAATGCTGAGTTTGTGTCAGAATTACGGACTGCTAGTTCGTGTTCATATGCTCTACAGAACACTCGTTGGTTGGTCTGGCCGATGTATGTTCTGGGACAGTTGGAGCATGGTATTTCATATATTGCTTGGGTTTCATGGGGGATTGTGTCTTTGGGTGTTCGAAGGTAGGTGGATATTTGGTTGTTAGCTGTGAAAATGGTTTTGATGTCATGTCTTGTCAGAATTCGACTTATTTTATCAGTAACACCATGAATATATGGAAGGAAAGCTTTGTGTCGTTCAGGTTCGTCCTTTGGGGGTCTAGGGTGAAGATCTCGGGTTTGCTGGAGTTTAATAGACTTGTGGATATGGGAATCGGAAAAATCGTTCTGGGTAAGTGCGGATTTGAGCTTTTCCATTTCATTGGATCTATTGTGGTTATCGGTGAGTTTGAAGGACCTATGTATGAGAGAATTCAGAACCGAATTCAATTGTGCAGGGTGATGATGAGACTTGGCATTGAGGTACCGGTTTGTATGGGTTGGTTTGCGGTAGACGTTATTGTGAGTGAAAGAATTGTTGGACATCCTGATGAGAACATCCAAGAATGGGAGGGAGTCGTTCTTTTCTATTTCCATAGTGAATTGTATGTTGGGGTGAATGGTGTTAAGGTGGGTCAGGAATGTTGGTAGGGTTTCAAACCCATGAGGCCAAATGGCAAAGATGTCATCTACGTATCTGAGCCAGCAAGTGGGCTTGAGTTCAGATGTGTCAATGGCTCTGGTTTCGAAGTCCACCATGTAGAGGTTTGCAAGAACTGGGAAGAGGGGGGAACCCATCGTTCCAGCCAGCATATATATATATATATATATATATATATATATATACAAGGGGAGAGATATTGGGTGAAGCAGCAAGCAAAAAGTGTACTCTCTCAACACTGTATTTCCAATATTTCGACAGTGACTACTGTCATCTTCAGGGAAGCTACAAGATTTACAAAAATTGGTCCAGAAAAATGGAGAAAAAATACAAAAATACTTACTGTGTTAGCGAGGATGGTTGCGATATAAAAGTTGATGATTAAACATTGAAAACAGAGCAAGGTGAACACATGTGATATATGAATAAATATGTATATAAACTTCAAAAAACAGGTTAAATTGATCTTGAATATTTGAAATAATTTTTAAAAGGACAATTATTCACACTTGCGGTACATCCGCAACGTGGAAAAATGAGGTTAGAAATTTAAATTTCATTGACAATTGACAAAAGACTCGAAAGGGAGAGAATGATAATTTTCTGAAATCTGACAGGTGTGGGAAACAACTATTTGGCTGCTGCTTGAAGAACATTCAGCCAATTGACTGATCTCAAAGGAGTGAAGGATCTCCTGTGACAGAAGCGTTAAAATTATGAAAATTCTTGTCAATTAATAAAAGGTACGAATAAATTTCGCTTAAATGATTAAGATCTGTTTTTTTATTTAGGCATTGGTCCGACTGAGAGATGAAGGCCATCTCCATAAACAATCTCTTGGAGTGATTGCGCTCCCTAGTCAAAATTTTTGTACTTTCAAAGTTCATATTATGGCCAGTAATATTTACGTGAACACCTAGTGCACATCTGTCTGGGTGAAGTCTGCTATCACTTTTATGTGAAGCAATACGATCTTTCAAGGTTCTAGATGTTTGACCTATGTAAGTTTTTTTCGCAATTTGAGCAAGGAATGCAATACACTAATTGTGACTGTGAAATCAAAGGCGTTTTATCTTTAACTTTAGTAAAAATGGAATTAATATACACATCGTTTATACTTATCTACCTTTATATTTATGTATTATATTCCATTTGTTTTATACTCTTATACAAGTATATACATATGTAACCGCATTTCATCCACGCACAGGCCCTGCCTATAGTGGTTTTCACATGTTTATTTTACTGCTATGTACCTTACAAATTTATAATTTTTAATAAAACAATATTGTAACAAACATAAAATATTGAAGAAAAAGCTGCTGCCCACGATTCGTTCGCATAGAAGTCGAACCGTTTAGTCAGTAAAGTCACGACTTGGTTTACATTTACCATGATTTTTCACTAAATTTTTGTTCGATCATAATGAAATATACAGGGTGTAACTGAATAAGTGTAAAACATTGTGAAACATTCAAGGAGGTGATTCCTCAATGGAAAAAGATAGGATCTTTCATATAAAGAAACTTCATTGGAGCATCCCTTGTTAAGATACAGCCCCTGAAAGGGGGTACGTAAAATTTGTATAGCAATTTTTTCCACAAGCACTGAAAAAGTTACAATATTGGAACTGACCTGGCGATTTGTGTCCGTTGAAATAATCGGTGCTGAGAATGGACACCACATACTGTCATTTGCCAGTGTGAAATCACAGCCTAAGCACCGATTATTTTCACAGACTGTTAATCAGGTCGAAAAGTACCCGCCTTTGGCCAGTAATTTATTAGGTTTACCCCATGGTTGTAAGGAGTGGAAAAAGCAACCCTTAAAATTTATTTCCAATGTAACTTTTTTCTTACTATTTGTTTACCATTTGAAAAACTATTTCCGATAGCCACAAAAAATTTGTCTTTGTTTTTCTGCCCAAAATAAACCAGTTCGCAGCAAAAAAATATTTTACGAACAACCTACAGAGATACATCGTCATAAATGCGAAAATACAAAACTAATCTATCTAGTAGGTGCTATTAGCGATATAAACAATTGAATTGGTATGACGCTGTCAGTTTTCCCTTTCAGGGGCTGTATCTTAACAAGGGATGCTCCAATGAAGTTTCTTTATATGAAAGATTCTATCTTTTTTTCGTTGAGGAATGACCTCCTTGAATGTTTTACACTTATTCAGTTACACCCTGTATAACCTATATAACCCCTGAATAGGGTAGCTTTGTGTTAGTAAAATTATTTTTATGATCGGATCAGTATTCCCGAAGATGACCCCATATAGTGCAAGCGCTGCGAAACATTCCGTTTGAAAAAACCGATGACCTCATTCTGATTGATGATTTGAGTTAAGAAAGACTTGATTAATGATATTGTGGAGGTTGCCGGACGGAATTATGGTCCAGTTTTTTTTTTCGGTCCTATAATAGTTTTCGCTTCCATCGCTGTAGCTACGAAAAAAAAAATTGTTATTGACTATTAACACCTGGTTTAGGTAAGGTACGGAGAAAAACGGTATGATCTAATTCAATACAAATAAGAAGTGAAAAATTCATTCAGGTAAGTTTTGACAATTATTGCCGATGCATTTGCAAAGGAAAATACAATTGATTTCGCTTTTTCTACAAGTGCAAAACATTGTCAGGCATTCAGCATTATATTTGCAAAGCCTGATCAAAGAATTTGTCATAGGTGGTTTTGCCATTTGCACCGGGTACAACTTTCCATCTCGTCTTTCATAACCGAATTGGAGTAAGTTCGGAGGCCCATGTATTGCAGCCCTCAAGAAATGTAAATACAAAACATCAGAAGTTCTAATGATTTCATTTCATTTAAATTGAACCCCAGCTTAAAAGATATTTATTGGCTGATCCTTCAAACCAAATCCCTCAAAAACTACTATTCGATAGCTCATGCTAAAAGTGGATGTTGAGTACGAAAACATCGGAATCTGCACAATTTATAAAAACTTGTTCAATTCCTTCACGAACAGCAACAAAAATATGGCTGAAAATCCTTCAATCTGCTTCTGGAGAGATGAATGAACATATTTCGACGGAAAAAGGTTTCGTTTTCTTTTTAAATATTAATGAATAGTTCATTAATAATGTTACGAAATTTTCTAGCGCCGGCCTTGTCGCTCGTAAACGCAGAATAATATGAATCTTACAATTCAGAAGACCTATTACCTTGGAGCTTGAAGATTTTTTGGAGTCTTTATATCCACCTGTAATGGCCAGCTGGGATTTTGGTTGAAGGACTTGCTATAAATATTTGTAGTCAGTTTCAGTTAGTTTCGGTTTAGCAGTGTCTGAGGTGTTCTTTTTTTTTAAATGATTTATTCAACGTCGGCCTTTTTTCCCTACCAAGGCCAATCATCGACTCCGGTGACCACATTTCCCCCAACCGGAAATTTTGCCGAACACTCTGGTATTCCAACCAGAGGTAGGGATCCTTTACGAGTCCAACAACCATGGACTCAGGACCGCCGGTTTACGTCTCCTCCGAAGGACAGCAATTCCTCAATATATCTTGTGTTCATTGATATATTGCCTGCGAGCTATGATATTATACTTTGCTGCAGTTTTATGAGCTTTCGACGCGGTCTTTCCCTGCTGCTTAGCTTCAGATATCGAATGACCAGTCAACATGGAGAGCTAGGCCATGCCCGTGAGGTATTCTTTTCATCATTCTTTTGTTGATTAACTATCATGATTGTAACGTGCATAGAATTTTTGCCACTTAATGTTCCCTCGAAAGTCATTGTCACAGTGTCTAAGATTGTTCAACAGTATTGAATATGTTTCGATTTAGTTAGGTAGGTGGTGAATGAATTCGGCTAGAGCTGTATGTTGCGGTGTCTTTCTGTTCGTTAAACTGATATATATCACTAAACACCGCTAATGCTTCATGGAGTGTATTGCCTGACAATTTTAGATTTTGATTGCTGAATGAGGCTTGTATGAAAGTCTTCCATTTCGGCGTGAATGTGCATTTCTTCGCGGCATCTTCTATAAGAATTTCATCACACAACTTTTCCTCTGGTATAAGTTCAGTAGTGGATGGTTCCTTCCGTAATTCCTTAGCACACATGACGATTTTGCTACAGTCTAGCCGACGTACACGTTCAGCTATTTCCTTAATGGACTTCCTGCCATGAAAACCAAAGAAGATTGCTTCCTCTCAGTAAGATATGAGAATGAAACCTTGTCACCAAATTTATCGATCAGCATCACTTTGAGATCACGATTAGAACTACATCCTCTACTTCACCGAGTACAGTCATGCGTTGAGCCGAGTATGTCAATTCAAAAGCGGTCGTCGAAACACCGTCTTTTATATCCGCCATTAATTTTTCAAAAGCAGCCAGTAACTGTTTTTGTGATATTTGTTGTTGGTCGACCTCTTTCGTTACTAGAAGATATTGGCAATGAAACGTAATTTCTTCAACACGACGTATGATATTGGAAGTTTCTGCAAACAAATCTTCCGGTGTTTTGTATAACAAATTTTTGTGAAAATTTCATAGTATTATCAACGCATTGAAAAACAGCAAAGCTGCTGAAATCTCAGTTGAAAGATGACTTTTTTATTATGGTTTTCGTCGTATACCACAAATGGAACATCATGAGTCACTCGACGAATCGCTGTTGCTTCTTTTTGATTTGCAGGTCAGTTGATGATCCAGCTACGCCCTGTGTTGTTGATGAAGCTCTTTCTTCCAGCTCCCTATGTAGTGACGACGACGAATTTTTTCTTCGCTGATATAGCTGGCCATGCAACTTTTATACCACGAGAAGTGTTCTTCATCAGCATTCGGATCAAACAACTTCTCAAATTTGTCTGAAATTTCGTCTTTGCGTCGTCTTGCTGCATTTGAATAGTTTCTTTCGGTTCATTCACCAGTTCAGCATGATTTTTCGTTCGCCTTTTTTTTAATCTAATAATTGTAGCGATATTTATTCACTTTAAAGAAAGTTATCACAGAATTCGAAGCACTGCTATTTTAAGTATTGGAAAATGTATCTGTTATAATAATGGATGAAGTTCAGCTATAACTGAAGTCACAAAAACTGTTGAGAAAAGCGCGGCCCGCTTCAAAACTCGAGAGAAGGTATGTGACGCTGGGAAGGAGATTTATAATAAAACTGACAACGGGCTTTTCTGGCAACTTTCAGTTCCAGGTTTGGAAGGATCTTGCAAAATCATTCCAGTCGAGAAATAGCGGTCAATGGTTTTTGCATTCGATACAACATTTTTTTTCAACAACTACAGTGATGGAATCGAAAACTCCTATTATAGGGCCGAAAAAAAAAACTGGACCATAATTCCGTCCGGCAACCTCCAGATTATTATTCATCAAGTCTTCCTCAACTCAAATCATCAATCAGAATGAGGTCATCGGTTTTTTCAAACGGAATGTTTCGCAGCGCCCGCTCTAATACAGACAAACAGAGTTAGAAACTGTACCTCTTCATAATAGTAGTATAGATATTTATTGTCTGGATGTAATGATTTCATGGTGGATGAATTCATTTTCTGTAGTTTTTTGGGTTCTCAACCTACCTCTTCTTACGTAATTCATTTATCATCTCATGTGTTCTTACAACAGGTTACAATGTAGTTAATTATATAGGCAATGGAAGCCTGAATCAATACCACTCAAAGAGTCTGGAAGACAAACAATAATTTCAACTTGGAAATGACTATGGAGATTATATAAATTTCCTCGTGAAAGTGCATGAAGCATAAAAGAAAAATGACATAGATAACCTACGAATATACTTCGATGGGGTTCAAGGCCACTGACAAATCTGTGACGTGAACGTTTCTCTTACTGATAGCGGACATCACATCGAAACTCACCTATAAGTGTAGCAAACAGTTGGAATCCTGTTCCGTGTGAAACAGGCGCGCTTCCTGTTTTTATTTCAGTCATCGTGAAATCGATACTACTCTAGAATCCCGTTTGGAGTGACTGCCAAACATAATTCCAGTCGGAAAAATTCCGACATCGTCTGAGTAAGCACTGATTGTGATTTTTTGAATGGCCCCCGAATCGTATACATAGATTTATCTTAATTTCAATGCATTGATATAATCCTTTCAAATACACATAATACACGTACACTCATGGTTGCCAAGTTATTTTCATACAGTATGGCATTCTCTCACGAATTACTGTCGTTATTTGTGTATAAACAATTTCCTGGGAGCTTAAAAATTGTCAGGATGAGTTCGAGTGAAATAGACAATAACGTTTTATAAAAAATTAATCTTTGTACGGTTGGTTCCCTTCCTATCGACTGGCAAATGAAAAGTCATCTTGGTGTATTTCTCAAATCGCGCTAATTTCAAAATAAATTTGGATGACGACACGAAACAAAAACAACAACCTTATTTCAATAATATCCAAAAAAATTGAGAATCGTCATCTAAGACATTAGAAAGAAGATAACAGAAAATTGAACATAATTTTTGTATACTCAATTATAGAAACAATTCATCTGCATAGACATAAATTATTTCGACAAAACGGAGGCACTTTGTTCAACACTCCTTGGTGTATATAGGAAATAAAATATGCTTTCGACTTGTTCTATACCACAGAAGAAAAAATATAATAACTGTTCTAGGAAAAAATTTGTATCAAACGGTGTTATTTTTTCTGTTGGTACTTGAAAATCCTTCGGATTACTTTGTTATACCTGGAAATTTTTTAGTACTCACGACTTACTAGGTGACTAGAACCACTCATATATCCAGGAACAGGTGGCAAATTGGCAACCCTGCCTACAATTGATATAACTTTCAAAAAATCGAGGAAATTGATACAGTTTGTTCCATAGTTTTCTGCGTTTGTAACCTACCTACCACGTCTGTCCTTCAGGAGGGGCAGCCATCCGCGATCCATATCAAGCGAACTCATAGATATGCATTCTTCACCAGACAGCATGATGAAAGCAGATTCCTCTAATTTTCGTTTTCTGTCATTGCTCTCTCCCTCGTCATGATTATAGTGTCGTTCCATTCTTGTGTGTGATCTCCATCGGTAGTGAGAATGTGCTCTGATGATTAAGAACCACCTATCTGTCTGTTATTGATGTACATCTTGTGTTCACTCTTTCGCACTTTCAATGGTCGAGACGTTTCACCGATATATTTTTGACCACACGAACAGAAAGAACTGTTTTTCAATATAAGAAGCAATTTTCCGGGATAGATTAAAAATCTGCCCTCCTACACTTGTATAGATTCCAATATTAATTCTTATTTTTTCAGATTGTGCTAGGTTACAATACCCAGAAATCTTCGGAACAAATATCGATCCACCACAAAATAATGACGCTCAAACAGTACTTGATACAGTTGCTTTTGAAACCGAAATACTTTGAATGAATTTGGCCAATAACCAGGTTTTAGCAGAAATAAATGACCCATCATCAATGCAAGGTGGGTTCCAACCAAGAGAATAGAGTTCATTATAGTTTTCCATTATGCAGAATTTTCCTGCACCTGTGAAAAACAACGAATGTTCAAACAATTTTCACCTAGATATAAACAGTGTTTTTCAATGTCCCCTATTTGAACACTTTCAGAAGGCGACGCTTCGTGCGAGCAAGGGTGGGGAAGATTGAGTGTAGAAATTAAAAACAGTCGCAAAATGAGAATAATGAAATTTCAAGTTGGAGAAATGAATAAAAAGCAAAATACTTGATATCCACTAAGAAACAAGCTCCAATTAGTTTATAACCTTCAGTTCAGCTAGAGGTGAGGGTTCTGTGTTAATTGGTTTTGAATCTTCAGTTGTTGATGTTACAACTACATCTCGTCTTCTTACACTTTCTCTCCTCAAATCTATCAGTCAGCATTTTCAATACTGAATTTCCAGGAAACGTTCGAAATTATTCTTTCTGGAAGTATTTCATCCATTTGATCTGATCCAGGAAATTATATGTCCATCTTCCTTTTCCTTTCGATGAACAAGTGGCCCACTTGGCAAACTACTACAATTCATAAAATCCGTTTGTGTCATGTATATGTATATGACTCTCAAGGAAGGGGTTCTATCTCCATACTCACAGGATTTAATGGTGGCCAATGTCCCACATCGGCCCTTATTTTATTACGCGAGAATAAACATCAACCTTCAGCAGAAGTTATTTTTCCTCTTTGGAAATACCTAGGACTTTGGTCATTTTTCTACTTGAACATTGTGATATTTCTCGTGTACAGAAAAAATGTTCAATTCCTTGCACACCTATGAGGAAAATGACATTTTCCGTTGATCATCCTAGACTAGCTTAGGATCGAGTTCCATACAATGGTTCATGGGGAGTGGCAAATTTGAGCTTTCATAGAATTGAGTATGGAGGTACGGTATTCTTGAAGATAAATCATGTTTATACAATCATTTTTTCCCAGACTTTTGATGCCGTCGTCTGAAAAAAATATGAAGATGTCAGGAAGTTTGTAGTGGGAGTCACAGAAGTTCCCTTTGAATTTACCTCATGGATAATTCTTTTTTTCATGCTATAGTTGAAAATTCAGATTTCTGGATTCATTGATCAGGGAAAATTCAAATGTAATAATTCTTGGTTCACTTATACTTTTAGTACCTTGTCAGTGGCAAAATATGACAGTACAAAGTTCTTCATAAACGGCATCAATGGGAACATTCATAGGTTAAATTAGGATTAGGTGGCCAGAATATTATTATTTTCAGAACTGTCAATGAATTTTTTAGAAAAATTGAACTCTCATCATTTTATTGCGTTTCGAGAGATATTCTGATAGGCAGGTCCGATAGCCAAAAAAGTTGTTTACATGAATAAGGTGATATATTGGAAGGGACTGTTTCTCTCACTTGCTAAAAACCTGAATTTTGACGAAAAAATGCTCTCCTGAATATTTATTGCTTTTGGACATTCATAGTTTTTCACGTATGCTCTTCAATTGAAATTTACGTATACACACCAACGTAGTACAGAAAGCAAACTAACCCACCTTTCACGATATTATATCTTCCACATAGTATCTCATTGGCGAACGTACCAAAAAAAAGCCGATTCTCTTTAATAACTGAAGCGTCACTCAGTTTTCGAAAAAAAAAACGTTGCCACTTCCTCGGCGATTTTCTGTCGCACTGCCACTCATCAGGGTCAGTTCAATTTTGTTGTTAAAAATGTCGCCAATATTCTAGTGAGTCTTTCCTAAATAGCCTGTTTGTATCAATCCTCGTGACACAACTGAGATTTGTGTAAATATTATTGGTATGCCAGAAGCATTCAGTGAAAGAAAACAGAATGTTTATACTTATATCAAAATTATTTTATTTTCACTCTCTGAGTAGGTGAATGACATTTACTGACAATGACATTTGTTGGGATTCGCCTATTTGCAATGCCTGATTGAAACACAATAGAAAATCTGTAAACATTCATTTCTTGTTCGTTTTATAAAATTATTTCGAATGATTTTGGATAAATTTGTATAGATAAACTTCGGCAAGCAATATTTTTCCCCTCGGGAGAAATGATTCAATTTCTGCCTCGGTATGAAATATACTATTTTCGACCACTTGTCACTGCTTCGATTTTTCCCTTATATTTTATTAGAAACGTCTCCATAGGCGTATACACTCCAACTTTATTATAAAAAACAAGCTGACCATAACATGGTATCTTAGTATGGAACGGATAGCAAAACATAGATATAGTTGATATTTCAGTGATGGTGGTGGAAAAAAGTATACCTCTGATGACAATGCTGTTATAAATCTCGCACATTTTATCCTGAGGTGCGACTTGCTTGCTATGTAATAGTCCACTTCTCACCCTAGGCCTATAATATGCTATTTTCAGACCGTAACGACACTTTTTCCGCCCAAGATCACGATCAGGTCTGTTCTGTTCTCTGCCTCTCAGTTTCATTTCTTTGGGAGATTTTCATCCTTACAGCTGATAGTTTCCGATCCTCTCAGGATCCTCTGGATTTCCTCCAAACTCTTTCCCTTGGTTTCCGGAACAAAAAACGCTACAAAAATAGCTGCCATGAAAGAATAGCAGGAAAAAATATAAAATGGCAAATGCATCCCGAATCGATCTTTCAGAAGAAAGTAAACTTGCAGAGCCAGTAAAGACGCTGTAACATATATTCCATCAGCTACAGTCATCCCGATAGCTTTCACTTTAGAGGCAAATATCTCAGATGTTATAACGATGGGCACGATTCCTAGGCCGAATTTGAAAGCCGCAGCATACGTCATGATGGCAACTATTGGAATCCAGCTGATGTTACTCACTTCATAGTCCAATTGCTTCAAATTAAAGTATACAGCTAAGAACATCAGGCAGATACCTGTGAGAGAGCTGGAAAAGATCAGCAATGCCTTTCTTCCAAACTTATCGACTGTAACAGCAGTCAGAGTCGATGCTGCAAGCATCAGGGCAGCCAATAAAATAGCAGCCAGTGGAGGGTCTAAGTAAATTGAACCAGCAGCTTCAAGGATTTCGTGGAGGTTCATCAGAATCACTTCGAAACCAGCGAAAAGCTGGGCTGTGTTGAGTACGAACATTATCGTTATGGCTTTTCGATAGCTTTTCACTAGAAATAGGTCCTTGATCGACGATTTTTCTTCTTTCTGTTCGATTTCTATCTCTTCACACATTTCTTTGAGCTCCGATTCGACCTCATCGTGGTTGTCTCGAAACCTGTAATGAAAAGTGGAATAAACGATGAGATTGGAGCCTTTGGGGTTGGTTGTTGGAACTTTCCTTAGAGATCAATTACCCTAACACCAAACTGATATTTTCTCACTTGACGCGCGTTTAGCCAACAAGTTAGCATCTTCAGGAGAAGAAAATTTTTAGCGAATCTAAAGACTAGGGTTAGCCGTGTATAAACCTAAAGTCCTATTATGCACAGCACGAAGGAACAGTAATGGGTAACCCATTGTTCCCATTCAAAGCGAACCTGTTCATGGGTAGGTTTGAGACGGATGCCAGAGAATAACTCTCTGGAGTCTGGATTGATAATGTCCTTTCAGCTCTGAATAACAGGTGTGAGAGTATAAAGAACAAACGTTGCCATTTTTAGATGTATTGGTCATAAGGAACGAACAGAATCGAAAATAATTCGACATTCACAGGAAATGAAGTTGGGAAGCTGAATACACTTTTTGGTGAATGAATCGAAGGTTTTTGTATAAAGTGTATATTGAAAATTTTTGATTCTATTGCAAAGCGCTTTCGACTTTCGTCATCATCAGTGCTAGCTCGTCAGGGTACAGGAAGCATCTTTGACATAAGAGCTGTATACATAGTAAAATTTGATTTATATAAAATTAGTTAAACCAGCGAAAAGCGTGCTGGGAAGTTCAGGCCATGTGACTGTGTCAATGTCAAATGTGATATCACATTTGACATTGACACAGTCACATGGCCTGAACTTCCCAGCACGCTTTTCGCTGGTTTAACTAATTTTATATAAATCAAATTTTACTATGTATACAGCTCTTATGTCAAAGATGCTTCCTGTACCCTGACGAGCTAGCACTGATGATGACGAAAGTCGAAAGCGCTTTGCAATAGAATCAAAAATTTTCAATATACACTTTATACAAAAACCTTCGATTCATTCACAGGAAAGACAAGAACACGTTCAGATTCATTCTTAACATCTCGAATCATTGTCCAAAATATAAAATGGCGGCATTGCAATTTCTTTTCCATATGTTAATAACTTTTTCTTAAAAAAAAAGGTATGACAATGAAAAGAGAGTTATTAGGTACGTAGCTGAAGTGAACGGTTTCAACCCACAGATAGTTGATAAGATAATTAGAAATTGTAAATTTTGGGAAAAACTTCGTGAATCTTCGACTTTTGAAAAAGATGAGAAAAATAAAAAAATATAATAGTCCAATATTAATCCCAATACACTAGAGGATTCCAACAAATATTCGATAAAGTAAATATGAAAGTTGTATATAAAACTTTTCATAAATTACAACGGGTTCTTGGTAATCCAGGAGATAATTTGAAAAAATGCAAAAAAATCGGGAATTTACGAAATCAGTAGTCAATATCGCAACTACAAATACATCGGCCAGAGTCGTCAAGCTATTGAAACCCGTTCAAGCGAAACCTTGTTAGCGAAACGTACGTCGAGTACAAAAATATCGATTTGGTGTTAGGGTAATTGATCTCTAGAAAAAATTTTGGGTAGTGAAATAGGAGTATGAGAACATACTGAGTAGTGAGAAAGGTCTAGAATTATTCCATATGCCAACTGATGAGCTCAAGGAGTATATTATTCCGATGAATGTTTTTTTTTCAAATCAATTTTTATGTAAGAGGAAATATATGAAAAATGGTATCTGTTTGATTGAAGTCTCTATGTTGTGCAGTGCGCGTAGAGCCACATTTTTGGATGATTTCAAAGTCTATGAATGAACTTCATATATCAAACAGATAGTGTTTGCTAAACATTTCATGTCACTTTTATAGAAATTTTCTACTCTTTTTGAATTGACAAAGACATGAAGAAGACAAGAATCAATCCCTCAAAACTGAGTAAGTAATTATATTTTCAAATTGGAAAAAGTAGATTCATGGCTTTTCCTCTCAATCAATTTGTATTATAACGTTGGACCATGTGGAATATACTTCCGATCAATCGAAAAAGTAAATATAAGTTCTGGACAGAATCGATTGTTCTATAATAAAACTTGCCACTGGTTTAAAGAATTGTGAAAATTCAACAAATTTCGGGAAAATATGTAGAATTTTCGTGTATCAGAATGGATTTTTTGTCTTTGATATAAATATTTTCAATTCTTTAATGAAGTTGATGTAATTCCATGCAACACTGGAGGACATTTATTCCAATTTTCCATCTGTTCCATTTTGTATTCCCTTCATTCATTTTGTAGTTTTCATGGAAATACCTCCACTTTATAGGGTGGCACATCTCAGAATAATGATCTGAGTGACATATTTTTAAATGACACACCCAGTACATCATCAGGTTTTTTGAACTCCTCTTAGATGCTCATGTCGGGCATGCATTACCCACTCCCAGATATCGAATACCTGCAAATGGTGGGAATTATCAGGGTCAAATCAAAGCATCAAATGCCAGTAATACTTCAGTCTATGACGGTGAAAAAAGTGTAAACTGTGTATTTATCCCATACAGCACCGATTCGTATGAAAATTTGCATATAGGTTCTACTCACTCTCTATTCCAAAATCTACCCCGTGACGAGGGTTGCTTTCTCCCTGGGAGTGGATGCCACCCCTTCTTGGGGGTGAAAAAATGTTTATTGGAAATAAGTGCGGAAATCAATAGATTGACCAATTCTAAGCACTTTTTGTTCAATGAAGTTTTTTCTGAAAAGCAATACTTTTCGACTTATTCGCGAGTGAAATTGTCAGTTTTCAGTCAAAAAAACACGTTTTCAGATCCTTTTTCGCGAATAACTGGAAAATAATGCATCTAATCGAAAAACCTGTGGAGAGCAAAATTATAGCTTTTGAAAGAACAAAGGTGATTGTTCATTTGTGATGTATGCAAACCAACTACAAACTGAATAATTGCTTGTTGAAAGTTGATTGGTATTTTCAAACGACAAAGTGGAAAGTTTCTACGTACAATAACCAAAAACCAAAGCATTTTTCGGGAAAAACTAATTGGACCTTTTCTGAAGTCCTTCAAAAATCCTTTATTTTTGTTATTTATAAAAGTTTCTAGCATCAAAACTGACCGAGGTATGAAGGAAATAATGTTGAATCCTATTTTTTCGTTGAAAAAAAATTGTGAATAACTCATCCTCTCTTCTCCCCCCTTTGGAAAAAATCGTTGTTACTCCATAATTCACTTCATTCATGTTCTTCCAATGAGTTCTGAGTTTTTCATCAATTGAAAGTACGTAGTTTTGAAAAAAATTGAGATTGAAGAGAAAAAATCATATACGTAATTCAGCGAAAAATCACAATTTCTTCGAAATAAGTCGAAAAGTATTGATCACATGCAAAAAATTTCAGAGTACAAAATTGAAGGCAAGTCTTCTCTGAAAATTTCAGTGTTTCATTTTTTTCTGCAGGATGAAAATAGAGTAAGATATGGCCAGTTAAATATTGTGAGGTTTCGCGCAAAGTACCTTTTTGAGCCCTTTTAGCATGAACCTTTTCAAAAATATAATCTGAAACAAAAAATAATGTGAATGAGCTTATAGCTCTTGAAAAAAGCTACAAAATACTCCTTTGGTGGATTTGATTGCTTGAAGACTAAGCGAGTTATGGGAAAAAACCAAAAACAATTTTTGTAGAAATTAGAGTATGTACATTAGTATATTGAAGAATACACATAGTAACTATATTTTAGGCCTAGTGGAACTATATGTATATATACATATAGTTCCACTAGGCAACGATTTTTCCGAAGGGAGGGGGGAAAGAGAGGATGAGTTATTCACAATTTGTTTTCAAGAAAAAAATAGGATTTAACATTATTTCCTTCATACCTCGGTCAGTTTTGATGCTGAAAACTTTTATAAGGAACAAGAATAAGGGATTTTTGAAGGACTTCAAGAAAGGTCCAGTGATTTTTTTCCAAAAAATGCATTGGTTTTTGGTGATTGTACGTAGAAACTTTCCATTTTGGCGTTTGAAAATACCAATCAACTTTCAACAAGAAATTATTCAGTTTGTAGTGGGTTTGCATACATCACAAATGAACAATCGCCTTTGTTTTTTCAAAAGCTATAATTTTGCTCTCTGCAGGTTTTTCGATTAGATGCATTATTTTCCAGTTATTCGCGAAAAAGGATCTGAAAACGTGTTTTTTTTTCCTGAAAACCGACAATTTCACTCGCGAATAAGTCGAAATATATTGCTTTTCAGAAAAAAGTTCATTGAACAAAAAGGGCTTAGAATTAGTCAACCTATTGATTTCCGCACTCATTTCCAATAAAAAATTTTTCATCCGCAAGAAGGGGTGGCATCCACCCCCTGGGAGAGAGCAACTCTCGGCACAGGGTAGATTTTGAAAAAGAGTGTATGTAGATCCTGAATCCAAATTTTCATGCGAATCGGTGCTGTATGGGATAAATACACGGGAAAATGGTCATAGACTGGACTATAAATCTCCAGATGCAATTGAGAATGATCGAATGAATACTGATGTCAGAATTGTTCTACATATAGGCACTAAGTTTGCACAGAGTGACAAAAAATACAAATATATGTTTGAATTCAGATTTCAGGTCATTGCTTAAACCTCAGCTTAGAAGAATATCAATATGATATCAGGAATTGTTATATTTTGATCCTCAAGAATACTAACCACACACCTAAACTATTACTGCGCTACTAACATAACGTGCCATTTTTTCACGGCCTGATTTGAAAAAGTATAATATGAGTAAAAAATTGCCGCAACGTGTCAGTTTTTCACGCTCAAAATGCATTTTGAATTCGAAGTCGCCTATGAACGTCATTATTATAAGAAAAACACGGTGGTTAGAAGTCGTCCATGGTTGCAAAGGTATTTGTAGATAGTTCTGTTAATGCGAAACTCATCTGTGCCTCCAGATTTTTCTCTGGAAATAATATTGACGATGATTTACCTTCATATGTGAAAGCTACTGTTACCAAAGAAGTGAATCTGGATGAACTCAATGAGCAACCGAAACAAAGCTTGATATAGATAATCGAAATAATTGTACTTTTTACATATCTATTATAAAATACCTAGGACGTTTATATTTGTTCAACAATTTAACTTATATAAATATGTAATATGTTTTATTTACAACAATTGTAAGAAAATATTGGATGAAACTCGTACATGGAGTGTCTTTTTTTCACTTATGAGACTGTGGCACCACTCACCTACGACTCGTGCCCACAAATTTCTACTTTATGCACTTGCATAAATAACTATTTCTGTACGGTTCCAACTAAATCAAGTTCACAAAACAGCGACACGAATATATCCAGTAGTCTTT
The DNA here is from genome assembly GCA_032362365.1 of Zygogramma bicolorata. Classification (NCBI taxonomy): domain Eukaryota; kingdom Metazoa; phylum Arthropoda; class Insecta; order Coleoptera; family Chrysomelidae; genus Zygogramma; species Zygogramma bicolorata. Next base: position 47,240 of record JAVJAQ010005186.1, read on the forward strand.
ATCCTGCTTGAAGAAGCTTTTGTGTAGCAAAATACCTACGTGTCGTGGTAATATAAATCCATTCTTAGTGAGAATCATACAAACTACGGTATTTGTTATCCAGTATGGGTCAGTCCAATTCAATTGATTTATGACCTCTGCCTGATTGAAAATCATCAATGTTTTTATATGTTTCATTAACGACATTCTCTAATTATTTTCAATCATATTCTTGAGGTTTTTTCATAATCGCATAAGAAATTCTGAATAAGAAAGTTTCTGAAGTTAACTGTTGGAATTTTAAGAGAGAAGAACATGTTCTATGTGAATGTGAAATTCCAAGAAGTTTCTTCAGAAAAATAAGTTCACGAAAATTAACTGGAAAAACACAATGATTCTTCTCGAAATGCTGCGTTTGGTAAACGCGGAAAAATGAAATGGCAAGCAAGATGACCAGACCTTAACCCATTAGATTTATGCAGTGAGAGTAGAGTCCAAAATTTATTTCATTAGAAAATATTCAAGAAATGAGCGTCAGAATATTTGATGTGATTATTGAAATTACACCTGAAACGTTCTGCAAGATTTTCGATATAACCCTGGGTATTGTCAAGAAGAAAGTAACAGCCAATTTCAACATTTGAATCGATTTTCAAAGATTCACGCAAGGTGCACATTGATTTGAATTCGATACAATGAGTGAATCGTTCAGGGGGATTCGAAAACCCTAATGATATACTGGGTATACCATTTAAAAAAAAGTCACTCGCAGGCCATTACTCTGATATGTAACAGCCTGTTATTGGAGATATTGTCGTGGATGCCACAAATTGAATTCATAAATTAATCGATGTGGAGAGGGTTGATTAGTTGTAAAATGGAATTTTGACCTGACATTGCTTTCGAAACTTCATGATTATTGAAGTTGAAACTCATTGAATAGAAACGATGATGGGAGCATCAATCGCTATTGATTGATAAATATTCATTACTAGTGGATGATATTCGATATTTTATGGAATATAATAGTACATGCATATTATGAGTCACCGACAGTTTTTGACAAAGTAATATGCAGCACTAGATATGGAACAACAAAATGGATTTTTTTTTTATCTTTGAAATAACGTTTTCCAGTATTATTTGCGAATGCGAATACAATGTTCTTCAATGTAGTAGCCAAACCGAAACCATTTATTGAAAGAAATATCATGGTTCAATGATGACAATACGCAGAAAAATAATTTCCATGCAATGGGAAAATCCAGTCAAAAAAGCCACAAAACCTCGTCACTGAATATATTTTTTAATTCATGTTATGGAACACGTTTTGTTACTTGGATTGAAAGTTATTAGCAGCATAATGATCATCAATACCTGAATTATCATTCCAATTATTATACATTTTTGTATACTTTCATTCAAGCAAAATCGAAACCGAAACCACTAATTGCTTATGGTTCAATGATGACAATCAGGTTACAAAAAATAATTTTCATGCAATGGGAAAATCCAGTAAAACAAGTCAGGGATCCTCGTCCCTAAATATATTTTTTAATCATTTTTATAATTACCATTAGCTGAATTATCATTCCAATAATAGTGCATCATTTTGATGTACTTTGATTTTACAGAACTGCGAGGATCATGCAAAACTCCGATAACATGCTCGACACATGATGCTTTTTCATGAATTGAAAGGGCAATAAGTCATGCAACTCAATTCTTATTTGAAAAGTCCGGTATGATAGAAATTTCTTTCAAATCCACAAGCGTTAGACTAACATTGAAATTGAAACCACATCAGTCCTGGTATCGTCCGTGATAGTTCTGGATTATCTATTGGGCAAACCTAGAAACGTACTGGCGTTTCTCAGAAGACGCAATTTGTTTTTTTCAAGTTTGTGGGGTTGCAACCCTTGTCCTGCGGCCGCCACCTTGAAAAAAAAGTGCAAATGGTTTTGACGCTTTATCTACCAAACTATCCATCCTACAGAAAATTGTGTGGACATATTTTGTTGATAATCGAATTTACTACAACTTCAATTCTATTTATTCTCATCATAGAATCAGAAATAAAAAAGTAATGAACGAAATTAGTTGAAAATTCTGAAACTAATTTTTTTCCGGCGCAATATTTTTTTGTTTTACCATTTTACAATAAAAATACATCGACATTGAGGGAGTTTCAACGGATAATTTCCATTATAGATTTTGAAATTCAGTTTTTTCATTAGAGTTTTACAGCGCTCTGAAGTTGAACTTTTTAAGATTATAGGCTTAGTTTTCCATCACCTTTTTATTTCCATATAAATTACAATTACATCAACACTGTTATTTCATTATTGACTAGCTATCGACCCTTCTACCCAGCATAAAACTTTTGCTTTATATTGATGGTTTCAAAAATAATTTTGAATCCGATTGAACTTTCACGAGAATCCTGTATAAATTAATCACTCATGATTAAATATTACAAAGTGCAAGCTTGAAGTCAAAATTATCACAAAATTGAAAATCATGGGCACAGAACTCAAAACTCTACCTGAAAATCTCAAAATATTTTTCACAATAAAATATCTCTGCTTGTGGCGAAATATGTAGCAGAACTGGAAGAATAAGTAGAGAGAAAAAAATTGCCGCACCTCCCAGGACCAATAATGATAATAATAATGATTGCAATAGCAGAGAAATGTTTTTTGTCCACGAACGATTACCTGGGCCCTTCTTACCTGTATAGAAATCTCGTAAATCTAAACTCGCATTTGAAATTATTGTAAAAACAAATGGAATAATAATATATGGCATTACACTACAGAAATCATAACTATAATACTTGAATTATGTATTAGTCGTAAGTCGTAATCTATTATATTTATAATTGAATCATATTTAGTTTGAGTTATTCAGGTCTATTCTGATGAATCTTGAATATCTTTCGATATTGAATATTGGTTATTGAAACTAATCAACAAACTGTTATAGAAGAATATCATGATGAACCAAAGAGATTTCAGAGATGTTATGAAAATAATAATAATAATAGCGTCTTTATCGAGTTCAAATATACGTTGTCGATATTCGACATGATGAGCATATGGTCCCATTCTTCAATATTCCTCAATTATCTAATTATATTAAAGTATCATTAGGCTACCAGAATAGACCTGAATATCTGGGTTGATATAGGTGCTATTTTTAATGTTGGCAATAAAAAAATTCTCCAAATGTAGCAACTTATTTACTGATGACATTTCTCACAGCGGTCGGTTGCATCGAGAAGTGCAGCAATGAAATACATCGTGGAATTTAGGAGTAAAGTATGAAATGCAGGCCATTTGGCAGAAATGGTATGGATTCCCACCAACCTATACCACCAAAATTTCATCCTGAAGATTTAAATTTTTTCGAACGCTTGTCGATTTAAGGTGAACTGGTAGTTCCAACAGAAAGTTTGTGTGACTATAACTAACAGATATGCACCCCAACAACTTCACAAATATTTTACCTCAATAAAGAACTCCTGGCCTCTTCATAACGTTTCTTGGTCAACAGATAGTAGGGCGATTCCGGCAAGAACTTGAAAACAACACACTCGATGAACAGCAAACTTCCAGCTATCACAGAGGGCACGTAAAAAGGCAAATAAGGCCCTACGCTGTACATTATCAAAACGCCCAGCAGCATAAGAACAAAAATCGTGCTTGCGAGGAAGCCCCTGATCTTTTTGTGCGATATTTCCCCAACATACATTGGTGCAGCAACGAAAGCCATGTTGAGTCCCAATCCTTGGCAAAACCTTGCAGCTAAGAGGTATTCCACCCTATTAGCTATTGCGATGACTATCCAACACAGTAACAAGACAAAAGTGGAAAGCATGAGGGATTTTCTTCTGCCGATTTTGTCCACAAAATTAAGAGTGATTGGTAGTCCGATTACTGCTCCGATGAGGAGCGACGTTTCGAGCCAGTCGGCTTGGATTCTTGTCATCTTGATATGACTTTCTTCGCTCAAGAAGTATGGGATGAAAGGAGCTGTCCATCCCACTCCGATTCCATCTGTTACTGCCATCAAATTTGCTAGAAATCAGAAGATATAGACGGAATATTCGAAAGTGAGATACAAAAATATTTCATTGCAATTATATGGTTAATAATATTGAAATCATTAATAATAAGTCGAAAAGGTTTTTTGTATTGTAGACTTTTTGGTGCTGAGATTTTTCCAAGAATTCGAATACACTATTAATATTCGAAGATTGTAAATATTGGGACACACACAAATAAGCATTTTCAAAATGAGAAATTTATAAATTGATCTCTGTTATATATACTATCATTGTTGATTATATATCGATATATAGCATTCATGTTACCAGTTGAAAATAATTACATTTTGTATATCGAAGGCAATTTCTGCAGGACAAGTAGATTTTTTCCAATTCTTTTACTATTATTTCATCATTTTCAAAGAGAAGATTCGTCTACTCAACAAAATTTTCCAGTATCAAGTTTGTTCATCACATCGTTTGTTATTTTGGTATCTTTCACAATTTTGTATAGTCCGACTGAGATTGAATATTTGCTGGAAGAAAAAATACGAGACAGAGATCAAAGAGAGAAAGAGTCCCTAGAAATATATTATAAAACGCTTATGGAAATTGACTGTTGTGTCGATGTACATTTTTAACACCCTCATCTACGTCAAGACTCATTGTGAAAAGTTTGAAAACAGAGATGATTCATGTTTTCTCTCAGGACATAACCAAATACAAAATCACAACGTTCTTGTTTTCAGGGACCACACACATTGTCAATAAAATTATATAACAAGCTCACAATGTAATTGAAGCAAGTTAACAACGGAGTTGAAAGCGGAGTTGAAACTCTTCTGTATAGAAATGTTTTCTATTCACTCAATGAATATTTTCAATCAAATCTAGAATCATAGTGTGATCATGTTTATTGCTCGTTTCTGTGACTAATTTCATGTTCTTTTATATTTTCTATAAATGTGGGGTTTTTGAAACAATATGTCGTCCCACGTGTTCAATTCCGTTAGTTTTCAGGCTATATTATGAATTTGACTGTTTTCATGCTTCGCAAAAAGTCCAAGGAAAAATATCAAATTGACATACGTGGAGAATAAGATATGTTTGTCGTTTTCAAAAGAGGAAATGAACGAACATCGTTTAGAAAGTTCAGAAGTCATCTGAGATTTCAATGCTTCAAATAATCCAACCTAATAACAATGTTCGAAAATAGCAAGCAAATAACTAGGTGAAGACAAATACTATAGCTTGAGTGGCTTTTCTGTTACATTTTGTAATTTTTATAATTTCAGGATGCAATGATTATTTGGGTGCCCGTAGAAACGGTAAAATTGACCTTATTCACATCAAGATATTATGGAGAAAGAAACATATTCTAATGATATCATGCCAAATACTAAACAGATATATTACGTGTGTTCACAATCCTCATAATAATTAAAGATTTAGGTTCTGTAAATCATAAACTTCAGCAGCAAATGATATTTCAACATCAAATATCCCAAATGAATTAAATTATTCTTCAATATTTTAATGAACCTGAGAACGAATGAGGTTTGCGGATCTGATGGAATCGATGGCCTCGTTGGTTAAGGCGTTCGCCCTGTGAGACGGTCCATTAAAGGCTCTTACCTACATCGATTTTTCTTATACCTTTTTTGAAGATAGAAATATTATAACTCTTCAGGTACTATAATTTTTGGGAATTTCCGTAGGATGTCGTCGGCAAAAATTTGATATCGATTTTAATAAATTTTCTTACTTTCAGTTTTCCATAAATATCGAAAAACATATCTGAAATTGAGTATCAATATGATACTTGAAGAGAAGTATTTACCTGGTCGAATAAAAAATTAACTGTATAATTCGAATGGATATTGACCACATTGCCCTAGGACCTACGGCATCGCGTTCAAACTTCGTCCTCGTGCGATATGGTCACCATATCCACTCTTGTTGTACAAACCTCTATTGTAACTATTGTGAATAGTTTGTAGATGTTTTGAGAAATCAACAGTTGAAATATGAATATGGAATTTGAAACTCTCAAACACGAAGGAAACTGATATTGAATGTAAAGAGTAGAGCTAGTACTATAAAAATTTCACATGTAAATGGGAGTTTTAATGAAACAGGTCGATACTTGATGAAAATTCTTCATGAAAGTTACTCATCGTTTTCATGATATTGATTGAGATATTATCACCATAAGTTTTTATAATAATAATCTCACATAGATGGTGACCGACCTTGGCTTTTTCCTACAAACAGGTTGGAATTGGACGTAATTATTAATTTCTATGATGTGTCAGTGAAATCCATAATTACGAAGTTGTGTTTACTTGTTTCGGAAATTAACAGAGCTCCAGTTATGGAAGAGTACACGGGAATTGGAGATATTTAATTTTAATGAAAAAATTGTTTTGCAAAGGTCATTCGCGTGAAGAGCACCAAGTCTGCACTCAGCAATGATGAGACCAAGGGAATAAGGAGACTCAGACCCTGTCGTCAAGACCCTCTAGAGTGTTTTTGTGTGCCGTTGCTACAGCTCATCAAATTTCGAATCACAGTACTAAGTTTTGCTTTTCTTGCATCTATTTGTTATTGTTGACATCATTTGTTCGGATATTCACCTATCGAATGTAGATACTAACACACCACATAAACGATAAGAAAATCGAATGACAAAACTTTGTTACTGCGTTAGTCAGATCTCACTGGTTCAAAATGGACATTTAGAAGGCTGTGGTTGTTTGAGGAATTAGCCTTTGATGTTTGTGACGGAGTAAGATGAACCTCATAAGATTACACCTTTAAGAATGTTCTTAAAACCAGTAGATATAATGCAATTTATTTTTTAATGATCATCTCTACTGATAAAACAAATAAAATCGTCGGTTTCTTTTACTGAATACTCTATCTTCTTGGTTAGCGAGTCGATATGTATATATATATATATATATATATATATATATATATAAAGAGAAAGAGTGTTATTTGCTATGAAGCCAGATGAATCAGGAAACTGATAATAGATTATCAAATTCTCTGGTCTATCACAATTTGCATTCAATTCGAAATGCCCACCACAAGATATTTGATAATCTATTATCAGTTTCCTGATTCATCTTGCTTCATAGCAAATAACACTTTCTCTTTGTATCATTTCAGATACATTTGTGGATTCGATTTTCGATAACACTCTGAGAGTGCTTGTCATCATTTCTGCAAACGCAGTTGTTAGTTGACGTGGCGAACTGTCACCACTGACGGAAAACTATGACAGCATTTCCTTATAGTGTTACACCCTAGGTGGTTCCACTTATGTGTCGCTTGCCGTAAAGGCACGATTCATTTCAAATCCTCTGGATATCTATCACATAAGATGCCTAGGAAACCCTGGTGTATCTAGTGATTCGATATTGTTTAGAATTTCTTGGCGAAAAACAATCGACGATTACAAAAGCTTTCTAATTTTTGTATAGGTATGAGCATTTTCGAAAATCTGTCAAATGTCGGTTTTGACAAATTGACGTAACTCTGAGGTTTATTGTTGTCAATGAAAACTGAAATTATTTCTTCGCATTCAATAGTGTTTATAAGTAGAATAAGTTTTGAAGTTATTACAAGTACTTTTTCACGATGTGTAGAAGATTTCGTATTTTTTGTGGTCAGTGAAAAACCTGGGATTCCAAATATTCTTCTTTATTCAGCACCTAAGGTAAGTACATAACAAATCGCCCCAAAATAATAACATGAATGTAGCGTTGTAGCTAATTTTATTCGTTTCAGTTTGAGTGAAAGTCTTATATCGAGGGGGAAACATCTGTAGCTCTTATCAATGAGATATTGAAAACAAAGTTTTGTTTAAATAAAGGAAATATCGATGTGATACGTATTTTGAACCGTTGCATAACTGATGTGCGTATCCGCAATTCCAAGACAGTCTATCACTTTCAATACACTAGCATGAACTCTATTGAATGGGCAAAGTGAATTTTCTCGGAATCAAAGTCTAGTCCTAGTCATAAAAACTGATTAAAACACACTAAAAACTTGTAGAGGTAACAGTGACAGTATTGACAGGTTGTTAACGGTAGGTTTCCACGTTACATGCACGTTTTATGAAACGCATTTGATTGGCTGTCAGGGCTGTCAAAATCCCAGTAGGCAAATAATAAACAGTGGTAGAATATTCGGTTGCACATTCCTCGGTACTGAAAATTAAGCTTCATATGGTATATGACTGATCGCCATCTACAATAGCGATCTGAAGCATTTGCGATCTCAGAAATCAAGCAATCAGTTTTCGCCAAGTTTATCCCAAAATTATTCAGGTATAAGTAGATACACCAGGGTTTCCTAGGCATCTTACTATCACAGTTTGTCTTCGATACGAGGACCATGCCAACCTACAGCTGATGAAGGCCAAAACCAGAAATAGCTAGCTATCTTGTGGTGGACATTTCGAATTGAATGCAAATTGTGATAGACCAGAGAATTTGATAATCTATTATATATATATATATATCACAATATATATATATATATATATATATATATATATATATATATATATATATATATATATATATATGTGTGTGTTCGGATAGGTTTCCGCGGTCAGTTGTGTGTTGTTGTTGAGTTCGGGTTGAACCGCGTCTGGAGTTTTGTTCTCGACGTTTCGGCTCCGATTTTGGAGCCATTTTCAAGAGGTGAATGTGACTTCACGCTGAGGTCTCAATCTGCCTACTTGCCCCCTGTGACAAAACCTGAGGAGTAGGCAGATTGAGACCTCAGCGTGAAGTCACATTCACCTCTTGAAAATGGCTCCAAAATCGGAGCCGAAACGTCGAGAACAAAACTCCAGACGCGGTTCAACCCGAACTTAACAACAATATATATATATATATATATTTATCGGAATTCTTTATTTTCTTCATCAAGAATATCAATCAGAATTATATTAAAATAAATTGGCAATATAAATACATAAAATATATTTTTCAGTGACAATTTACAATTTCTATTTACAAAGTTGTTATTTATGTATTTATACTGCCAATTTATTTTGATATTTAACTCTGATATTCTCGATGAAGGCAATAAAAAATTCCAAAAGCTCAGCCAGCACGAGGTTCTTTAATTTTACCTTGAATATAGGTAGCGTATTTGAATTTTTCATTCCTAGGAGGTCATTGAAATGACTTAATCCTTTGAAAAAAATTGAATTTGGTGATTTCTTTGATTCAACATGGTCAATGAATAAATTATTTCTAGACCGGCTGTTATAATTATGATGTTCAGGAACGGAAGATATTTTGTCTCCAGGTTGAGTGTAAGAGAGTACTTCTATCTCTTCGGAGATATAAGCGCTAACTCTGCCTTTTGGCAGTATTGCTTATATATAAATATATTTTTTTTTTGTACTGAATACTGTCAATAAAAACATTTATTATTATTATTATTATACGACGAGACGGGGCATCGCCTGTTATTATTTTTAAAATAAAAATCATTGTTTGGTATAAGAACATCCTGTCAACTGAAAGCCTTTTCAAAAAACTCAACATTTCAATAACATGTGTTTCTTTTATGGCAGCACAATATTTTTCTCATTTGTGGCAAACATATACTGTTCTTGACGTTAAACGATAATGCTGGTTTATTTGACATCTGAAGGATTTGGTGGTTCGAGTTTTTTTTTATTCAATTTTAAATCTGTGTAAGCTACAATTATGTTAATGCAAATGGAACAGGAGTACGATATCAGTTCCCCACGTATAAAGATAAAAGATTTCTGTTACAATGTGAATAACTCACCAGTCAAAGCTGCGATGACTTGAAAGATCGTCCCCCTTGGCACGAATATTTTCATTTTGAGATATCAATCTCAAGTTCTCTTAAAGATAGGTGACGGTTTATTGATGAGTGTTCAATAATCTGCAGTGCGTTAAATGACATTCAGTGGCCCAGTACCTCAAAGCGCGAAAAAGTCGGTGCAAGCAGCTGTTAGAATAACACTGGTAGGTAATCATCCGCCAAACGTACCATTTTTCTACAACAGTGATGAGAGATAATTATTCTGTGCTGATTGAAATATGTATTCACTAATGATAGCAGGATTAAAATGAGTTTATATAAATTACGAATGCAGCGCAAACAAGGTTTTTCCATTTTTTGTAACGACGGTTCCAGACCAAAGGTGACAGATGATTATACCGTCTCTCATGAATGTGTATGAGTTTTCGCAAGATTTTTATTTTCCAGTCACTTTCGGTTCGACAAGTGAAAGTTTATTTTCAGAAAACCTGTTCCTTTTAACATCTTTGGATTCTCAACCCTCCGTTAGTCGCGCATGGGACTGGCAGTCCCATGATTTACAATTTTCTCAATTATATTAAAACTATTATAGCTACAGTGTCGTAACTTTATGACATCTCACAGTAAACTTCTAGAAGCCAGTTGCATGAGTTTCATGCGGAGGGATAGTTTTATTTCTTAGAAAATTTGCAAAGAGTGCGTCAGGTATCTGCTTTGGGACTGATAGTCCCAGCGCGACTGCCTACGACTCATTTTTGATCCGTACATTGAACAAGCGTCTCAGTACCGTATTTGTAGGCTTCGTTGTTTGTAGGTTATTTTTTCTTGTTCATTTGTTACTGTGCCATGTATTTTTGAAACAAAGTGCATAATTATGGACACAAAGCGTTATAATTTTGATAACCCCGCTGACGTGGAAGAATTGAATCGTTTAGCTTTCAACCTGGGACGAGCCGAAGAGCGGTCAAGAGAAAACGTTGCGAACCTTGTTATAACAAATCTAAAAAGGACGCCACAAAACCTATACATATCAAAAGTGTGATACCTATATATGTTTGGAAAAACATGTCCAAGTAATATGTAAAAATTGCTCAGAAAATATAACTGAAGAGGAAACAGCTGGTGAATCTGAATAAATCAAACTACAATAAAATCGGATTGATGCCATTCATAACCTACTTGCTTTCCTGTTCCCTAAATATTTTCACGTGAATTGTGTAAAGTAGTACCCACAAATACTACTATAAGAGGTATAAATATAAAAAATAATTCATAAACAATAAAAACACTAGTTATAAAACACAATAAAATTATAATGCAATTGCAAATGCAATTTGACTCGCTTTAGTAATAAACTAATTTACCAAAAACATTTTAAGCCAAAATAATTCATATGACCAATAATTAGGCTGCGTTGTTGATATGGGACTGGCAGTCCCAGCGCGACTAACGACGTTACATATGGTGACGCGCCTAACGGAAAGTTAAGATGAATCTGTATCACAATTTGACATATTTTGAAGGGTTTCTGTGACTATTTCATTTTTCAGTCAACTCACCTGAAGACCTCAGGTGATGTGAGAAGCAATTGCAAAGTTTTAGTGACTGGTATGGTAAAAAGTACTGAGAAAAGTATGGAAAATCACATTTATTATCTACGAAAAAATATACACGATTCAAATATACCAATTCATCTACAACTGATTTGGAAATAATAACATAAGTTGAATATTGGTTTCGAAAATACTATAATAATATATAACAATAATAACTTTATTCACTTTAGATAAATACATATACAGATAAAATAAGTTACAAAACTGAGTGAATGAATAAAGCGAGTTCAATATAAGTGCAAAGCACTTGTTTTCCATAAAAATGACATATATATATATATATATATATATATAGATATATATATAACGCGTCAAATATCATGAAGAATACACAACTCAATGAATACAGGTATGATAATAATTATGTTTGTTAATATATCACAGCCCTGGAGGTAATGAAAAGAGACACAACACAGGATAGTTAGAAACAGAGAATTTAGAGGTTAAAACAGTAAAATGTTATATTCAATGATATTAAGTATATAGAAAAGAAATAAGTATTTACCCACATTTATGTATATGGGGAGCACAGTTCGGAATGATGCGGAAAGGGATATAATGTTTATTGTTTGGTAGGTAGTAGTTATTCCATCAGATTTCTCACAAATTGTCTGTCTGTCTGAAAAACGAACAACTTCAGTTTCTTTTTGAACAGAGGTTTTGATATTATATTTTTCAAATTCGCCGGTAATGTGTTATATAATTTAACTTCGCAAAAGGAGTATGCTCTTTGTGAAATTGTTTTTTTACGATAGTGGGGTGAGGAAGTTGTGCGCGATGCCGGGTGTTATATTGGTGGTCTCTGGAGCTTGCTTTGTTATCAGAGAATTGGTACTTTACGTTGGTACAGAAGTATAATTGTCTACTATCCATTATTTGACATTCTGCCTATAAAAGATCTGACGGATACCTCGAGTTTTTTGACATAATTAGTTTCAGGAACCTTTTTTGTAGTATTTCTAAAGGAGGTATATGTACTCGTGCGGCTGATCCCCACGTATTTATGCCGTATCTCGAGTGGCTTCCAACAAGGGCAAAATACAAAAATTTTAGTTTTCTGACTGGCAAACATTTTCTTAGGCAGCGAAATTTGTAAAGGACAGATTGTATTTTTTTAATGACATAACGTGTATGATAATCCCATTTCAGGTTACTGTCTATATATACACCTAAGTACTTGATTTATCTCACAGAGTGGATGGTAAAAGTATTTCCTTGTGTTATCACGTTGATGTTCTCGAATGGGCATATGTTGGATATATTGCAACTGAATGGTAGGAAGTTAGTTTTAGCTATGTTTATTGTCAAAAGTCTGTGGTCAAACCATTGTTTGAGTAGTATGAAATCTGTTTCTACTTCATTTTTGAGTTCATTCCATGCTTCCGCTTCATAGAATATTGCAGTGTCATCTGCATATCCTATTATATGACCTACTGTGTTTAGTCTGAATGAATCATTTGAGTACAGATTGAACAATATCGGTCCCAACACAGTACCTTGAGGCACACCACACTCAAATTTTTTTGGATGACTTGCTGTATCACTCACTCTCACGACTTGTTTTCTATTCTGTAGGTAGCTTTCAAAGATTTTCAGACAAATTCCTCTGATCCCGTTATTTTATAGGGTTTGTAAAAGTAATTGATGATCAACAGTATCGAAGGCTTTTGTTAAGTCAATGAATAGGCATGAGGAAGGTTTACCGTTTTCTAGAGATTTGTGTATTAGTTCCGTTAGTTCCAATATGGCATCCTCGGTAGACATCTTTTCTTTGGATCCAAATTGTTTTTTTTTAAATGAGTTCATATTTACTTATGAAAGAATTAAGTCTATTTTCAAGTAGTTTTTCAAATATTTTCGAAATATGTGTAATCAACGAGATAGGTCTATAATTGTTGACTTCTGCTTTATCTCCTTTTTTATGTATCGGGGTCACTATTGTCGTTTTGAAACAGTTCGGCCAAGTACCTAGCGATAGACATTTGTTTATAATATAAATGGATTTCAGTAGATCAGCCCTAATTTCATCTATTCCAGCAGATTTTTTGCTCTTCAATTCACTAATCAGATAATTGACTTCTTTTTCGTCTGTTGGGGTTAGAACTAGTGACTTGGCAAAAATACATATATTCAGTCGGGACGTAATTGGGATCCTTTGTGATTTTTTTGGCCAGGTTTTTACCTACAGCAACAAATTTGTTGTTGAATTCGTCAGCAATATCTTTGCTTTTTGTTAATATTTCTTCATGGGTATTTTTTATAGATCCAATATGTGATGGTTGTTTTGTACCGGTAAGTTCTTGTACAATATTCCATAATTGTTTTGTATTTTGTTTGTTGTTTTTAATTTTATTTTTGTAGTAATTGTTTTTTGTTTTCTGTATAAGATTAGTCACCATATTTCTGTAATCTTTGTAACTGTCTCTGAGAAAATTGTTGTTAGGGTATTGTAGTGAGGTTTGAAACATGCGATTTTTTTTGTTGATTTTATCTAATGAAGAATGTGTTAACCAGGCTGGAATTTTGTTTTTTTTTCTGGATATATTCTTTAATTCGGTGTTTTCGTTGATTGCATTCAAGATGATGGTTAAAAAGTTATTCATTGCGGTATTAGGATCATTTTCGGTATAGACTGACTCCCATGTTGTGTTCTGCATTTATTTGTGTACTTTGCTATAATTCAGATATTTAATATAATTGTTTTTCACTGATTCATTTTTTTCTTCTCCAGTTACTATTTGCAGTATTGTAGTTGAGTGGTCTGTTATGTTAGTGTTTACAATGAGAGGCATGATCATTTCTAGGATATTATTCGACTTTGCTTTGAGGAAAATATGATCTCTGGTGGGATTATTAATGGTGGATATATAACCGTATTCGTTCAAGACATTCAGGTATTCCATTTTATTCTCGTCTTCTAGTATGTTAATGTTTATGTCACCAATAAATAAGCAATAATCATTTAATTCCGTTTGGTAGTACTCAAAATATGTTTGGAGAGTGCGGTTGAAGTCATATATGTTGGTGGAAGGTGACTTATAACAGGCTGTTACAAAAAATTTGCTTTTAAACTATATTTATTATCGTTTTCAAGAATTTTATGTGCTCTATTTCTATTAGGTCGTATTCAAAATCATGTTTTCTTTTCATATAGATTACGGTTCCGTCGTTCTGATTTAATTCGCCCTTATTATAGATCATTGTATAGCCAGGAATATTGTATGAATTTGTATCGTGTATTTTTCGGGTTTCTGTTAATACTATACAATAAAAAATTTGAGTCGGCTTCAAGGAGAAATATTTTGAACTCATCAATTTTTTTGTCGATACTTCTTTTGTTGTTATGTATTATATTGAAGCTATTATTCTCTGCGATCACTTTTAAAACTTCTCTGCATTCTCGGCTATCATTGAGCGTGAAAGTTTCAACTGTATTTACATAAAAATCTCTGAGGTACTGATCCATTTGTCGATTTTTTGCACTTGTATTCGTGTTCTTATATACTGGATAATAATTCCTTCAATTTTGTGGAATGTGCCATGCAGAACCATGATCAAACTAATTTCTAAAAAGCACCTACTAAGATAGCGACTGTGACATGAAAGTTTCATTAGCAGACAGTAAAAGTTTGTTAATTTTTGTTGGATTTCTTTTCAAGTAGGTATAAATTATTTTGTCAAAAAATATTGAAGTGAAGAAGTGTATATATTGTAACGAAATGTGCTAGCGCCGACCCTGCCGCCTATCGATGCGAATTAGTGCGAGATTCCAGGAACGACTATACTCGCGTGATCGCGGCTCATCCAGAAGATTCGACTGTGAAGATTTGTCTAGATGATTCTTCACTGTTCATACCCAAACCCAAGGAATATCGTAACAGTGGTGTCAGATTTGAGATTTTTCAGAGGGAAAAATCGTAACAATATAATCGATATCTGGAGAGTGACATAGATATCTAAGGAACATTGGAAAGTTGTATGCTTAAAAATATACAAATCAACAATATCAGCATTAAAATGACTAGAAACCCTGGTGTGTTCACTTTTAGCTGTTAGAGTTTGGGATAAACTTGGCGCAATGTGAATAACTCACCAGTCAAAGCTGCGATAACTTGAATGATCGTTCCCCTCGGCACGAATATTTTCATTTTGAGATATCAATCCCAAGTTGACTTGCAGCCGATTGCACATACTTTTTCTTGGGAGACCATCAACGAAGGGACTCTTCAAGTAGGTAGGTGACGGTTTATTATTGAGTGTTTAATAATCTCTCAAACTATGTTGCAATCGCTGAAATGACATTTAGTGGCCCATTACCTCAAAGCTCGAAAAAGTCGGTGCAAGCGGCTGTTAAAATACCACTGGTAGGTAATCATCCGCCAAACGTACCATTTTTCCACAACGGTGATAAGAGATAATTATTCTGTTCTGATTGGAACATGTATTCACTAATGATAGCACAAGGTTTTTTCATTTTTTGTAACGACGGTTCCAGTCCAAAGGTCTGTCATTTTCATTTTTCGGTCACTTTCGGTTTAACAAGTGAAAGTTTCGGTTTGCGATTTTCGAAAAACCTGTTCCTTTTAACACCTTTGGATTCTCAAGATGATTCTGTATCACAATTTGACATATATTGAGGGGTTTCTGTGACTATTTTATTCTTCAGTCAACTCATCTGATGACCTCAGGTGGTATACAGCTGGTATGGTAAAAAGTACTGAAAAGACTATGGAAAATCACATTCATTACCCATAAAAAAATAGGCGATTAAAATATACCAATTCATCTACAACTGATTTGAAAATTATAACATAAGTTGAATATTGGTATCGAAAATAGTGGATAATAATTTCTTCAATTTTATGAAATATGCCATGCACAACCATGATCAAACTATTTTGTAAAAAGCACCTACTAAGATAGCGACTGTGACATGAATGTTTCATCGGCAGACAGTAGAAGCTTGTTGATTTTTGTTGGATTTCTGTTCAAGTATATATTATTTTGTCAAAAAATATTGAAGTGAAGAAGTGTACATATTATCAATATCTGAAGTGAAATAGATATACAGAGAACATTGGTAAGTGTGTGCTTAAAAATATACCAATCAGCAATATCAGCATTAAGACGCCTTGAGACCCTGGTGTGTTCACTTTTGGCTGTTAGAGTTTGGGATAAACTTGACGAAATCTGGATTTCTTGATTCAATAAAAAAAAACACGAGAAAAACATCGTATACAAAATTTCAAAGTGACTTTACAATGTAACAATTGTCTTGACATCAAATTTGGAAAATGGGAACATAACACACCCTACCGAAAAAATATGGGAAACCTCCAAAAGCGTCGATTGTTTTTTAGCCACAAAAATCTCAACATAATCTGATCATTGGAATCACCAGCGTTTCTAGGCATCTCAATCAATTTATGTTTCCAATCGTGAAAATGTAGTATTAATGGATTATTCAAAAAATATTATAGGTGAGTGTTATCATAGGAGTCGTTACAAAAAATTATAGTGAGATACAAAAGTTTCATTTTGATCTTTGAGTTCTCTATCATACTATAGATCGGGCGTCGGGCACGGGTCAGCTAGTTGATGATAAAAATAAAACAATATATATATATATATGTTTTGTCTATTTATCGCCGAATAATCGATAGAACTCGATCAAAAACAAATATCCCAATTATCCGGAACAAACGATCTAGGAGGCAGATACAACATCTTGATCTGAAGGACAGATACATTCCACTGAAGAACAAGTATCTTCTCGGTATAAATGTTCCGAGGAACTATACATCGTGTTGTAATATTTAACCATCCTTCACCTCCATGAGGCTGGCGTTTTCTTCTACAGGATGAGGCAAGTCACCTCTCAGAATGTCTTGAATCTCGTCCAAACTCTTGCCTTTAGTTTCAGGTAGGCAGAACCAAACATAAACCGTGCTCAAAAATGAGGAACAGCAAAATAAATAGAAAGCATAGTGCATCCCGAGATGCTCCTTCAGAAGGAAAAATACTTGCAAGGCCAGTAGAGATGTTCCTACGTAAACAGCATCGCCAACAGCCATTCCAACAGCCTTGATTCTAGGTGGAAATATCTCAGCTGTAAGGACGATAGGGACCAGACCCAGACCGAATTTGAAAGCAGCTGCATACGCCATCACAGCAACTAAAGGGATCCAGCTGACTGATGCCAGATCGTAGCCTGAGAGCTTCAGGTTGAAGTACAGAGCGAGAGCTAGCAGACAGATGCCTGTGAGGATACCGGATATGATAAGCAGCACTTTTCGGCCGAATCTATCGACGGTGACAGAAGCTATTGTCGCAGTTATCAACATGGAGATTGCGAACACGATAGCTGCCAGTGATGGTTCGAGATATGTGGAACCAGCGCTCTCTAGGATTTCGTGAAGATTCATCAAAATCACTTCGAATCCACTGAAGAGTTGGGCAAAGTTCAGTACTAATATTATGATCAGGAATTTCCGATAGACCTTCGCCAGAAAGAAGTCTTTGAAAGATGATTTCTCTTCGTTACGGTCCTTGTTCAGAGAGTCCTCCATTTCTTTCATCTCTGATTCGACTAGTGCTGGATTGTCACGAAATCTGAAATATAATATACTTTGTCAGTTGGAACTTTTGGTGGATATCAATTATCCTAACACAAAACTGATATCATTTGCGCTCGACAACAACAAGGTTAGAAACTTCGGGAGAAGAAAACTGATATAAGTATCTATTTTTTTTCTGAAGATAATAATAATAGTATATATTAGAAGGAATGCCCTACATTGTTTCTGAAGTAACATTAAACATAAAGTGCAACATGTTTTACGAACATTTGAAAATTCGAATTATTGCCGGAAAGGTTTTGATATAAAACAACGCTAAAAACTATCTAGATATTCCTCAGCTGAATAGGGTTCCTAATCTACAGGAAAACTCTTCACACATTTTTTATATTATGCAAGGCTCTCACAGAATTTGAAATTTTGTGGTTAATAATTGGAATACTTGACACTTTTTCATTATCAACTCATATTCAACTCTATTTATTTTTCAATTATATTGTCATTATCATTTCAAACTGAATATACTCCCCTTCATTTCTGACAGTAACTGGCCCATTCACATACCATATCAAATGAGATTGGTTCAAGAATATTACCCTTGAATACTTTCCAAAATACCCAATTTGTTTCAATTCTTACATTGCTATGAACTCACAAACAATAAACATAAGACCTCCGGAGCTTTGACGTGCATAAACAATTTCTCCATATACTTATGTGTTTCATGAAACAGGTCACGCCATATTTCCTGCGCACCTAATGACATTTTGTAGGTTTGCTATCATGCATTTGTTATCTCAGTGATCAATCACTTAAATTTCAAGGTGTGCTCAACTACAGAAACAGTAACTTCAGACACTTGGAAGGGGACAGAAACAAGAAAAACAACAATAATAGTCAGTAGCTTATTTTCAATAATGATTTGTTCATTGTATTTAACGTATTCAAGTGGTACTCAAGCATAGTATGCTTGGACCAGTCTCATTTGATTTATTATGTGCATTGTTATCTCCAGTCTTTGCTATTGGTGAGCAATTCTTTCTTTCAAGAGAGATTATTTTTCGCTTCTGTTTGCGAAATAATAATTCAATTTTCCACAATAGTTATGGAAATAGTTTGTTTAATTGTCTTTACAAACCTCAGTAGAGACTTCCTGGCCTCATCGTGGCGTTTCATGGCGATCAAATAATACGGAGATTCTGGCAAGAAGAAGAAGAACACCGCCAGTTCAATAAACAACAAGCTCCCAGCTATCACAGATGGCACGAAAAATGGTACAAAGGGGCCGACACTGTAAATAATCACCACGCCCAACAGCATGAGAACGAAGATGGAACTAGAGAGAAACCCCCTGATATTTTTGTGGGATATCTCGCCAACATACATGGGTGCGGCTACGAAGGCCATATTCAGCCCCAGTCCTTTGAAGAATCTTGCGGCATAGAGGTAACCAACTTTGTCCGCCACTGCGATGACAACCCAGCACACTATCAGCACCGAGGTGGAAAGCATTAGGGATTTCCTTCTGCCGATTTTGTCCACGAAGTACATGGTGCTGGGCAGGCCAACCAAGGCTCCGATCAGGAGACTGTTTTCTAACCAGTCGGCCTGGTTTCTTGTCATTTTTATGTGCGTTTTGTCGCTCATGAAGTAAGGGATCATTGGAGCTGTCCATCCCATACTCATTCCGTCTGTTACCGCCATCATGTTTGCTAGATAATAGAAGTATATGAATTATAAAATGGCTGACGAGAGTTCGATTTGAAAAGTGAGACATAAAAAATGACTATTACACAATTCAATATCTTTCAAGATATGATATGGAAAGTAGCTGATTCAGATACAAATTCAAACTTTCGGATGAATGATACATAGACGCACGCGTTCAGAAAATGTTCATTTTTGTTTATTGTAATAAAAAGGTTTTACAAGTTTTGGAATGAAAAAAGCATTCTTATTGAAATCTGTTTCTTCTAGTTTACATATTAGATATTCAGTAGCTATTCATCAAGCAATACAGGTTGTCCGTAGTATTTTGAAGCTTTTCCTTATTGCTATTATAAATGTTGATGTTTCTCGAAGATGCATTATGAGATTCACACTACCTTTGTATTTAACCTTTATGATGAAATATTCTTAGCTGTTTCTTCATCAAAATATTGTATTATATATTTCATTTACAACCATATATGTAATGCTGTCATTACTAACATCATTGAAGGCTGGGAAGTGTCACATTACACTCCTCTACTTCCTGCCCTCACTTCCGGCCCTCATTTCATCTATTCTAGACTTTATATGACATTTATTTATATTGGTGAGAATTATATATCCCTAAGGGCCAGTTTTTCAATACAAAGATAAATGAGTTATCTGTCAGATAGATGGAAGGAGAGAGGAGGTGTGCGTGAATAATATTTGGCAGTGACAAGGAAAAAAACTGATGGTTATTTTGATCTGACAGATATCTTGCATTGAAAAACCGGCCCTCAGTCACGGTAACAATATATCTACTTGATTATTCCCGCGTTTTTGGTAATTTGTCCTTGATTGTAATATTTTAGATATGTCCAGAACGAAACAGAGATTTATTAATTTTTATCGAAATATGATGGTTGTAAATAAAGTAGTATACAAACCTCGTTAGGAACTTTCATTCCTGTCTCGAGCTCTTAGCTAACCTCGACGCTTTGCGTCTCTGTTAACTGATCTCACGACGGGAATAAATCACTTCTCACTTCGGGGTGAAATATACTATTTTTCATTGATTGATAGATAGAAAGATAGATAGATAGATAGATAGAGAGATAGCACTTTATTTCCAACAGGTGCACACCCAATTACAGGAAATGTTGAAGAAAATATGCTGGAAAATGACAAAATTAGTTGCAATTGACATATTGGAATTATCAACGAGAATCTACGAAAATATTTTTGTTTCCAATTTATTATTAATATTTAATTTCCACTTTTTACTGATATTTGAGCTCTCCTTGAATATGTTCAATATCGACTGAGGAAGAGAAAACATATACCTTATATCTCTCATAATTGAATATATTGAGTCAGTTGAGTCTGTCCTCAGTCTTAAAGCTCGCCATCTTGACTCGGGTTGGGTCTATGAGGCATTGGCCCCTAAAATAAAAGAGTCCCAATAGATTTTGACTCATCGAGAGAAAAAAAAGGGCAGAATTACTAAAATATCTGGTGAATTTACATCTTTGAAATACTGCCGTTGCGTATCAGTGCAGATATACATTTTCCTCAACTCATATATTATAAGAAATCATAGCTTTTTCTTTTCCAGAGGAGAGAAATCTTATATAAATGAATTTCAGGACATTTCTACCTCTTCAAGTAACATTCAAACGATTTCTTTCATTATATTACATACTTTAACCATTAATTTTTTTGTTTCTGAATTTGATGTCATTTTTTTTACTTCTTTCTTCTGAGCTTTTTTCAATATATTTTTAATTTCTGTTTCAAATTTTATTTTATTGAAATTCATAAAACAACCTTTCAATTTTTTTTATTTCAATCAGAAACTTGGGAATTTTTGCGGAGAGAAAACTCTGTTGCTTGAATATCGAACGTCTTTGAATAATATACAAGTACCTATCAACAGAGATAGGTGTTGTGATTTCCGTTTTTCGATTCGGAGAAGGAGAAAGCCAAAAAATAATTCTTTGAATTTTTTTTCAATTCTCTGTATATCGAAAATCGAAAAATATATCGAACGGTGAGAGTTTCCAAAAAATACCTCTTTATAATAATATAATAATAATAATGTTTTTATTCCTTCAAAATGATCATTTAACAATGATATCGGAAACGTCAAGTAAAAAACATGTAGATGTATAATGCAGAGTAAAAAAATAATATAAATATTACAATACATTGAACACAGTTATTTGGAAGTATACTCAAAATATTCATTAACTGAATAAAAACATCCTTCTAAAAGGTATTCTTTAACTTTCTGTTTGAAAGTTGACAATAATGGGATACTCTTTATATTTGAAGGCAGACAATTGAATAACTTGGAACCTGCTAGAGAGGGTGCTCTTTGAAACAATCTCGTACGATGTTGCTGCAGTTTAATCAGATTTCCATTTCTTGTTGGGTAATTGTGACACTTCCAATTAGTTTCAAATTCAGACTCACGTTTTTTTTACAAAAAGCAAACAATTATAAATATATATAGATGGTAACGTTAAGATTTTTATTTTCCTAAAAATGGGCCGACAGGAATCTGTATATCGAAGACCATACAGCATACGTATGATCCTTTTTTGAGAAACGAAAGCTCGACTGATGGTTATCCCCTCTCCCCACAAAAGCACATTGTAGGATAATACTGAATAAACAATTGCATAGTAAATGTTCAGCAAATGCTCTTCATCCATAACCTTTTTGAGTTGTACCAATACGTAAAAACTGCTGTTGATTCTTTTGCAAACATGATTTATGTGAACTTGCCAACTCAAGCCAGAATCTATATGAAGTCCTAAAAATCTTGTGGTTTCTGACGGATTGATAGTAACATTATTGATGTCAACCTGTATAGTCTGCTCTAAATTTCTTCTATTGAAGAATTGAACTAACACCGTTTTATCGGCATTGACGATAAGTTTATTAGTGTAACACCATTTCGTAAATTTACGACTTATTGTGTTCAGTTTCGACTGGAGCTCCGCAGGACTATCAGCTTCTTCTGAGATTGCAGTATCATCGGCAAAAAGTGATATTGACTTTGTACCTAAATGTTGAGGTAGATTATTGATATAAATCAGGAAAATCAGCGGTCCCAAAACTGAGCCCTGCGGAACTCCAATGTCTACATTGAATGTTACAGAGTTCGTATCACCCCATCTCACATATGATTTTCTGAACTTCACATACGATATCACCCATGCAAGAAATATCCCTCTTATACCTATGGCATATAATTTGTTAGCAAGTATGTCTAAATCAATGGAGTCCAATGCCTTAGATAAGTCAAAGAAAAGCGCAGCTACAAATTTACCTTTGTCAATACCCTTATAAATATGCTCCAGGAAAGTTGCAGCTGCCCCTTCCGTCGACCTACCCGGGCAATACCCATATTGATAGCTACTAATTATATTGTGTTTCACCAAAAAAGGGAATAATTTGTTAGAGATGGTTTTTTCGACAACTTTAGCCAACACACTGGAAATGGTTACTGGTCTATAATTATCGATTAACAAGGGGTCATTTTTCTTGTATAAGGGAATTATTTTTCCAATTTTTAGTAGGTCTGGAAAAGCTTCGTCCTCAACAGATTTATTGATTATGAATGTCAGTGGTTCACAGATGAATTCCGATATAGATTTAATTATTTTTGTAGTAAGGCAGTCCATTCCGGTGGAATTTTTATTCTTAAGTTCAGTAATGACATTCGAGACCTCAGTTGGTGTAACAGGATTGAAATAAAAACTGTGCATGTTGACGTTTGAATCCGTTGTACCTAATAAAATTTCATTCTTGAAATGATTTTGTAAATTATTCGGAACCATGGTTGCATAATATCTGGCAAAAGACTCAGCAATGATTTTTTTATTTTCAACCAGTTTATTTTCAATGTACATTTCCTTTATTTACCCCCTTTATTTACCCCCCCCTCTCCCCAAGAATTAAATTAAACTCACCAATCACAGCAGCGAATACTTGGAAAAAGCGTTCCTTTCCGTCCAAAGTGTTCTTCCCCCATTTCGAAATCCAAGATGGACGGCGAATAAGTGACACTAGATCTTATATGCTATATCACCTCTGAACTCCCTGTATATGAATCCTCACGAACCTGTCAACAGAGATAAAGTGTCTGTCGTTTCACATCGATCACCTAATCGAGTACATCTTTGGCGATAAGATAGGGAATGCTTCAATTTTATAATGCAGCGTCGAGTTTTGTTTTGCATTATTTTGACTTGACGTGATCAAATATGAAATCCGTCGGGTAAAACCCACGTCCCCTACTTTGTGGTTTTCCCGCCATAAAGAAGATCAAACATTAAGCCATTTTCAAAATTTATGATGTTGAAAGTCTATGGGATTGAGCTGCCCGTTACTGATGAAGGCCAAATATGCCAAAACCGGTATGAAAAGGTCATCCATTTCCATGGCAACCAACCATTCCAACACTTTTTTATCAAATTTTCTTTCAATTCATAACTACAGGAAAAATATTAAGATTGTGAGAATTGTAATAATTTGCTAATACAATATCCTACTTATATTAGCAACTACTATCAGCCGCGGCAGTCAATCTACTACTTTGCTGCCTAGTAAAACAAATAACTATTCTCTAAAAGTGTTCCGCTGATACCAGTTTTTGTTGAATTATATGTTGAATGTGCTGGTTTTTCATTCAGAAAGAAATGAATTCAGGTATTCTTTCCACATCTGCAGTGAGCAAGCCTGTACCATATATGCGAAGGCAACTGATTTCCTATTTGAATTTTGTGAATTGAATGAAACTTTAAAATATAATCTTATAGCTACTTTCCAGATATATGATGTATATGACATATTGATGTTCGTGAGACGAACACCCAAGCCACAGCTTCACGAAAATTCCTTCAATTCGAAGAGTATATATAGTATTGTGTTTCAAAAATGGAAAGAATCGTGAAAAATGTATGTAAGGCAATGAAGACCTTCAAAACTCTGATTAAGTTAATAACTATATCCTTTGCCATGACGAAACACTTAGAGTGTACACAACTATTAAAAATGTTAAAAAAAAGGTTACTTGACGTATATCCATTGTACGACCTTCAAAGGACATCTGACGCGATTCTTTTCCATGTCGTTAGTAGTACATATAGGTATATCTATGAATTGGTTGATGAAGGATAATCACTGGACGTCTTGTCCATGCTTATGTTTATTTGAATATTTCCATCGTATGTTGAAAATTCCATATGAAGCGGGACATTTTCGATCAATTACAGCGATAAATTCCCGGCGGGACATTTTCGGGCTGGTAAATACCCGGTAGGTATCGAAAAATACCCGCTCGGTCCGTGTATCTATAGTAACGATTGTTAAAATGTACATTTGTCATCTTGACAGGCATAAATACTGAATTTTAAACATCGTTTTAACTCCGGAAATATTTCACCGAATTACACTCGTGCATCAAAATAAACCTGATAATTTTGCATTCAGGCATGTTGTTAGTAAAAAAACTGCATTCGGTTATTTTCATATTTTGCTAAAACAGCCCTCCTTCTTCAAAATAAACTCATGCAGGTTTTAGACAACATGCTTTTATGAAAAATTATCGGTAATTTTGAAGCACTTGTGTAATTACCCCCGATAAATATCCTTGAATTTATACTTGAGAGATATCCTCAGGATATGCGTTTCACGTTCATTTCCTATAAAGCCATGAATATCCTCTTTTCGGGGTTAGAAAGTTTCGGAAGGAATAATAATTCCCGACGCCATTACAGGGGTTCTCCTTCCGTTTGAAGCTGAAGATAAAAAAGTATATTCGAATGGAAAAATCACGTTGATTCAAAAATTCCAATCAAATAATTTTTACCCTGGTATCGAGCATTGTTCATGAAAACTATTGTAGATAATGTATTTTTTTAACTATGACCAATACATAATGTAAGTATTATACCTACTTATGGTTTCTGCAATATAATTCCATATATTATTCCCTTAGGGAATAATGGCAAGGAATTAATAATCTCTGCGTTTATTCCTCTTGTAGTCCTATTACGAAATTTCTCGAATTGAATATTACCATGGAAACCATATAACCAAACTCCAAAGTGTAAGTGTCAAACGCCTAGGTAGCGTTTGCGAAAATGTATTGAGATGGAACTGAAGCATCATTCATTTATAATGAATAAATTAGGGTACCTATACTACTCGTAATAATGACTATTATTCTCTCGGAATATTCGCTGAGAATAATGGCTGTCATTGTTGACTCGTGGAATAATCTACTATTAATTCTTATCTGTGGTGTTCTCTAATCTGAAAACTCTTTTTTCATTCAGAAGATGAACAACTTTTGAGACGTCACTGAATGTAGAGGAAGTATTTTTTCCTGTTGCTTGTTTAATCAATGCATATGGCTTGTGAAGAATGATTGGTTTACTTGACAACATGTAATAAAGCTAGGAACCATTCACCTCATGATTTTTTGCCACAAATGACTCTGATAACAGTGATAACGCGCATAAACCAATGTTTTTAACGGAATACACACACAAATACTAATTCGGATCATCCGAATTATTTTAACCTCAAACAAACGCTAAGAGACTATCGATATAGAATATACGAAATGTCCTGTTGCCAAGTTTCCTCCAAGAAAATGTGAAAAATCGAACAATCGTATATTCGGGGTTTGTGCATTACTTTCATAAGAATCATACGAAATGATATTATATATCAAATATAATGAGCCATGGATGTATATTGTATTGATAATGATAGTTTCGTATAAGTTAAGCAGTCTAGACAGTTGAAACATGAACAACAAGCTCTTAGCGAATTTTTGGCGTTCTTTTTAAACGGTTTATATCAATGTCGAAGTGAAACATTGTTCACATACGATTTGTTTGATATATCAACGTCTGAATTACCACTCATATATGTATAAATGATTATATTTCGTAATGATTCCTATAAATGAAGAATGTTTTAAGACTCATTTTCAGGTGAAGATGATGTGGAGGACCTTGACGAATAATTCGACAGGTTCTTGAAAAATTCGGTTTCAAATCGCGAAGAATTGAAAGTTGTGTAGGCTTCCTTATCGTGGTTGAAAATCGCAAATTTGGGAAACTCTCTAGATGTGGCAACGTTGTGAAGATTCAGCGGTCGATAAACCGAATGCGCAAACACTCTTATTAGTAGAATGAGAAATTCATGAATTTTAATCACATCTTTGACGCAGGGGCGTACTATTCGATTATATTGGTGAATACGACAACATCACTGTTTCATGGGTAAAATGAACAAGTACAAAAATGGATCTTCTTGAAATGCCGTAGAAGAGTATATGATCTCACTTCCAATGATTTGAATGGACTTCAATAACCATGAGTAAACTTTCAATGAAATCGATCACGTTGACACGATATATCATATCAAGGTAGCATCTTCTAAAAAAAAAATAGGCCTATGAAATTATTGTTACTGATAATCATTACGGACTGAGAATTAATCACTTCCTGGACAATTCTTCACGATGAAAGGATATCTGAGAATGCAACGATAATGGATAACTCTGGATTCTTCCGTATCTAATGTGTACATATGTATAATCATCTAAGAAATGAGTTCTTATAGGTCGCCAACTTGATCAATATGTTTTTTGTGAGAATCCGAAAAACTTGTTTTCTACATCGTTGTCTTTTTTTCCCTTTCATTTCCTCGTTTTTTCTAGAATGGTTGACATTTCTCAAAGATTTCACATGTCAAATCTTCCAGAAATCACAACAAGTCCTCCTGTGAACTGAGGTTAATATGAATCTATAACAAACCGTGAAGAACTCTCACATTTCCAAAAAGTTGGAGATTCACAAAGGGTTTTTTAATCAGCTAATCCACCTAGTTTTGAGAGTACCAAGTCATTTCAGTTACATGCGTGATAACGCTCTCCTCACTATCGTAGTTATATTTTCTTAAGGAATACGTTATAAGCCTGTGGACGAGTCATTGCAATCCTGCCTTTATGTCGAATATTTCTACAATTTTGACTTGTTACCATGGCAACTGAAACAAATTCCCTGAATATCTGTCAAACATTCAAGGAAGTGATTCCTCATCGAAAAAAAGATAGGATCTTTCATATATCACCATCATAATATAATTTAATAAAATTAGATTCATTTATTTTATATATTATATCAATATAACTCATTGGAGCATCCCTTGCTAAGATACAGCCCCTGAAAGGGGGTACATAAAATTTGTATTACAATTTTTTTCACAAGCACTGAAAAAAGTAATAATATTGAAATTAACCTGACGTTTTGTACTACCAAAAATACACTTAGCCAGTAATTCATTTGGTTCCCCCAATGGATGTAAGGGTGGAAAACGCAACCCCTAAAATTTATTTCCAATGTAACTTTTTTCATATTATTTGTTTATCATTTTGAAATTTATTTCCGATAGCCTGTTTCATTCTGAACAAATAAAAAAGTCTCTTGGTTTTTCTGCCCAAAATAATTCAGTTAGCAGCAAAAAAAATTTTTACGAACAACTACAGAGATACATCGTCATAAATCCGAAAATACGAAACTAATATATCTAGTAGGTTGCTGTTAGCGATAGTGACAAATTAATTATTATGACGATGTCAGTTTGTGAATTTTCGACATTGAATTGATACTAATTGTTTGTTGTTGTTCTGTTCTTAATTTGTTACTTCAAATTTCATGTACCCCCTTTAAGGTGCTGTATCTCAACAAGGGATGCTCCAATGAAGTTTCTCTATATGAAAGATCTTATCTTTTCTTCGATGAGGAATCACCTCCTCAAACGTTTCACACTTATTCAGTCACACCCTGTATTTCATGTACACGGTGCCTTTGCCAATGAATTATCCTTTTTGTCACACTGAGCCAATGAAATATTTCTATTGAGAATGGACGTACAACAATAAACAACTTCCTCTTGCAGAGTCTACCATACTCCGAGGCCATGAACAAAACCCTCGTATTCGCCATATTTGATTTCGACCGATTCTCAAAACATGACCAGATAGGAGAGGTGAAGGTTCCCTTGTGCACTGTTGATCTGGCACAAACCATCGAGGAATGGCGAGAATTGCAGAGTGTTGAAGGAGAAGGTGGTCAGGTGATATCACATTTATTACCATTATTATCATCACGTTGAATTTTTATAGAACTGAGTCCGGTCCTTGCTTCAATCGGAATCTTGAT
Source organism: Zygogramma bicolorata (assembly GCA_032362365.1). Taxonomy (NCBI): domain Eukaryota; kingdom Metazoa; phylum Arthropoda; class Insecta; order Coleoptera; family Chrysomelidae; genus Zygogramma; species Zygogramma bicolorata. The sequence continues at coordinate 76,230 of JAVJAQ010005186.1, forward strand.
ATTTTACACAGTTCTGATCATTGGATGCTTGCACAAGTAACAGAAAAAATTTCGTCGGTATTGCTACTCATGGGGAAGAGTCTTATAATATTTGTTTATTCGAAAATTCCTTTTCGAATTGCTTTTTTCTGAATGAGGAAGTAGTCACATATTCCAACAATAAATGTTCGATTTTTTCTTCAAGTTACATAATTGAAACTGTGTATTGAAATGATCTGAAGTAATCAATGGAGTTCCCTCCAAGTAGCAATATTGTTTTTTGCACCTTTGCCAAAAACACAGTTGAATTCCTCTACCAAATACTTCTGTCGAAACTTGAAAGTAAATTGGGTGAGTGCTATCATCGATGGAAGGAAATTTAAACTTCAATCTTCAACAAAAACATCATCCAAGTTACTTTCATTCAACTTTTTTATTCTAGTGGGAGAGTAATAATTATGTGCATTATAACCTCGAAGCCAAACATTTCTATATTTCCCAATATGAGTCCCTCTACCTTTATACAATAACTTGATGAAAATCATGGAGGGACAGTTATGAAATATGGACATCATTAATATTTCATCCCCTGTGCCAAATTTTCCTCCATATCAGAACATGATTCTTTCACTCGGATCTAACGATTGAAGAGGAATTCAGCAAATCGTAGGTTGATTTCATCCAATTGAATATGCTTATTTTTCTTATAAATATATACTTAGTAGTGTTTGCCGTTATTTGAGTACAAATTTCACACTCAGTATCACACTTCTACGCCTATGGAGTTATTGAAATGTGTCGATTATTATAAAATTCAGGATCTAAAACCGGTTTCCATGAATCCACTCTCGAGAATTGTTATTGTTTGTGTTGTGTTTCACGAAAGGAAATGTATTTTTTTGAGAGAAAAGCGTATTATTTTTGAATATGAAAGAGTATCTTCAATTAGTGCCATATATTTCTATAGAAATTCATTAAATTGAATGAAATGAACAGAAAGAGAGTTTTTTGTCTCAATAAATTCTTAATATATTATTCATGTTTCATTTCGGTTTTCAAATTAGTTTTTCCACTGATCGCGGTTGAAATTATTGATTTCTTTTCTTTGCGAAGAATTTTATATTGGGAGTAACACGAATATTCATTATCATACGATTTTTATTATTCCTTTTCTGGCAATTTCGGAATTTTTCAGAAATTGTATGGAATACTGTTTGAACGTCGTTATTTTGTGGATCAAATTTGTTGCGTAGTTTTCTGGGTTTGTCACCTAAGACAATCTGAAAAAATAAGAATGAATATTGGAATCTATACAGGTGTAGATGGGGAGATTTTCAAATAGTACTCAAAAGCAGTATGGGCCGCAAAGTGTAGGAGATTTCAAAAGTTTAGAGAATCTATACAAGAAACGTTCAAGTTGCTAAATTGTTTAACTTTCCTGTGGAAATGCCGAGATAATAAAATAATTCCCAAAGTTTTGAGACTAATAGTTCCGTTTGAAATATTTGACAAATGTCAATTACGAAGATTGCCAACAAGAGATATTTGCATTTGAACAGAAATTTGCGTATGAGTTTTGAAGACGGAAGCGGATTTAGTTGAATTTGAGTTATACGGGAAGTTGCTGGCTAATTGGACTTGTTCTATCCAGAAAGAACTGTTTTTCAATAGACGCAGCAACTTTTCGGGGTAGATTGAAAATCTGCCCTTCTACACTTGTATAGATTTCAATATTAATTCTTATTTTTTCAGATTTTTGTAGGTTACAAACCCAGAAAACTACGAAACAAATAAATGGAAATATTTGCGAATGCCTTACGGCTTATTGAATGCTCCTTAAGCTTCTCAGAGCTTCATGAATTCATGGATTTTTTTGACAGAATGGCATTAATAGACCACAAAAAACATTTTTCAAGTCACCCATAGGCGTGTATTCAAATTTCCAAAAAAAATTGCCGACCGAAGCAAAGATTACCGAGACTAACTGACACCAAACTCAAAGCAGTTGACAATGTATTGACGTAAATTGTTTTTCTCTTTTCCCTAAAATTTCTCTGCTCTGCTTTTGGTTATGGCTCTGTTATGGTTCGTGTGCCGACGCTCAAATGCATGATGCTTCCAAAACGATTAAACTTTTCACGTAAGTATTATCGATCATTACATCAAAACAAATCAGTAATACTTCAAAGATATCGATATGGAAATCTTTGCCATTGAAAAAAAATTATCGACGTTGTGATCAATTTTGAGCAGCATATTTTTCCTCTCGGGCTTCTCACGTAATAAGTATCCCAGGCATCAGATTGATTGAAACGTTTCTTTCCAAACTGATATTTTTTGCAGCGAACGCTCGTTTCGCTAACAAGGTTAGCATCTTCAGGAGAGGAAAATTGATACTAATCTAGAGCTAGGGTTAGTTGATTTTTTTTGGTGCGATATGGAGTTTGTTTATTGATGTTAATTATTCTAATTAAATTCTCAATAATTAACTAGTGCAGTGACTACCTGCCAAATTCGTTGGTTTGTCATCTGTTATTATTGATTATTCTGATTACTTTCTCAACAATAAATTGAGAAGTGGGCTGAAAGTGATAGGTCCCTTGTCACTATTCATGCTGTTTTAACATTCTGCTATTTCTAGACTCTCACATGCATCGAGTAGTCTTGTATCATGCACATGCTTAATCAATTTGAGATTGCTTTCACCAATTTTGAGGTCATTGTCTAGAGCGTGTTGGGCGACACTGGATTTTTCTACCCTTCCGTTTTTTTGTGTGTGCTGAATGGTCTTCGAAACGGGTTTTAATAGCTCGTCGGCTCTGGCCAATTTATTTGTTGTTGCAATCTTGACAACAGATTTCGTAAATTCCCGACTTCTTTGAGTTTTCTACTTTATCTTTCGCGTTACCAAGAAGCTGTTGTAATTTGTAAGATGTTCTATATGCAACTTTCATATTCACTTTATCAAATATCTGTTGAAGTCCTCTAGTGTTTTTAGGTTCATATGGGATTACTATAAACATTTCATTTTCCTCATCTTTTCGAAAAGTCGAAGATTTACGAAGTGTTTTTCTAGATTTACATTTTCTAATTATCTTATCAACTATCACAGGGTTGAAACCGTTCTCTTCAACTACCTAACTAATCACTCTCCTTCCATTGTCGTACTTATCTTTTTTCAAAGGAGAAGTTACTAACCTATGGACAAGGTATTGCAGTGCCGCCATCTTATGTTGTGGACAATGATTCGAGTCATTTGGAATGTATCTGAATGTGTTCGTGTCTTTCCTGTAAATTTTGGACTGAGGTGGCCTTTACTTGATGGAAATCCATAGTTATTACGCTATAAGGTAGACACGATTAAATTTCCACAAAATTTATTGTCTTCGCGACATGTTTCGGTACACTGTACCTTTATCAAGCGAATGTATTTAAACACTGCATAATATAGTGTTTAAATACATTCGCTTGATAAAGGTACAGTGTACCGAAACATGTCGCGAAGACAATAAATTTTGTGGAAATTTAATCGTGTCTACCTTATAGCGTAATTTCCTGTAAATGTCAACTTCTTTTTCATTTTGTTCGTTCCTTCTAACCAACATGTCTGAAAATTGCAACTTTCGTTCTTTTTTTACTTCGTACGTGAATTTTATAGTCTTTAATCTGCTGTTAATGCTGCTAATGTGCTGAAAGAAAATTTTCAATTTCGGTAATCCTCGTATCTACCACAGCGAATATGTCGTCAACATATCTGATCCAGACTCTAGGGGAGTAACTTAATTCCTCCCTAGCATCCGTCTCAAACCTACCCATGAACGGGTTCGCCACAAATGTAGACAATGGGTTACCCATAGCTGTCCCTTCGTGCTGAGCATAATAGGAGCTATTATATTGAAAACAATTTTGATCCATACAAAGCTTGGTGAGCTTGATCAAAAGCTAGATCAAGCATGTGCATTACACAAGACTACTCGAAAATTTATTGTTCAGAAAGTAATCAGAATAATCGATAATAACAGATGACGGACCAATGATTTTGGCAGGTAGTCATTGAACTAGTTCATTATCGAGGAATTTATTAGAATGATCAACAGTAATAAACAATGTCCGTATCAGACCAAAAAACTTTAGGTATATAAACAACTAACCCTAGCTTCAGATTTAGTATTAATTTTCTTCTCCTGTAGATGCTAACCTTGTTAGCAAAACGCGCGTCGAGTGCAAAAAATATCAGTTTGGTGTTGGGGTAATTGATCTTTAAGAAAAGTTTGAACTTTCACACCAAAGGTTCCAATCTCGACGTTCAATCAGATTCATTAATCGCGTTGAATAATGCTGATTTCAATTATATTGGCCGAGTATAATGAATCGAATATTTGAAGTATTGCTGATTTTGTTGTTACACACAAAGATGCAGTAATCTTTCCTTATACTTTTAAGATCTCTTCTTTTGTCAGATATAACTGGCGTAAACAACCAAACGTATTTTCTAGTGTTCGTGCTCATTTTTGCACGAATACTTTACTTTATTCATTACGGTGTATTTACTTTTGAGTTTCAACGATTGGTTTTTACTTTTTTTAAAGAACTTCAGTTCAATTTATTTTTTGTAACTGTCGATATATGATACACAATTTAATGATGACCTTCGCTTTTTGTGATCGAAATCGAATCTGCTACATATGTAATAATTTTTTCATTACAGACCTAGGTACATGAAATTAGACATACCGTTATTTTATTCACTTATCCCAAAAATTGCAGAAATAATATTCTTTGACCGAATTTAGAGAAATTGAGTGATATGATTGTAGAATTAGGAAGTCTATTCAAAATTTACTATGACAATACTTCAAACTCATAATCATTACAGTTTGATTCGGAGTGTGTAAGGCTTTTTATTCGTATTTCTTGAAAAAAGTTGGTCCAAGACATTTTTGGAAAATCATAAATATGAGATAATAATGCTTGAATTCCTGAACCAAATTTGGGTTGTTCTTCTGAAATTCATAATAAGGAACAATACTCTAGAATATATTATTGTAAAAATATATTTTGCATTAATAAATTGCAGAAACAACACCTTCTCTACATGAAACATAGTTTATTTTGACAGTTATTGGTGGATGTTATCGTTCCTTCAACTAAAGAATTGATATCAATGTTGAATTTAATGTGATTTCCTTAAACCCTTTATTTTACAATATCATGTGGGAAAAAACATTTATGATATCTACTGTACCCATGCACATATTATTTCTATGATGTTGAAACTGCGATTTCATGAGGCGTGTTGATGATTGGTGTGAGAGGGAGAATGAACTGAAATTTCTAATATATTATTCACCGGTCATTATTTCCATTCCTATTGGCTGAAATGCTGAAATTACAGTAGACAGGTGATAATCTGGTTCCAAATTGAACTCTTCATTTTCTTTTGAAATCTCTCAGTGCATCAACAAACAAAAGATGGAAGAGTCATAATTGTGGGAAAATTAAAATTTCCAATGCAACTAAAGCGAGTATTTGAATTTCCAACCGTGAATTTGCCAAAATGTAGCATGTGATTTTGTTATACAGGTACGGAATCATTGCTCGAATCTCCTTGATAACTCGATGGCATTTATTAGGGAAAATTCTTCGGATGATCATGGACGTCTTGTATTTATAGAATCCAGATTTGAGTTTTTTTTGTTCGAAATCATAAAGCAAAGTTGATGATCTTCAACCACTTCTGTAACACCAAGAAATATTTTCAATTTACCCTGTTAAAGACGTGTTTTATTATGATTTTCGTGTAATAATGACAGTAAAATGCAGCTTATCCAATCCATCTTGGTACAAAACTAATGAAAAATATACCCAGCAATCTCTGTGAAGTATAGTAAGATTGAAAAACACCCATTATATATGTTCACTGTGATGAAATGTATTTCTAGTTGTTGTTTTCTCTTTCGTCATGATCTGCACAACCAGTTTGTAACTGGAAAAGTAGCTGGGTTCGTGCCAGGATGTATTGGATAGGCTGTACATTCTCTTCTCTTCCGCTGTAGTTGTCAGCAGTTCCTCTCTTCAGCACTCTGTCTAGATGCTAATAATTTGAACAATATCCTGATTTCCCGGGTACCAGACATTCGGTATTTTTTGTCACGCATTTCCTATTGAAACTATAATAGGGTCAATCCGAACTCGAATCTTATTCGATTCCCAATTCTGGAACTTGGTCATTGCGAATGAATGTTTTATTTTTAGACACATTCCAGTTCAATATTCGTACATCCAAATAGTCACATATTTTCTGAGTTGCTCAAACTTCTTATGTTATACAACCTTTTCAGTTCTCACACACTATCACCTATATTTCCGGATCTCTGCATATGCATGACCTAATATTTGGCATTGCATTTGGCTGCTACACGTTTTTTTCATATCAGTATATCGAGATAACATGGAATTTTTAGGTTTGCGTAAAAATTAAGCATGCCAGCACCACTAGTTAGTTTCGAAAGGCACAGTCCAATTTGTGTGTAGCGTCTTCCAGTTACTTCAGTTTTCAGCAGGGATTATTGATTAACTTCATCCAGTGTGGGGGTTTATACAACGCCCATCAAATGGAGTGCACCTTATGAAGAACTTTCTGTTTAAAGAGTCTATGACCCACAATGCAATAGTTACATTTTGATCGTATATAAAGTATGTTGATTTCATTTTGTAGATGAGTACCATTGATTTTTTGAATATTGAGGAATATTTGCGTTTTTATGTACCAAGTGTATGAATAAGATGTTTATGCCCTGATGACGACTATCTTACAAAGCCAACTTTTATTTCCTACTAATTAGTCATTGCATCAAGAATATGTTTATCTACAGAAAAATCAATGAATCTATTCGATTTCAACTAGATACTATGTTTTCAAGCGACACAGAGTGATAATAGAAATGTTCACTTTTCAGTACGCTGTTATGTATTTGGTAACTCAGCAATGAAAGCACAATAATGAACTAGTATATACAATGTTGTTTACAAATAAAACTAGAATCAGATTGGCAAACCAGTCATCTATGCAGGGAAAAATTTTTTTTCTTCACCCTTTAATATATTTTTTTGTTGTAAATGCTGACTTCTGTTATAAATTTGAGTATACATTCTTTGACGTCTCTCTTATGAGACAAGAATGTGGAAAACGAAGATTTTGCTTTCTGTTATAGGCAATGAAACTTTAATGGCGGGTAGAACTCTTTAGAAAGAACAATAATAAGAAACTGTTTCCATATGGTGCAGCCTTTTTGGTGGGACTGTAGATTTTACCCCAGACTAAACCGAACGGGATAGAGCTAGTAAGCGCTAAACAATTCCATACCGTTAGCCTTTGCCAGTCCATCTATGAAGTTTATGAGCTCGTTAGAAATAGATACAGTTGAAGAATACTACGGTACTAACATAAAGCGTGTTATAATACTTCGATTGATGTGCTCAGCGACTATAATTTGTCGCTAAAGGTATCCGATCAGTAGTTTTATGAAACAAAATCAAAACATGATCCAATCTAAAGAGTAACCGTTGTTTTAATTTGTTTTGTCAAAGGAATCTTGTTGAATTGCCTAAAATATCAACGAGATATTACCTGCTGCTGAATTCTTTTCTTTTGAATGAAGATATTTTAAAAGTGCCCATCAGGAGTTTTTGGATCGCCCATGGTATTCGCCAAATAGTATTCTGAAAATGGAGTTATCACATATTATTGACCGTGTTCATTAATGAACTATTCCACTATGAATATTTCGTTAAAAATTCGTTGTGAATGCGTGGTTCTCAACAAAAACTTTATAGCTAACGTATCTGATAGCTTTATGAATCATAGGTATGTTGAAATTCAACAAAACTGATTTATCGAACGCCACTTTGCATAAAGGTTCTATGGACTTGTAAGGTCATTTTTAGGGCAGTTGTCACCAAATTTCTCGGTACAGTTACCCCTTGTCACCCACTTTGAAAATATTTCAGCCCACATCTTGGAAACGAGTTTGTTTTAAAATGTCAGAATCGATCATTTACAGAAAGTTGAATCTTTTAAAGGGTCTCTTGGGCCCCAGGAGGCCCCTTGGGGCCAAAGGGGTCCCTATATCAAAATATTCGTTTCAATTTGTTCAAAATCCCCTGGCAATGGTAGTTCGAATCAATCCCACTCAAGAAAGAACATTGTAAAGAATATTTCGCTGAGTACATGACTACACCAAAAATATTGTTATATCATTTTCTATAGGAGGTACCGCTGACAAATGTTGCTCGGGCGTCAAATTGTCTGTTGAAATCCATATAATTCATATTCTGATTCATTCAGGAAACATTTTGGGTGTCACATTTCACTGGGACACTATGTTTATCATACTTCTTGTTGACGAGCAGTGGAAAGCAATTATTGCCATGAGACTATGGAAAAGCACAATTTATGCTATAGAATATGAATATGAATGAATATGAAGTATGTACCGATAGTAGCCATGTGAATGTAAAATACTTTTCGTTTTTGAGTGGGTGTCCCTAACTTTCTTATCACATCTATGAAATGCTTTTTCACACCACCTCTCTAATATCGCATGCTTTAGATCCCCCACCAGTGTCCAATATAATTATGATGGTTTTGTTTTTAGATTCAAACGTAATTCAATTACGAAAGCGCTGAAGGGCTACTCAATACTTTTTTGTATGGACAGTTCAATTTTTCGATTTATCATAATCAACGGTTCAATCTGTCCATTAGCCATAATCGACTTTTGAAACTGTTTGAACTGTTGATAAGGGCTGAAAAATCTCAACAAAAATAGTGTGGTTCCTCCGATCCTTCTCTAAATGCGGTTACGATAAGAGATGCATGCGCAGTTTCAATGAGGTATAGTACTATTAGGAATCGGTATGCATATGAGCATAAATAAAGATTAATGAACTGCATATGAGCATAAATAAAGATTAATGAACTGCCATCTGAAGAATCAAAAAGCACATGGCTTAAATAATGAAGATGAATGATACTTCACCCTGTGGCTTTCTGTCGAACAATTATGATTTTCTACTCTTGTTAAGATGTGAAGTTGGGTAAAAGGAATGTGTGTAAATTCTTGGTGATATTCGTCCAGAAAGATACAAAAAAGGATTCGCCTCTACCATGGAAAACTGTATCACCGAATCATAATCTGACGCACCTTGTAATCTATTTGAGAATACAATAATGTTTGGTTCACTGGATAATATAATGTTACAGGAAAATAAGTTGGGAGATATCTGCTTTTCACTGAGGTACGTTCCGACCGCTGGAAAGTTGACTGTCGTTATTTTGGAAGCTAAAAATTTGAAGAAGATGGACGTTGGTGGCTTATCAGGTATACTCATTTATATTCATGACAGTTTTTCCTGTTTGAATACATTATATATCTCTATATAGTACATTATTAGTTGATATTGAAAACATCAATATATGCTCAAACAAGTTTCTCATTTCATTCCAACAAAACTACGATACAAGAATATTAATTGATAGTGTGGTCAAGAATTTGTTTTTCAATATGTCCCCCAAAGGAGGTGATGTTGACTAATTGTTCTATTGTACCTATCAATTGTGAAGCTTTATCACTTGAGAAGTACGACCATGAAATGATTTTTGGAATGAATTCAAAAATATCAAGATATTAACAAATCAAATTCGAGATTGAAGGAAGAGGTTCATAGTAAAGTGTAACGTCACGTTTTTCATCCTCATATAACTTCCTTACAAAACGAGAAAGGTGCATATTGTAAAGTTCAAGATCAAATGCCAAGCTTTTCAACTGATTTACAGTTCGGTTTCAATTTACGCCATAGTAATTTTTAATTCTTTTATTAATTTCAGCAAGAATTTCTTGAAGATTAACTATTTATTTTCTGTGTGAACTATATTCGATTCTCGAACCTTTCGATGGAAAATGCTGTTTATATAATTAGCAATCTGGAATATTTTAATTTCAATTGAAATTATTTTCACAGATCCTTATGTCAAGATCGCTCTCATGCAAAATGGTAAACGGCTCAAGAAAAAGAAGACCAGCATCAAGAAGTGCACTCTGAACCCGTATTATAATGAATCGTTTACTTATGAAGTACCTTTCGAACAAATACAGGTATGAGAAAAGATTCATTAAAATTCGATAATTTTATCGAAAATGGCCGCAATTTCCGGGTAAAACCAGGATTTAACCGTATTGAAATTTCTATGCAATAAATTGACTAGTGTTGAGAATAAAATTGAATTCTAATAAGAAATTCAGTCCGAAGTTAATATAGATAGTCTATAATCAAACCGAAACCATTATATAAGTCGTCATTTGTGAATTGGAATTTCCTTATTTCTCAAAAATAACAATCAAGCAACCAGTGACAAAAGTGTCTCTCAGTATTTCTATCGACAATCAGGGGCGCCGGAACCATGGGGGCAATGGGGGCTCGGGCCCCCATAGAGAATTGGCTATGGGGGCGGAGCCCCCATAGTGAAGTTCTGGTTTGCGAAACTGTTATCATGCTCTCGTAGCAAAAATTTTTCGTTCAGAACAAATTATGTATCGGTCTGATTGGTGTCGGGTTATAAAGATTTTTATTATCACGCTGGCAACACCGCAGGAGTTTGTTACTCAAAGGTAGTCACTATTAACAAAAGTACGTAGATATACCGTATATATTCTAATAAAGAATTAAAAGATGTGATATCTGAAGATCAAATCGAAAACGTGTTCACGGTCCACGATGACACAGCAAAGTTTAAACGAACTTCTGCAGAGCTTCATTTCAAAGAAGTTAGTAATCCTAAGTTAGCAAATATTTCAATTTTGAAAAATGACCATAGACAGCAGACCTTCTAACGTGAGTAAAGTTATAGGTTTTATCCTATTTGTTACATATAAATTATATGGTTCATGTAGAAATAGGTTATTTGTTTCTTTTGTAATACTCAGACTCGCCATCTGGCCATTAAGGTTTGAAACTGGCTGTGATTATTATTTTTATTTGTTTTTTCTATACTTTACTGAAGAATTTGGAAATTATTTTTATTATTTCAAACATGTTGTACTTAGGTCGTTTTGGACTAGTACTAGCTTTGTGTTTTTTTTATGAATGTGAACATCACCTGAATAGTATATATAGTCCATATATCATAACCGATACTATATATATATACATAGTCATATATATATATATGGATATTTTGTAATTTCTCAAAAATACGAATCAAGCAACCATGGTGATTTTAAAGTTCCATAAGTGCCCATATCGACAATCCCTTACAAAAGTTCTTCACAAATCTTTCGTTGTCATCTAGATTTTATAACCAAAATTTTTATATTTTTTTTTCATTGAATTATACCAATGTTCTGATGGTCATTCCATTCTAGAAAGTGAACTTAGTCATCACAGTGGTGGATTATGACAGAATTGGGACATCGGAACCGATCGGAAGAGTCGTCTTAGGATGCAACGCTAGTGGAACGGAACTACGCCACTGGTCTGACATGTTAGCTTCACCGCGTAGGCCGATCGCCCAGTGGCATACGTTGAAAGACCCTGAAGAGGAAAAGAAGGACTAAGAAGGAAACGTCGACAACAACGCTGATATACCATAATTTTTAGGTAATATCAGAGTGACATGTGAAATTGCTCTTTGTTCATTACCAATTAATTTCCCAACAATAATTTTCACTATCAACACAGACCGAACGAATGATGATCTGTTGATCATGAGATCCAATTAGTTTCAATAGAAAGCATGCCATTACTGATTGCAAGAAATGAAATATAATTTCAATTATTTTTGTATAGTATTTTTCACAGTAAATGGTATTGGCTCAACAACTGCAATAAACTACCCGATTGAATCCCATTGTGTAGAAAATCATCTGGTAAAAGATGCAAATGTGCTACAGGGTCGAACTTAAGAAATTTGAATTTTGCATAATGTAGGAGATATACGAATAATTTATTTAAATGTTACAATTCTATTCTATATTTAGTTCAGTGTCGCTATCGCTATCCTCATCTAAATTAATTATAATTGGCGCAATTGATTTTACAGAAAGGTACGAGTTTTCAACATTTATAACATGACTAACAGAACTTTTCCAACTCTCGGTAGGAATGTCATTCATACAGTTCCTAATTAATTCTACCACACTACCACTTAAAGTCGGAGAAGTATTTTTTCCGCGCACGCTCGATTTAAGTTGGTGCCACATAAGCTCTATGGGATTGAACACGCAGTAGTAGGGATGTAGTCGTAACACTGTATGTCCCAATTCTTCTGCAATTGTATCACAAACATAGGTTTTTTTTAAAGAAAATGACTGCAGCACTTGTAAAAGTTCTTTTTTTGTATAATTTTCCTCAAAATATATGTCATTTGCAGCCATGAAGTTTTGAATCTCCAATTTCGTATTCTTTGAGCCAGGAATTTTTTGCAATTGTCGACTATGATAGCTTGCGTTGTCCATTACTATAACGCTGTTTGGCGGAATGTTGGGTAACAGACAATTTTTAAACCAATCTTCAAAAAGCTCTGCTGTCGTATCTTCGTGATAATCAACACAAGAGTCCACATAGCGTTTGGAATCCAACCATTTTCTGATCCTGCGTGTAATATTGTGATTCTCTTCCCTTTATTTGATGGTGCTTTTGTTTTACACTTATCAGAGGAATCAGACCATCCTTTGGAAGGGGTGTCATGCGTGTCAAACCACGTCTCGTCGAGGTAGAGTATTGGCCGATTTTCAGACCGGTATTTTCTTATTGACGTTATATATTCAGAACGGCGGTTTATAAAACGTGTGGATTCCATTATTACCTGTCTCTTGTCAATTTTGCGATATTTGAAGCCCATTGCAGACAGAGCTCGTCAAAGAGTAGTGAGGCCACAGTTGATGTGGGTTTCGTCATTGATAAGCCGCTGTTTCAGACTTCTGATTGTAGGGACATGCTGCTCATCGTACATAGTGTAGATTTTTCGCCTTATCAAATCTTTTTCCCAGTCGTCTAGACTTTTTGTGACACCGGATTCTTTACGCTTTTTTCTTGATTCCATGGAATTTTCAACAATTCGTCAAACTGAAGTAAGAGGCACCTTCGTCAAATTACTGGTTACTTTTGCTGCAGCACCCGCGTTATATCCTTGCTGAAGTAAGGAACTATACACATTTTTTATAATGATTTTCGCGTCACAAGATAAGTGATCCTTCTTTAACGAACCACTGGAAGAAGCACTATTACTTTTTATCTACACCCGTACTCTAATAATACACTTATATGCTCACAACCCGTTTTATAATGAAATCCATTACGATACAGATTTTTCATTACGATACAGATTTTCAACCAATAGAGACCCATTATTTTTCAATCAAGCATGATGTGCATGCTCTGCATTTGACATTTGTCAAGTCAAAATCGGTATAGGTATTGAACTTTTGAAGAATATAGCCAAACTTCGATAATCATAACAAAATGTCTGATACCAGCGATATGGGAGAATCACCTTCGACACCTTCACCGACAGAAATACAGTTAGAATGATTACATTTTTCATTTGACAAATGCATGATTTATCAACTATTTTTTCATCAAATTTTGTGGGCTCTCCGTAGCCGAGCCGTCTATGGCGCTGACATGGATTAGTTTAGCTGGAGAAGACATAGGAGACATTGGTTCGAATCCGGTCTCGAGTAATCTTTTTTTTTCTTTGATTTTTGATCTTCTCTTCATATCTCATCGTTTTATTTCTCGAAGTAATACTATTAATTACAATTTTGTAGAATTTTCCAAAGGAATTCGTTTAATCAGTATCATTGTGTGCAATATAAATATAATACTTGTAGTTCTTCACTATTTATCGGGTGTAGATAAAATAGCGTATGCAACTCTCATGTAACGGTTATTAATACACTCGCATAAACCATACGAAACTCACCTTCGGCTCGTTTCGTATCCCGGTTTATGCTCATATATTAATAACCATCATTACACGATCGTTGCATAATATACTATTATCCACGGACGCCACATACTGCCTATTCTGTACGTTGGGGTATAGAATCTTTGCTATTAATGTCTGTAATAACAAATAAATGTTATAAAATTATTGCACGCCGTAACACAAGTGAACACTTCCAATGAAATACAAAGACTAAAATGAACAAGAAGTGTAAGCTGTAATCCTCTACAATCCCTCTCTGAGAAACAAAATTTCCTGAATCCGGTCCTTTTACATTAATGATGTGCATCTCGGATTTTACAACTTAAGGGTCTAATTGGTTTTATTATAATCCTTCAGTCAATACCATTTATTGTGAAAACTACTATACCTAACATATTTCTGAGTTATCCAGTGAAATATCTTTCATTCGTTAACAGGTTGGAGGGACTTTGTAAGTGGTTGACAAAGTAACCAACCAATTGAATTACGTTATCTATTATATTGAACTTTATTGAAAATGTGACGAATACATAAAAATGAAATATTTCAGAAAAAGGATTAAAGAGTTGAAAACGAAAATTATGTCAATATGATTCAATGAAATGTGTCGTTAATGAGAGGAAATGTTGAGCAAATGAATCAGAGGTTAGTGAAATGAATGAAAAATAAAATGAACTATAAGCAAGTTTATGCGACAAACCAAAATTTTGTGGCATTTACCGCGGTTAGGCTTGGGTTCAAGATGGCGTGTGACTTGACGTCATTTATTAGAACCACTTGAATCCGTCGGTTTTAACTACAATTATTTGTTTGGTTGGACTGGTTTGTTTATTCTTTATTATATTTTCTGTGTTTGTTATGTTAACGTAATTTCCAATGCCAAATCCTTTCCTACTTCTTTTTTCCCCAGAAATCAATTGGAAAATAAAATAATGGAAAATAACATAAAGCCTGCTGTATTCATGTGTGGACCGCCTTTTTCTTTCAAGATTTTCTACATTCTACATCATAGTATTTTTGGAAAACATTTTAGCCAAATTATTTTGTTTTTGAAAAGAACAAAGGATATGATTCCTAAAATTTTCGAAACAGATCCCTGGCTTGTAAATCGTAAATCCTATATCATGATTTAACAGCTTAACTTATAGTTGGAAAAAATATTTTGGTAGGTACCTATTATTCAAAAGCATATTTGCAGTGTGAAGGTCCGAGACCTCTATTTGGTAATCATTACCCTCGTACGTAGATTAAACTCGAAAGAACAGTATTTGTATTCATCCATAATGACAATTATCAGCAAGAAGTACGGAGTCCAAATAATATAAAAACCAATCTTAACCTCAAAGATAAAAATGTCAAAACCTCGCAAAAAATGGTTTCAAAACTTTTAACTGGAAAAATAAAACTGCACCACAGGTAGGTAAATACCAGAATTTTGCGGTGATAACTATGACATTCAACAGCTGATTTCTGACGTCACTGATTTATAACCAAACGAATAACCAAAGTCGCTTGAATGGTGTGGTTAGTACTGATACTAAAGGCGTTTTCTGGCGCTCTTGTATTTAAAACGTATTCGTCGCTCCATCTCTCTCTTACTACTTGGCTAGCCGTGAGTGAGAGAGAAGAAGACAGACGAATACGTTTCAAATACATGAGCGCCAGAAAACACCTTAATAGACGGCGGGCATGTGACGTCACATGACAACTGTCAATCAGCCTGCTGGACAAACAAACCATACTTCCATAAGCAACAATGGTATTTCAATGAGATTATGATCATAATTATGAAGAAATTACGGGTTTACCCTAATTTTGGGTATACCCTTAGTGTACCTGACATATATAAATGTATATATTGCAATATATATATATTCATTCTCTTCCTGCTTGCAAGGAAATTGTATGTGAAATGGCTGATAAAAGTGATTATTTCAACACCTTGTCTATGGATATCCAGAAGAGATATTTATTTAGAGAAACTGAAGGAAAGTGATGGATGTGATACTTATTTATTGGAGTTTGGGGATTGTAGAAATGCTGTGAAATAATTTCCTGAAGTTTCATGACATGTTGTATGACATAAACTATTTTGTATATGAGAGTGCATGCACAGAAGACTTCAAAGGCTATAAAAGTTTGTATTCATACAATATGTTTATATCTAAATGGTTCAGAAGGAATGGAGTGAAGCTTGTGAAAAGAATACTGAAAATGTACTTTAATGAATAATAATTTTGAGAGAACAGATTTAGGGTATGTTATATAAGGCTCTACAAAATTATAAACCACAACCATTTTTTCATATGGCAATCCTGTATAAAAAATGCATTTAGATGAGTTATGCCTTAAACTTTCCAATGTGAATGATTAAGTCTGCAAAGTTTTCCGGAGATGATGGATTTCACGATAACAATTCTGCAATTCGAAATCAATATCGGGACGTAGGTGTTCACCAGAGTTTCGTGCATGTTCCACTTCTTCAACTGGTTAATTTATATCATTCAGAGTTTGATTTCACTCATCAATAATATTCGAGTTTTGAAGAGTTGGATTATTATTCACACAAAGGATCATCAATTTGATCCTCAACTTCATCCAAATCAACTAGAATATTCGCGATCTCATTTTCGTCACGCTGCTCCCTACGATACAATCTCTGAATACTTTGAACTGCATTGATATTTGTTTTGTAGCCAAGTAATTGATTTGGTACCAAGTCCATATTGTCAACATCTTTTTTTAGTGCACTTGGCTTGCCTGAAATGAAAAAAATTAATAAAATTATGTTGTCTATGTTTCCTAGATTCTTTGAAAATATCTCCTACAAAATGTTTTGAACACACCGTTTCATATACATATTTCAACTTATAAGAAGTTAAATCTGCTCTTCTAGTTGCCTGAATCCACAATTCACATCTCTTTTCAGCAAGAGGACCAATCTTTTTTTTTTC
Organism: Zygogramma bicolorata; assembly: GCA_032362365.1. Lineage (NCBI taxonomy): Eukaryota > Metazoa > Arthropoda > Insecta > Coleoptera > Chrysomelidae > Zygogramma > Zygogramma bicolorata. The sequence goes on from JAVJAQ010005186.1 coordinate 93,153, forward strand.
TATCGTCGAAAATAGAAGTGAATCGATGAAATGAATGTCTGCCACTATTACTTCCACATTTCAGAATCGCACAAAATTGAGCCTTTATTGAGAAAACAGATTTTAAAATGTGACATAAACACACACTTAGCATAGGTAAATCAGGTTTGTTTGTCCAGGAGGCTGGATTGACATCTGTCATTTACTGTCGTCTGTCAGATATGCCCGCAGTGTATATTGAAGTCTTATTTTTTGTTCCAGAATAACTCATCGTATTATGTATCCCAGCATGAAGTCTACCTTTGGCGTTGTTTTCAAAATGTTATCATCAGTGTTATACATGTTTCTCATTTCTCTATAGCTACGAACACTCGTTGATGTTCAAGAAATCGTGTTCAGTATCATTTTCTTTTTCAGATTCTTCTGAAAGTATGGACATGGTGAGAATCATATGCACGCTATTGAAATTATTTATTATTGAAGAATAGCTGAATATGTTCCCCAATTCGATAGATGTATACACAATTTCTGCATCATCATCTTCACTGACTTCTATGAGAAACCATCCATACTTTCAAAAAAATTTCTGCCTGATTGAATTTCTAGTAATTGAAATTGCCTTTACTATGTTAGATCAATGGAAGTAATGATTTAGTTTGATAAACTGTTCAAAAAGTAAAATTGAGAGAACTGGATCTACTGTTTGAGGATATTCATTGGGATAATTTGGATAAACATTTCTCAAAAAAAATACTCATTATTCCCAGGGATACTAATATGAGTACTTTCATTTCTATTCAATTGCAGTGAAGTTCTCCTGTCAACAAAATTGGAGCATTTTTATATAACATGGATATTTCAATATCACGTTCGACATTTTAGTAGTATAGTTTCGAGAGATGTTGAAAAATGAAATACCGTATCAGAATTGAATGAATAATAGATACTCAATGAATCATCTGATGAACTAAACATATAAAATAAAGTATGGAAATTCTCGTATCACCTGAATGATCAGGATATCAAATGATTTTATTTCATCTCAATTCGATACTGGACGTCTAGAAAAATTATCATATTTACGATATGTTGATAGGTGGATTGAAATGTTATGTGGGCAGAGATATACCGACAATAGATTTTAGCTCTCAGAAACAGAGTCGAAACTCAATTTTAGTTTTCGTTTCTAGAAAGAGTTTTATAGAGACGAATTTAAAGCGAATCTAGCCCAATATTGACTATAAGATAGAAATTAACATTGAAACCTTTGCATATTGGACATCACAATAAATAAAAATGTATAGCTTTACATTTATAGACACTGTTTATAAGATAAAATAGTTTTTAGTTGGTTAGCGGATGTTTAGAGCAGACATGGTGATTTTCAATTTGGGTACAGTTGGCGATAATATCAAAAGCAGAAACGATTGCCTCGAATCCATCATAGTTACATAGTGTCTGTGACATTGTTTCTGTTTTCAGATAGTGTTGAAACAAACTGTATCCGAACCAAGTTTTTGATTGTGTTGACTTTGGAATGGGATGGTCCTCTTCTGAAGCCAATCATACACCTTAGAGGAGTAATAAATGACTATACGGTGATATTTAGGAGAAAACAAACACTTTTTTCCATTGTTATTCAGAGAAGTCACTTTCTTCATGAATTTTCAAAAATACCTGTTTAATCTCATATCTACTTGATTTTTCCAATTCGAAGCTTGATGTCTACTATTACATATTATACATTACTATTGATATCATGGAAAATAAAAATTAGTAAATGAAGAACTCCTGGTACAAGTCTTAAGATTATTTATTCTGATTCAACACTGGATAGTTTGAATGAAAAGATCATCCCTGACTGACCTAATTTCAATGTATATATTTTATTAGGCTATTTTATCACTAGGTACTCAGTTGTAACTGATATTATCTTCCTTGTTTCAGCTGTTTTATGAAAGAAACAACGCAGTAAAATCATTTCATGAAATATGACAAAATTTCATTTTGTGATTTTTTAAACTCTTTACTCTCTGAGAGAGGCTGCGTTAGTTTGTTTCAAAAACAGACTATTGTAAATATCTATAAATAAAATGTTAAAATGTTGTGTATTATACTAAAATATCTAGAATCACGATCTGGAGTGGATGTTGGTATGGATATTTAACAGAAGGGTTTCACGAAAAAATCCAATATCAGTTGTCATGGTCTGGAAATTTATGATAAAAAAAGGCCATCACTGGGATACCAGCAATCAGGAAAGGGTAAATTGTTCAACTGGTCTAGTTCGGAACTTGATTTTCTCTACTCTGAAATCTGATTATTTTCAAAGAAAACTGGTCAAACAGTGTTGAAGATACCGAAAATCGATATGAATTCTTCCTATAATTTTCGAAAAATATGACCCTAGATAGTCATAATGCAGTTGCGTCAGAACTCACCTTGACTATCTACTCATGTTAAATAACTATGTCGATACATATTTCGGTTGAAGTAAAACTCAAACTTCATATAATCTGAGTTATGAATTGATTACATTATAAAACTGTTTGCTGACATCGAAAAAAGGTGCTAAAAAATATGTGACATTAAATAAATATGTATAAGCTGTTCGATCGTTCTCTGAAAACAAAAGTTTTACATTGATCGGAGAATTGAATTTCAATTTATTTTCATGATTCCAAATTATATAATGGAAATAAAATAGCTCGAGAAAACTCTGAGAATGAATACAAATTGAAATCAAATCACTGTCTGTCTTTTTCTCTTCTAGCATTTTGGGTTTTTAAGCTACTACAATCCGAAAAATCAGGAATTAATATAAGAATGTAAACAAGTGAAGAAGGGCAAATTTTCAATCTACACCGAGAAGTTGCTGCGATAATTCAAAAATAGTGAATGGAACACGTTCAGCAACTTTTCGTATATCTCAAATTTCCCTTTCAAAAAAATACAAGAACTAAAATTTATCAAAATATTTATCGCTGACGTTTCGGAAACCAAATCTGATTCTGTTTACAACACTTTCGTAAATATTCTCTAGTTTAGTTTTTGCGTTCGTTTTTCTAAATGTCAGAAATTTGAGGTATACAGAAAGTTTCTGACTAATTGAATTTGTTATTATTATCACAGCAAATTCTTGGGTTGGATTGAAAATCTGCTCTTCTATACATCTTATATTGATTCCTATTTCTATAGATTATGCTTGGTTAAGAACCCCAAAAAGCTAGAAGAAAAAATCATTCACCACAAAATAAATACATTCAAACAGTACTGTCTGCCTGTTCCAATACTGTATACCAAATCTACTTCAGTGTGTATAGGCGGTGTTATGGTCCCCATATACTTATGAATGTACCCCTTGCAGCACATATGGGCCCAAGTAGTTTTTTTCAGTTGTACATTATCCAAATCAAATACTGTATAGTTGTAAAATCTGTATCTTGAAGGTTTTCCCTGGTATAAACGCTGACATTCAGATGAAAGATCATAGAAATTGGTCCTATACCTATTGGTTGAGAAACTTTCAAGAAATATTTACATCGTATGTTAAAAATCCCATATGAAGCGGGGCATTTTCGATCAATTACAGCGATAAATTCCCGGCGGGACATTTTCGGGCTGGTAAATACCCGGTAGGTATCGAAAAATACCCGCTCGGTCCGCGTATCTACAGTAACGAATGTTAAAATGTACATTTGTCATCTTGAGAGGCATAAATACTGAATTTTGAACGTCATTGTTTTAATATTCTACCGAATTACACTCGTGCATCAAAATAAACCTGATAATTTTCCATTCAAGCATGTTGTCATTAAAAAAACTGCATTCGGTTATTTTCATATTTTGCTAAAAGAGCCCTCCTCCTTCGGAGTCTTTCGACAAAATATGAAAATAAACTCATGCAGTTTTTAGACAACATGCTTTCATGGAAAATTATCGGTAATTTTGAAGCACTTATGTAATAAATTACTCCCGACAATGATATATTTGCTATGGAATATCTTCAAGACTGTCATTTGTGATTCTGTGGGAGGATTCATGATCATGAGATTGATGTGTGATATTTAGGCATAGAAGTTGGTTAGTGATTGTTTTGAATTCACTAGATGAATTGGATTGGATTACTCTCCTCATTTTTTATTTCGAATGATATTTTGAATATGGTATGATGATTCGCAGATGGATTCGAAGTGAAAGTATTGCTCACACAAGCCACTCTCACTAGAGATATAGATGAATACACTGGCAGCGTGGGTTCTTTAGGTTTACCGAATGCTTTATCAAAACAATCAGTAAATCCCTACGATACTCAAGGACATTGGTCGTCTTTTACTCGCACAAGGTTCTGCCTATGAGAATTGACGAATCAACGATTATACATTGTTTTTCTTGTGGAATATGATGCTGCTTCCGCTATTCAGTGATGTTTCTTTTCTTTTTCCTAGAATCGTTCACTGAACAAGATAAGTTGGATGTAAAAAAATTATTAATACACATCTCCATTGTGAAAAATTTTCTACATAAAAAATATTCAATGTTTGAAAGGAAATTCGAATATATTTAATGAAAACGTGTCGATTCTATGACTGAGAGGAATATAATGTGACAGAATATTCACAAAACTCGTTCAATATGGTTGATCATATGGGAGAAAAATTGAAGAAATAGTTATTCGACCTGTCATGAGTTTTCAAATTTTTTTCGATATGACTTCTAAGGTCCTATGATACCTTTTCAGATTCACGGGGATGTGAAATCTCGAATGAAAATATATTCATTATTATTCAGTTTCTACTATCACTGATTATACATTCGGCAGTATGGTATACCTGACATAGAACCTAAACTTTTGATATGTTGGATTATTCATATATTCATATATTGATGGGCAATTGTCTTGTATAATTCTCTGGTATACAATCGATAATAATAATATTTTTATTGAATTTTTTGTGACCATGAGATACCATATTCAAAATACTCAGCTAAGCACTAGCTTTATAGGAATGGCAATATTCAAAAGATTGATATTTGTGAAAAGTGAAAATAGCACATGTGAGTGTAGGTTTAGTTTTTAGTTGATGAAGGACTACTATAACGGATCATCGGCTTTTCTTATTACCAGCTAGCATATACTTTATTACAACCCAGTTGATTTTTGAATGTTATAATAAAGAACAATAAATGAATCATCCATCATTATTGTGAATATTGTGAATGAATAAAATGTGAATTAAAGAAATGCTCTTGTTAAGTAGATGAAATAAATCATATCACTTGTTCTGTTGAAGACGTGATTGATTTCAGGCTGTTTTATTCTTACGACAAAGAAAATTATCAGATTTTTAAATCAAGTGACTTCTTTGGGAGATTCAGGTGAAGTAGAAAATAATCTTACTTCAAATATTTATCTAGTATTGGTGAATTCACCATCCATTATAAAGTCATGAAAAAGAAAATCAATATGAAGCTTATCAAATATATAGAGATATCAGGAATAGTTATTGATCGACAATAAGGATTTCGTCATCAATGATCAACCAGTGACTTATTGGCTTATGTTTTTCACATTTGGTAGCATTCAATCGAAAAATTTGGAAAAACGACAGCTGTTGCACTCGATATTTCAAAAGCGTTTGATCTAGTTTGGCATCGGAGTCTCCTTTCTAAACTGCCGTCTTATGGTTTTCATCCTCAGTTGTGTGCTTTGTTGAAGAATTTCTTGTCTGATAGGTCTCTGTATGTGGTTGTTGATGTGGTATCATCTGATATTCTCCCAATAAATGGAGGTGTTCCACAGGGAACAGTTCTGGCGTCCACTTTGTTTCTGCTTCATATCAATGATTTGCTCGTGAACACATCTTGTTCAGTACATAGTTTTGCGGACGACAAAACTCTTCATACTTGTTTCTCTTCCAGAGTCCCCATACCACCTCGAGAAACAACAATTTAATGAAACACCCACGTCAATGAAATTAACGACGACTTGTTGAAAATAATAGAATGGGGTAACATGAACTTGGTGGAATTTAAAAACCCAGCCATCTCTCCACTCGAGGAAAGCCGATCTATGATCATCTAGTATTCAGATATCAGGAGTGACTATTCCTACAAAGTCAAGTATCCCGATGCAAGAAATTACGATCAGTGAAAATCTCTCATGGGAAAACCATGTGAGATCGATCGCTAAAAGTGCTTCCCAGAAACTTGGATTTCTTTTTCGTGCGAAGAAATACTGCACTTCTCGTCAGCTTCTAAGGATCTACAAGGCTCAGATACGACCTGTCTTGAAATATAGTTCTCATGTGTGGAGTTCGGCACCGAAACATTCATTTAGGCTTCTCGATTCTATTCAGAGAAAGGCAATTCGTCTCGTTGGTGATTCTTCGCTCACAGACTCGCTCAGTTCACTGGAACATTGTAGAAGGGTCGGGGACTTATCTCTCTTCTATAGATACTTTCACGGTCGATTGTTATCAATCCTTCCACCCTTGGCACTACACGGATGACTCGACGAGTACAGAATTCCCACCCCTTTGTTGTGAATTTGCAGACCTGTCTTGCTCAGGAATATTTTTTCAATAGAACAGCTGAGTTTTAGAACTCCATGACGAAAGAGGTTTTTCTTGAGGCTCAAAAAATTCAAAAATTCAAAGTGAATGTTAATTCGTATCTCCTATCCCTTGATTCACGAGGTGTTGTTTGGTCATTACAGGGCTTCCCTTTCGTTCGAATCTGCATATAAAAAAATATATGTATATTCACATAATGAGACAAAAGTATAATATTGTGCATATCACTCGAATAGAATAAGCAAGCGTAGAATGTCATTGCCTTTCGTCTGCAAGGATAAGCAACACTCGCCTACACCGTACTGACAAAAAGTAGTTATCCGAAAACTCCATCTCCACTGTTGCTAATTTTATTCAACTGCTATATCCAATAAATTACTTTGGTATAGCCAGGTGCAAGTATATGGAAAACCACACCATACTGATGAAGGGCAAAGGCAAAAAACACGTGTCTATGTACTCCTGAGTGTCTATGGTTACTTATTCTATTTGAGTGCTAGAATTATATTCTGTCTTATTATCTATCCACTCAATATCACTTTTCATTTCGTGAAATCTGACTGACAGTAGAGATACAGACAGTTTCAAAATTCATAATAGATCGCCAATTTTTTATTTCCATAGAGGACAATATAACGAATTTGAAGGAGAAAGTCAAAATATTTCCTCAAAGAACAAGAGGGCTCTTCTCCTTCTGTTGTTCCACAAATAACCAAATAATCGCCAGATCTTTCATTCCTACATGAAAAAAATTATATTAGCACCATATTTTCAATATTAAATTATAAAAAAACATGGAAGTAGTTTCAAACGAACCCACACCGCGCCGTAGTCTTGATTTTTGGAAAAACATAACAACATTTGTACTGGATTGCACTTTTATCCTAACGAGTTCACTGTCACTTTTCCCTCCAAGATCAGCTGAATCTGATCCAATGTCTTTCCTTTGGTCTCCGGAATGAAAAATTTCACCAACAAAGCAGTGCTAAAAGAGCAAGACGCGAATATATAAAACGGGACATGTATTCCAAAACTCTCCCTCAATATGTTGAATGATTTGATACTGATTATCGCCATAGAGACATAAATACCATCTGCTATAGTCATACCGATGGCTTTCATTTGGGGAGCGAATATTTCAGCAGTTATTACAATTGGTACCATCCCCAAGCCTACTTTGAAAACAGCCGCGTACGTCATCACAGAAACTATTGGGATCCAACTGACACTCTTGTACTCGAATCCGGCGTTTTTTATGTTGAAGTAAACAGCTAGAGCTAACAGGCAGAATCCTGTGAGGATGCTCGAGCCTATAAGCAACTTCTTGCGGCCTAGCTTGTCTATAGTTCCAGATGCTGTGATTGCTGCCGAAAACATCAGTAAAGCGAATATGATAGCAGCAATCGGTGGATCTAAGTAGATGGACCCAGCTTCTTGTAGAACCTCGTGCATATTCATAAGAATGACGTTGATGCTGCTGAGTTGTTGAGCAGCGTTCAGCATCGTCATTATGAGCATGGCCTTTCTGTTACTCTCGACTAGAACAATGTCTTGGGGGCGTGATTCATCAATCTTCTGCCTCTCCACTGCTAGGGATATCTCAGCCAGCTCTTTCTCGATAGATTTATCAGACCTGAATTTCTGCAGAGATCTCCTAGCGTCTTCGAATTTCTGGTTCGATATGAGGTAATAGGGAGTTTCTGGAAGAAAGGAAAATACCACGAGTTCTATAGTGAGCAGCACACCCCCAATGAGTGATGGCACATAGAATGGAAAATAGGGCCCTACGATGTATATCGTCATCACTCCCACTAGCATCATGAGGTAAATGATGCTAGAGAGGAACCCTCTAATTTTCTCGTCAGCTATTTCGGCTATGTACATGGGAGCAGCAACGAAAGCCATGTCACCACCTATGCCTGAAATCACTCTGGCAATATAAATAGTCTCTACGTTCCGAGCAAAAGCTATGATTATCCAGGCCACTAATAGGGAGGCAGTTGATAGGAGAAGGGATTTCTTTCGGCCTATTTTCTCTACGAAGTACATGGTAAACGGTAAGCCTATGATGGCGCCTATCAGCGTCCAGGTTTCCAGCCATTCTGCTTGGCGTGTGGTCATCTGAATATGACTTTTCGCACTCAGGAAGTATGGGATCATCGGGGCAGTCCACCCTACTGACATACCATCTGATATCGCCATTAGGTTGGCTGCAATGAAAAAAGTCGTGTCAAAAAGTTGAAAACTCGAACAAGAATTTGATGGAATCATAACAAAATGAAAATGAAAACTTTCAACTATTGAGTGTGAACAATCATTCATACTAATAGATTTTTGTGAGGTAACGTAGATGGAATGCAGTCGATTCTAGTTGTTATTTGCAAGAACTGAATAAGTTATATAACGAAAAGCGATAGAAGTGGATTTCCTTTTATTAATATGTGTAGTTATATATTTCAATTTTTCACAGAACTGGCTCAATAATTAATTCTAAATCGCAATGAATGAATCAATATTTATCGGATTCTTCGAACTCACAAAGCTTTGGGAAAGTTACTTTGCACTAATGGAAAAGTAAAATATAAATGTGAAAAATTAATAATCCTGATAACATGAACTTGAGATGAAAAATTATAGAAAAAACATTAACTTCCCTTCAATTAATTCATGAAGTGGGGACGTAAGCCGAAAAAAAAGCTTTTGCTTTTTTGTTTTGAATATGCACATTCAGTTGATTTTCGAAACTTCTGGCAATGACTGAAAAGTGTTAAAAAAGTGTCCGGTTAGTAAGTGATTCAATACTTTCAATAAATAATTCAAGTGTGTTTACGAAAGTAATGGAATTGAAAATATTTGAATAGCTCCCTTAAAGAAGGGTCTGATAATAATTCAAGCATCGCACTATCTTCAAGTTATCAAAAGTTAATCAAATCACTATCTCCTCAAGAATATCAAGGATGTCCTCTGAATATTGTTAAATTATTTGTTCATATGGGAAATACGAAATCTACAAAGCAGGTTGAAAAGCTAGACGAAATTCCAGCGTATGATGTTGATGATTGGAATTCCGAATTTATTGCTCTTTCGCAAAAGAATCTGCAACTTGAGAGATCACTCGTAGGATTGGAAAAAAACTTACCTATAAGTGCAGCAAACACTTGAAAAAATAATCCTGAATCGAAAACAACATTTTCAGCTCCCATTCGCATTGTAACCGTGGGACAACAGTTCTATGGAAATTCGTTATGTAAAGTGAATAACGTTATCAATATTTGATTTGTAGAATCTCCGATTAATAATTTCACTCACTTTTTCAGACAATAAATCTCGTTACAAAGGCGTAGCGAGAATGATTTCGAGACAGTATAATCTTAATAATTTTTTCTTCAATATTATCTGTGTAGGGTTTTGACCCGATTTCTATATCTGTTGGATGCTGAAGAAAAAATACCTATTGTAATATTCACCTAATGGAAAACGGTAAAGTGTTGTAACAAAAATGAAATTTCCGAGATAAGTAGGGCAAATGAGAGACATCGTTGTATTTTAGGGCCTATCTAATAGGGCCTCCCAGTTGGTTTCTTACTAGGCTTTTTTGAATAACTTGTTGAACTGAAAAGTGACTCAAGAGTTGTGAGTGGGTGTATTTTTTTGCAAATATTCATGAAGTACAATATAATTTCTCCCTAATTTCTTCTGCATAATTGAGAAGAAAATATGTACCATTTCGAATTTTTTTTATCAAAATCGGACAAACTGTAATGAAAACTCAAAGGAAAGGATTATTTACTACTTGATTATTCATTTAATTTTCCATTATTTTTCAATAACTGATTTATTCATTCCACATATTTCATTGTCGTATACATGGTGATTGATTATATAACTATTGAACTGAAACCAAAAAAAAAACATCTCACAAGTATAACCAATCTTTCATAAGAAGGAATATCAAGCTACAAGAGAAATATAAGTTATTGAACTATGAAACTGAAACTTAAATGAACAATACATGGTCATCTTGTTCTATTTATGTATCTAGCAGATAGCGAACAAATCGTGAAACAAAAAGATGTAAAAAGTAATGAGGAGGAAATTCATAGTGGGATACCACAAGGTACGGTCCTTGGACCCATAGTATTCTGTAAATTATTTATTCTCAATAGGATCATCTGGCGAGGTTACTAGTTTTGCTGACCACACTGCCATCTTTCACTACGGTGCAACTTGGACTGAAGTGAAAGTGATGAAAAAAAAAAAAATCTAGCGATTATCAAAAATTGATTTAATAAGAAAAAACTCTTTGAATTTCAGAAAAACGCACTTCTTACCGTTTCCGAATGAAAAAAATAGTTTCACCAAACTTTCGAATAATAAAATAGAAACAACATATGTTATTATATCCACAGCCGTATACATTTTTTAGTGAAAACACTAAGGTATATTCATCATAAATATCGAATACTTAGAGATATTCTGGACCAAATACATGAAGGATAAAATTCTTGTTGTCTAGTACAAAGCCATTCAACATCCTTTCATTGCTTGAGGTGGAATGAACAAAACTTACTTGAAGTCACTGAAAATTATGAGAAAAATTCTGAAAATGCTTGTGAACGAACCTTCCCGTTATTATACATATGAACTATAAGTTGGATCTGGTGTATTGGGCATAAGATAGATGTTTTATAAAATAATTGCCTAGGTCAATACAGGAATTTGAGTATAGTCAGCAAACCTTTTCATGAATACTTTACACGCAATGAAAAATAAGTATATTTCCACTCGTGAAGAAGTCTATCCGACAGAAAGCCTACAACTCCCTACCTATGTCTTTACGACCAATCAAATCATACCCACATTTCAAAAGCCTAATGTTTTATATTCAATCCATATGCGTTCAGTTTCAATTTTATCAAATACCATCTGTAATGTCCTTTCATATTTACATTTCATTCACATATTTCACTTCTTTGATATTTATTTCCCAGTCTTTGTAGATCACAGTTTCATGTTGGAAAAAAGAACATTTTATGCCAACTTGGATGTCCTTATACGAAGTGAATAGTACGTTTTCAATGTCAACTTTTTCATACTCTCTGTATTAATTTCGTCTGCCACTACATACAAGCAACACTTGTTGTTTTTGTGAGCTGTACAAAAACATGCTGATTCATTTTTTCATACCAAGCATGATATTTATTTTTTATTCGGGAAATAAATATTATTATTTAGCATTAAAATGATAAATTGATACATGAATATCAGAGAATGAGAAATGAACTAAATGAAGCTGTTGGACAGAAAACGATGAACAGAGAAAATTCCCTCAGATGATAAAATGGCGCGGAAAGCATTCAGATAAGAAGGTAAGATAGGTTAGGGGAGGATTTGCCAGACTGATGGTCGGTGAGCCTCAAACATTCCCTAGCTAATTCAAATAACGAATGATTTGCAACGCTCGACAATGTTATGAAAGCTAGTAAAATTGGAATTTACTTTTTCACCAATTGGGCACTACTTTGACGGCATCAGCGAACTTGAATCTTTCTTGTAGAATATGCAATGTCATATATGTATATTGTATATACATGGTTCGCGAAATTAAGATAAGCTGAGCTTTAGGTTGAGCTTGAAGATAGGATGTGTCTCGAATTTACAATGGACCCAGCTGAGCTGAAGCTTAGATGGATTAATTGTGGCCCTCAACCCACTCAAAACTATTATTTTGACACCTGTACCACTTCACTTCTCATTTGTTCATGAGGAGTCGATTGTATAATAAATACCTCGCACGTTCAGAAAATCCAATCACTATACCAAAACTGGGATGAATATTTGGGGTGAAAAGTCAGTGGGAAATCATCCAACAAATAATAATCGATGCCGTGTACAACACCATCAACATATGTAAAGGAAAATTCCACTTGGTGTGAGTTTTAGAGCATTGGTCGAACAAAAAGTAGGGTAGAGAAAAATGACTAATCGCATCAACCACGATGATGGATTGATAATAAAAAAAAATTTGGTGGTCGTGGGTACAGTTTTATCTGATAAACTTTATGAGAGAAATATCAGCAATGAGATGATTTGATGCATTTTTCTGAATGTAAATAGTATTCTAGGAAGGTTATTTCAAGGAATTCGGGTATTTCTGTGATGAATGAAGTTTGATGAATTATTTTTTGACTTTCCTCTTCTCTGCATCAAGACTTAGAAATTACAGCTTTTATGAAAGAAGTCAAATAAACAAATCGCTAACACTCTCAATTAATAGAAACGTGTATATCATTCAAAGTCGTTTGATTCATTCGCGAAAAGGTAGAGTTAGAGTCCATCTTAAACAGCTACTTCCCTGCCTATATGTCACGACGGGCACTGGGTTACAAGGAAATCACATTTCCTTGCACAATTTGTATACCGAGCATATGAAAATTGAATTGAATATAAAGCAAACATAGAAATCTCTACACAGGATGAAATTTAAGGGTTGGGAAGGTCAAGAGTTCAAAAGTTAAAATGTTGTTTTTCCCCAAACTGAATATTGGTCAAACGAAAAGACATTCCTGCAAAAGAGTAAAGGAGCATATAAGTAGTTTGTTGGAATGAAAAGACCAATCTAACAGTCGCAAGTCAGTTTCTAACAGAAAATAACTATGGTGTGGTGCTCTTATGGAAGAATGGTCTGAAAGTCAATTTGATGGAATCCTTGAAAATCAATGGAGTTAAGAATCGAAACATTCGATAATAATTCTCTCTTGCTCAACTTGTTTCTTTATGACTGACTATAAGCAATGAGGGGTCAGTTTAGGAGGTCAACCGAGGCAATTGTGTTTTTTCCCAGATGGGTAATTTGCTAGTAATCAGTATTTATAAAGAAGCAAAAGGTTGGAATCATTGTAATATCACACTTGAAGAGGCTATTCTATTGTGAAAAGGTGATACTATAGTTCATAGGCAAACCAAAAGCCTGATCATCCTAATCTAGGCAGACGTTGAAAACCTGCAATAAAATTATTATAACCGTTTTTGGCTGTCACAAATGAACAATTCAATTCACTGGATATTATCTCTGATGCTCAAATATTCCAAAAATATGGCGGATTCTTCTTATATGGTGTTTACGCAAGAATTATATTATCTACTACATTATTTGAAATTTAATTCAATTCTCTGGCGTTGCAATGCTTGATACTAGCCCCCTCAAGAACAAACAAAAAATATATTATCTATTTCAGCTGTTCTTCACTAATCTATGAATGTTTTGAATTTGTTCACTGATTTTAAAGATATCTTACACGACTGACACTCTATAAATATGTTGACGTACTATCGAGAAATATTGGTTAATTGAAAAATACAGACCATTGCAGTACTTCTGATTGAATGAAGGTATAGGTATCATGTGATGGGGGGGGGAGCTTTTCCGATGACCAATTGACGTCCCCATGCAAACATAAACCCTCATTAGTCGATACTTGCTATGTGCTTGGGATTAACGAGGTCCCACCTTTCGACGTGTGGTTCCTCGCAAGATTTTACGAATGCATAGAAATTCACATATCACAAAAATGACTGTGAACAAGCAAAGAGAAACGAAAACGCACATCTGAACCCTGGAGAAAACTGCCTGTGTACTTCAAATCAAGGTCATAGCTTCAAAAGTAATAACCAGCTAATTCGTTACTGATGGAATTGTACAGTTTCATCATACAACTACTGCCTACTGTTTGGAAGTCATTGTTTTGTTGTGAATAAATCTTTTCTTCGTCATATTCTGGGTTTTTAACCTACCACAATCTGAAAAATAAGTATGAATAATGAAATCTATACAAGTGTAGAAAGATTGACACTTATCCACCGCGACAAGTTTCTGCGTAAATTAAAAACAGTTCCTATTGGATAGAACAGGTCCAATGTCCAATAATAATGGACCTGAAGACGAATAAGGCCGGGGACACACGGTCCGGGTAAACGCCCGTCCGAGTTTTGTCCGGGCTCCGGATGATCCAGAAGTACATTGTGGAAATTAGTGAAGAACACACGGAACCCGGACGGGCTTTTGCCCGTCCGATAGCAAAGACGCCCGGATGTATTCTCAACTGATCATCCGAGACCCGGCCGGGCGTTCACCCGTCCGACAGGTAGCGGGGCATTGTGTCAAATAGGCGGGAACACACGGTCCAGGCGAACACGTGCAGTCAGTGTTATGACTGTCGTGGTGTGCGCATTCACGAGTTGGTGGTTTGGTGCTTGGTTGTGATATACTCATATATTGGAGAGTTGATAATGACGACGGATATAGACGTGGATAAACTCATATCGCTAGTGCAATACCCCAACTTTGGGACAGAACGTTAGAAGAATATGAAGACAGAAATAAGACAAGGCAAAATTGGATTGTTGTCTGCTCTGCAATATTTTCTTTTTACGTCTGTAACGCAGTAAACAAATCACTGCTAATAGTTTTCATCTATCTTCGTCCATGATCAAGCCGAAAATGACGACAAGTGGAATAAAATCTCCCGGACGGGAGTTTGCTCGGATGTAGTGTGTTCTGTTCATCAGAATATCGTCCGTCCGGCCAATCGCCCGTCCGGGCAGTCACCCGGACCGTGTGTCCCCGGCCTAAGGCTTGCGGATCTGATGGAATCCCAGCAATTGTTCTGAAAGTATGTGCCTTCGAAATGACACCAGTACTTTGCGAATTATTCAACCTTTAATTCAACCTGGGGATTTTTCCTATGAACTGGAGGACAGCAAGAGTTCAACCAGTTCCTAAAAAAGGAAAGAAAACTTTACCTTGTAATTATAGACCAATTGCATTGCTTTCTATCATTTCCAAAGTCATGGAAAAAGCAACCAATATGAAGCTCATCGAATATCTAGAGAAATCAGGAATAATTAATAATCGACAGTACGGATTCCGCCATCAGAGATCAACCAGCGACTTATTGGATTATGTTTCTCATATTTGGCAGCATTCGATCGAGAAATTCGGAGAAACTATATTTCAAAAGCGTTTGATCGAGTTTGGCATCGGGGTCTCCTTTCTAAACTGCAGTCTTATGGTTTGCCTCCTCCGTTGTGTGCTATGTTGAAGAGTTTTTTGTCTGATAGGTCTCTGTATGTGATTGTTGAAGGAGTATCATCTGATATTCTCCCAGTAAATGCAGGTGTTCCACAGGGTTCAGTTCTGGTGGCCATTTTGTTTTTGCTTCATATCAATGATTTGCTCGAGAAAACATCTTGTTCAATACATAGTATTGCGGACGACAGTACTCTTCATACCAGTTTCCCTTCCAGAGTCCCCATACCAGCTCGAGAAACAAAAATTCAAAGAGACATTCACGTCAATAAAATTAACGACGACTTGGCAAAAAAATAGAATGGGGTAACATGAACTTGGTGGAATTTCATGCCACGAAAACCCAGGAATGTCTCTTCTCAAGGAAAGCCGATCTATCATCATCAAATATTCAGATGTCAGGAGTAACTGTTCCTACAAAATCAAGTATCTCGATGCCAGGAATTACACTTAGTGATATTCTCTCATGGGGAAAACCATGTGAGATCGATCGCTGAAAGTGCTTCCCAGAGGCTTGGATTTCTATTTCGTGCCAAGAAATACTTCACTTCTCGTCAGCTTCTGATGATCTACAAGGATACGACCTGTCATGGAATACAGTTCTCATGTGTAGAGTTCGGCACCACAACATTCATTGCGGCTTTTCGATTCTATTCAGAGAAAGGCAATTCGTCTCGTTGGTGATTTTTCGCTCACAGACTCGCTCACTTCATTGGAACATCGTAGAAGGGTCGGAGACTTATCTCTCTTCTATGAATACTTTCACGGTCGATGCTCTTCCGAATTGTTATCGATCGTTCCCCCCTTAGCAATATCTACACGGATGACTCGACGAGTACAGAATTCCCACCCTTTTGTTGTGAAAAGAGGTTTTTCCTGGGGCTTACAAACTTCAAAAATTCAAAGTGAATGTTAATTCGTATTTCCTGTCCCTTGATTCACGCGGTGTTCTTCGAACATTACAGGGCTTCCCTTTCGTGTTAATATGCATTTAAAAAAAAAATTCAATTTCTATTTTAACTAAATATGCCTGCCAAAAAAATTACAGGAACTAATATATGTATAAAATACTTATCGTTAACGTTTCAGAAACCAAATCCGCTTCCGTTCTCAAAATGTATGCGCAAATTTCTTTCCAAATCGAACATTTTTTATTGTTTTCAATTCATGCAGCGACTTATTGAGGTAGATAGAACCCTTCTACACTTGTATATATTCCAGTATCAAATCCTAATTTTCCAGATTGTGGTAGGTTAGAAACCGAGAAAACGACGAAAAAAAAAAACTACTGCTTGTTTCAAGAGAAGCACGAGTAACATCAAGGTTTGCTTCAGGATGCCATAACGTTATAAATTGAGCCTGACGGAATAACACTGTCAGCCTGAACTGGACCAGAGAACACGTCACATCAAGAGATGATGGGAAAAATGAAGGCTAGCTTTATAATGACACTTATTCGCTATACATTGTCTACCTGAACTAGACCGGAGGTCATGTATCAAGAGGTAATCGCACGTTAAAAGGTAAGGCCTCGTTGATCCATTGCTCGCACAAGTTTCGACTTCTGAGGGTTGACGTTCGTCAGCTGGTTAACGGAACGAACAATTTTAGAACAACAACACAATCAATTTTATTGTCGACTATCTAGCCAGCTGCCATCCTATTAGCTCCCGATACCTACAATTTCTGTTTCGCATGAACAATCGGCAAAGCTAAAGGAATCATCATGAAATGGGCTGGTAAATGCCAAAGGAGAGGTACCCCAGCTTATGGAGAAGAGGAACATTGGGCTAATGAGGCCTGAGGGCAGTGCAAATGCAGAGCAGCAGGATCCCATATAATATCAATACTGCAAAACGCTACGCTGAGATATTCAAACGCGTTTGCGGTTTTTCGCCACCATGAACTCTTAGGTCGTGATGTTTTGTTCATCTCCTCTACCCTGTTGCAGTCGGAAATGGAGATGAGTCTACTGTTTGGAAGTGAGAGGGAGAGAGCTATTAATTGAGCAAGGAAGTAAAATGCTACTCTTTCTCCCGAGGATGCAGTGATCATTCTAAGGAGGAGAAGGCACTTTACTTATATGTAAAACACTATGAAAATCATCTTTCGAACAATTCGTTCAGGACTGTCTCAAATCTACCTCCACAGTAGGTTTTGGCTGGAACCTGTCAGGAAACAACTACTCCCCTGGCTAATACCACGAAGGGCATTGAATTATATCCGACCGGTACCAGTGCAGGTTTCTTCACATTGTTCGAGAGATAATTCGATTTAACGCCAGCCTTTAAGTGAGCCCATCGACTATGGCGAATGTTAAAACTAAGAAGTATATCATTCAATATAGCATGCTCCTGAAATTCCCAGAATTAAGAGAACCGACAAAATGGAGAATTGAAATAAAAAAAAGGTCTTGACTCTGGATTCAAACCAACACCCACATTTCCCACCGTACCTATCATGAATTATGTCTGTTCCATCATCACTTTGCGCTACGAAGGCGTGCAGAATTTTTTTATGTATTCATGAATATATGAGCTATATTATAGTATTTAACATTTAACTTCTATTTTTTTTCAATATATTCACTTCTTGAAAATATCTCACTTTCTTTATTGATTTGTACCATTTTGCAAAATACAAGGTGTTCTGTAAATGAACAGTAAAATTTAGTTATTTCATTGATGGCGTATCAAACGTCACGTCTACTTTTCCTTCCTAGGGATGGAATGTATACTTCGGATAGAGGGAGGCGGAAAAAGAATTGAATATCGATCTAACGCTATTCAGTTCATTGTTCTCAACAGAATACTTACACTATTATTATCAATGCTATCTACCTCATTACTTTTTTCGCAGTGTGAAGCTCGAGCTTCACATTTTTCTTTCCTCCACTTCCTGGTATTTGGGTTACAGCTCGCCATAGATGGACTGGAATCTATTTCAAATGAACTCCCTCGTTCTACGGAAAGTGGTGTCTATGACTTCCCAATGTGAGGCGTCTTCTCCTCAACTTGTTGTTTATCTGCTAGATTTTCATTCAGCTAACTCAATACCTGCCCCATAATCAATTCAATCCAACAGTTGACTTATCGGGAGTAATTACACAAGTGCTTCAAACTTACCGATAATTTTCCATGAAAGCATGGTGTCTAAAAACTTCATGAGTTTATTTTAATATTTTGTCGAAAGAGCCCGACTCCGAAGGAGGAGGACTCTTTCAGCAAAATAACCGAATGCAGTTTTTTAACTGTCAACATGCTTGAATGGAAAATTATCAGGTTCATTTTGATGCACGAGTGTAATTCAGTGGAATATTTCCGGAGTTGAAACAACGACGTTAAAAATTCAGTATTTATGCCTGGCAAGATGACAAATGTACATTTTAACAATCGTTACTATAGATACACGGACCGAGCGGGTATTTTTCCATACCTACCGGGTATTTACCAGTCCGAAAATGTCCCGCCGGGAATTTATCGCTGTAATTGATCGAAAATGTCCCGCTTCATATGGGATTTTTAACATACGATGGAAATATTCTCCATAAAGTTTCAATCAGAAGGGAAAAAGGAACGAATTTTTCCACATAGTTCTCTGGCGGATCTTTGAATAATGTTATTATTATGTGTATGGATTTTTTCAATGGCAATTTATTTCTGACTCTCGAGCCAAATATTTTTTTCCGGTTACCAGTTTGCCATAAAAAAACTGAATCCGATTTTCTGTAAAGTGTTGTTTTGAATAATCTGTCATGTAATTATTGGGACAACTCAGTAATTTGTCACTCACTCCATAAAAGGATAATAATATCAATCAAGTGCCATTCAAAAGAAAAAAAAAATGAAACATTGATCTATATGGTTCGTAGTAATTACAAACTTTTCTTTTCTATTTGAAGCACAGACAAGGAATCAAAGAGTGGAGTAAACAGTAGACATAAACTTCATTGAAAAAATCTGATTTCACACACCTAATGAAGACTCAATCAATATGATTACAAGAAAATCTATTGAACCAATCATGATCAATGTCTACTGGCTTCTCACATATTTTTCCACCTTGAATTTTTTTTATATTTGGGTTCATAACTCGTCATAGATAAGCTGAATCCTATTTCAAACAAATTCCTTCGCTGGAAAATATATTAGAGAAATTGTGTTTATTGCGTTTCGAAATGAGTTGTTTTTCCTGTAACTGGTTATTCCTTCTGATAGGTAGGTATCTATTACATTTTAATAGTTCTTTGCTTCTTCCTCAATAACTATGAGATTAAGTCTCAATACTATGTGATTTTGGGGTTTATTGGAAAAGGAAATCGAACTCACCTGGAATATTTTTCCACAGATCTTCGAAGAATATTGATTCAATCTGAAATGCAGAAGGAAATCTACTGAAACTCTAAACATCGATGTTTACTCTTTTGCAGTGCAAATTCATCACTAAGCTTGAGTCTCACATATTTCTCTTCCTTCATCTTTCCGGGATTCGGGTTCAAGCTCAGTATAGATAAAGTTGATCCTATTTTGAAAAAACTCCCTCGCTAGACGATATATTATAGAAAAATGACGTCTATGACTTTTCAAAGTGAGTTTTTTCCATAATACTTGTTATTTTTATCGAACTAACTCAATACTTGACCATATTCATTAACAATTGTATTTTAAATGAAGTTCTAAATGAAAGGAAATCAGAAATGAATTGGAATATTTCCACAAAGACATATGATTACCATGTGTATTCACATATTTCAATGCGAATTTATTTTTGAAGGTCGAGCCCAACATTTTTTTTCATTCACTAGTTTGCGATTGCAGCTGACTCCAATTTTCTGTAACGTGTCATGTAATTATTCAGCCAAGCCAATAATTTGAACTTTGAACATGACATGAAATGTAATTCAGAAGAAGAACAGAAATGAACTGGAGATTTTTCCATGGACATACACTGGGTTTATACAGCAAAAAAGTTAGAATGAGGAATGAGCTGAGAAAGTTGAAAATACGTGACTTAGTGAAAACATTACTACACATACTGAAATAGAATGAGAAATCAAGATCGAAATGAAAGGGAACTCTTTAGTTGAGCTCGAAAATGTCAGTTCGCATGTGAAGACAAAATGTTTCTAACTTTATGGTTCGTAGTAACTGTAACCTTTTCTGAAGCACAGACAAGGAACTGAAGACAGAAATCAACAGTAGAAGACATAAACTGCTCGAAAAATAAGTTTCGCACACATCTCTAATATTCAATCAACCTGAAATACAATAAAATCTACTGGAACTATTACCATCGATGGTTACTGCCTTCTTTGCAGTGCATATTTCTCACTGAAGCTTGAGTCCCACATATTTCTCTTCCTTCATCTTCTCGGTGTTCGGGTTACAGCTCGCCATAGATAAGCTGAATCCTATTCGAAACAAACTTCCTCGCTCAACGATATATTACGGAAAATTGTCTATTGCTTTTTGCAGCGAGTTGTTCTCCTGTAACTGCTTATTTTTCTGATTAGTATGTATCGATTGAATTTGATAGATTTCTGCTTCTCCCTCATGACTGTGGGATTATTCCTCAATACTGTATGATTCTTATAAATTCATGTTCATCGGAAAAGGAAACAAAAGTCACCTGGAACTTTTTTCCATATATTTTTGGAGAATATTGAATCACAGATAGATTACTGGAAAAAATCCTCTGAAACTTCTACCATTGATGTTTGCTGGCTTCTTTGCAGTGCATATTCATCACTAAAGCTTGAGTCCCACATATTTCTCTTCCTTCATCTTCTCGGTATTCGGGTTACAGCTCGCCATAGATAAACTGAATCCCATTCCAAACAAACTCCCTCGCTCAATGATATATTACGGAAAATTGTCTATTGCTTTTTGCAGCAAGTTGTCACTCCTGTAACTGCTTATTTTTTCTGATTGGTATGTATCGATTGAATTTGATAGCTTTTTGCTTCTCCCCCTTATTACTGTGGGAGAATTCCTCAATACTGTGTGATTTTTGTAAATTCATGTTCATCGAAAAAGGAAACGCAAATCACCTGGAACTTTTTTCAATAGAGAATATTGAATCACAGTTGAATTACGAAGAAAATCCTCTGAAACTTTAACCATAGATGTTTAGTGGCTTCTTTGCAGTGCAAATTTGTCACTGAAGCTTGAGTCCCACATATTTCTCTTTCTTCATCTTCTCGGTATTCGGGTTACAGTTAGACATAGATCCAAACAAACTCCCTCTTTCGCCGATATATTACGGAAAATTGTGTCTATTGATTTTTGCAGCGTCTATCCTATAACTGCTTATTTTTTCTGATCGGTATGTATCGATCAAATTTGCTAGCTTTCTGCTTCTTTCTCATTACTGCGGGATTATTCCTCAATACTGTGTGATTTTTGTAAACTCATGTTCATCGGAAATGAAAACAAAATTCACTTGGAACTTTTCTTCACATATCTTTGGAGAATACTGAATCAGAGTTCGATTACTGAAGAAAATCCTCTGAAACTTTTACCATCGATGTTCACTGGCTTCTTTGCAGTGCAAATTTATCACTGAAGCTTGAGTCCCATATATTTCTCTTCCTTCATCTTCTCGGTATTCGGGTTATAGTTAGACGTAGATCCAAACAAAATTCCTCGATTGACGATATATTACGGAAAATTGTGTCTATTGCTTTTTACAGCGAGTTGTCTCTCCTGTAAGTGCTTATTTTTTCTGATTGGTATGTATCGATTAAATTTGATAGCTTTATGCTTCTCTCTCATTGCTGTGGGATTATTCCTCGATACTGTGTGATTTTTGTAAATTCATGTTCATCGGAAAAGGAAACAAAAGTCACCTGGAACTTGTTTCAATAGATCTTTGGAAAATATTGAATTACAGTTAAATAAATGAAGAAAATCCACTGAAACTACTAGTTTCTCGATGTTCGGGTTACAGCTCGCCATAGATAAACTGAATCCTATTCCAGACAAACTCCCTCGCTCGACGATAAATTACGGAAAATTGTCTATTACTTTTTGCAGCGAGTTGCTTCTCCTGTAGCTGCCTATTTCTTCTGATTGGTATGTACCGATCAAATTTGATAGCTTTCTGCTTTTCCCTCATGACTGTGGGATTATTCCTCATTACTGTGTGATTTTTGTGAAATCATGTTCATTGGAAAAGGAAACAAAAGTTACCTAGAACTTTTTTCCATATATCTTTGTGGATTATTGAATCACAGTTAGATTACTGAAGAAAATCTACTGAAACCTTTACCATCGAGGTTTACTGGCTTCTTTGCAAATTTATCACTGAAGCTTGAGTCCCACATATTTCTCCTCCTTCGGGTTACAGCTCGACATAGATAAACTTAATTCCATTCCAAACAAACTCCCTCACTCGACGATATATTACTGAAAATTGTGTCTATTGATTTTTGCAGCATCTATCCTGTTACTGCTTATTTTTTCTGATTTGTATGTATCGATTAAATTTGATAGCTTTCTGCTTCCTCTCATTACTGTGGGATTATTCCTCAATAATGTGTGATTTTTGAAAATTCATGTTTATCGGAAATGGAAACAAAAGACACCTGGAACTTTTTTCCATATATCTTTGGAGAATATTGAATCACAGTTAAATAACTGAAGGAAATCCTCTGAAACTCTAACCATCGATGTTTACTGGCTTCTTTGCAGTGCAAATTTATCACTGAAGCTTGAGTCCCACATATTTCTCCTCCTTCATCTTCTCGGTATTCGGGTTACAGCTCGCCATAGATAAACTGAATCCTATTCCAAACAAACTCCCTCGCTCGACGATATATTACGGAAAATTGCGTCTATGGCTTCTCGGGGCGCGACGTCTTTTCGTATTGCATTTCCGGAAGTGCGTCATAATTCGTCTCAACGGCGTCTCTGTCTCGAACTGATGCCGGAAAAACAATCTCTGAAGGATGAACGATCGCTGCAGTCGACGTCTAGCATCGGAATAAATATATAAAATCACGACAGCCGTGCTACAGATCGTTGCAACGGTGCCAATTGTGAGGAAAATTCAGTCTTTTCTAGGATATGTCTAGTGTAAGATGTCTAGAAATCCTGGTGTACCGACTTATACCTGTATAATTTTGGGATAAACTTGGCAAAAACTGATTGCTTGATTTCTGATATCAAAAAAACTTCAGATCGCTATTGTAGATGGCGTTCCGTCATGTATAATGTGAAGCTTAATTTCCACTAGACAGGAGTGTGTAAGATAATTATGCAGTACTATTTATTATCAGCTAGTGTGATTTTGACAGCCGTGACAGCATTTCAGAAAATGCGTAGGTAACGTGGAAATGTACCGTTAACAACCTGTCACTGTCAACTGCTACTTCTTAATGTTTTTATTTCCGTTTGTAACACTAGACTTTAGTCTTGAGAAAATATACTCTATCCGTTCACTTGAGAATGTACATCAAAGTTTCCTTTTTTAAAATACCTATGCTAGTGTACTGAAAGTGTCTTGGTTCAATGGTTCAAAATACGGATCACTTCGTTTTTAATCTTCCACTGATTAGATATGTTTCCTCCTCGGTAACTTAAAATAATAATTTGTAGCTTTTCCCTGAAGATGGTAATGAACATTATCTAAATATTGGAAAAACTGGTGTTATAAGAGTACACTTCCGTTCTGCTGTTCACCAAAAAAAACTACAGTTTTGTTCTTAACTGGTCTAAATATATATATATATATATATATATATATATATATATATATATATATATATATATATATATATATATATATATATATATATATATATATATATATATATATATATATATATATATATATATGTATAAGAGAGAAACGAGCACAGCTGAACAGAAACAGACAAAAAATGTGTTTAGAGTATGATGTCTTGAAACCCTGGTGTATCGACTTATACCTGTATAGTTTTGGGATGACTTGGCGAAAAGTAATTTCTTGATTTCTGAGATCATAAAAACTTCAACGCTATTGCAGATGGCGTTCTGTCATTCAATTTCCACTAAACATTTCCACTAGACAGGAATGTGCAAGTGAATTTTGCAGTACTGTTTATTATTTAGCTAGTGAAATTTAGACAGCCGTGACAGCCAATTGAATGCATTTCGGCAAATGCCTATGTAACGTGGAAATGTACCGTTAACAACCTGTCAATGTCAACTGCTACTTTTTAATGATTTTATTACCGTTTGTAAGACTAGACTTTAATCTAGAGAAAATATATTTTATCCGTTCACTTGAGAATGAGAGTTTTCGTTTTTTTTCAATATGCTAGAATACTGAAAGTGATAGACACAGTGTCTTGGTTCAATGGTTCAAAATACGGATCACTTCGTTTTCAATTTTCAACTGATGAGATTTGAGGTATATATGTTTCCCCCTCAATATAACTGGACTTTCGCTCAAGCTGAAAACAATTTATGAATGCATAAAAATGACAGCATTTTTCTATCACTTTCAATGAATGTGATTTGAAGGCTTTTAAATTGAATCATTGATGGCAAATACAAATGAAAATATGTATGGTTTCTCTGTGAGGAAAAAAAGAATCGTATGAATCGTCTTACCACATGAAAGGCGGGTAGAAATCAAATGTTTTTCTCATATTATCCTAAATAATCTTTCAACATTGAAATCCTTATACATCTTATTCAGTA
This sequence comes from Zygogramma bicolorata, assembly GCA_032362365.1. Lineage (NCBI taxonomy): Eukaryota > Metazoa > Arthropoda > Insecta > Coleoptera > Chrysomelidae > Zygogramma > Zygogramma bicolorata. The sequence goes on from JAVJAQ010005186.1 coordinate 118,481, forward strand.
GCATCTCACCGTAAGCTGAATAAATTCACTGGAATATTTAGTTTTTAGATAATGCTTCAGAAGCACCCAGTCTTTCAACTTTCAATCTCAATACCTAGAAAGAAATAACAATATCAGATAGTTTCAAATAAAGTTTCAACAAGAATTCGAACGAAGATTGACACTAATAACATCAAACTTACGTCAGTCTGAACCGAAAACTTGACAGTTGACAGATTTTTAAAAATTCTAATATAACGCCCCCTATAAAAAAATTAAGAAGCTATCATAAATGTCGATTGATTTCGCCGTCAAATTTTAAACGATATCGAATCAGTAGATGCACCATGGTTTTTAGGCTTCTTAGTCTAGTGGAAACATCACAATTCAAAATTGGTATTCTGCAGGGCAGTATTACTGGCCCCACTCCCAATAGGGAATAAACTTGAAATGTGAATTTGTCTGGAATATTTTTTTTTCAAATCTCAATTATGGTCAAATTATGATTAAAAATATTTCCTTTTCATTCAGTTATATTGAAAGCCATAAAATATCATATGAAAATGAAATAATTTGAAACTCATAAAACACGTCACCATTGGTCGATCGTGGTGTGACATCAAACAACAGTCGATTTCAAAACTGTCTTCGTGTGTCAATTTTTTAATGAATCTGGATTTGTAGTGAATCTACAATGATGACTGAAAGTGGTGTTATTCAAGCACAATCAGACAATTCACCGAAAATAGGTAACTTTTTATGACAGCATATTTTGTATCGAATTCCGATTTCACGTACACAGAGATCAAATGAGCGGAAGCTGCGAGGTAAACATTATGTTATATGATGCTTAGGGTAAACAAACATGGAAAATGTCACTTGACATAATCTACAGCGCGTTCTAAATGGTCGCGTTTAAACTGCTCAAATTTTTTCAATGTTTTAGTTTCACTTTGAAAAATGGTTCGAATATTTCCAAGACTATTTTCATTTCTTTCTACGAAAATGAAATTCATTACCCTATGACAAAACAAATAATCATACATATTTTCTATTCCCATTTGTATCAATTATTTTAGAGAATTTAATAGTATCTCTGTTACACCACTAAATCAAATATCACGTTATTTATCGGAAGAGTTAACGGATATATCCAGCTCAAAAATGAATTCGTTTCCTCCCCCGTTTTCCAGGATAATGGTACATACTTATATGTCAAAAACTGAATAAACTGAAAGCCATTTTCTTTGCTAATGAGAAATTCTCTTCCTGAATGGGGAAAATACCATATTAATCTGCAACTTGTCTTGTCTAGTCTAGTTGAAAGTGCATACACAAAATGAAACTTTAAGTATTCATAAAAACTAAGTATCCCAAATAACGTTTATTGAATCAGATCTTCTTTCAGTTATTATGGTTCATTGATATCTCCAGGTGCTATCGGAATATAGGAAGCGGGAAGCGTTTTATACTAAGGTGCCTATATACTGATGATTTCACTCCATATAAAAGATTGTCAGCAAATCAGACGACCGATATGGCCTACTCGATCAAAAATTGATGACGTAGACCGTAGTAATAACTCAAAAAATTCTCCAGGTATCGTCACTCTTGCAGTTGAGATGACAGTCTTGTGCCAAGTGGCTATGTCGTTGCGAATTCTGGTCTATGTGCTGAAAAAATTTGTTGATATTTTCATTTGAGCAATATAGTATTGTGATCTCAATTCAAATGCTCGGTTTAGAAGTAGTTTCACAATTCAGGCGAATATTATTCACGTTAATGCGTGTGAGCGAATAGGAGTGAGCTTTGTGATCAAATTTCATCAATATGTGAAGAGAGAACATTTTGTACGGTGAATGGAATCACTATTATTTTTTATAATCTTCTGTGTTGAAATGAAAATATCCAAAACACATATCACTGCATTTATAAAATATTCAGAACGCGTGCACACTCTAGAATGTTGTTGCCAGCAAACTCCTCTTGTGTTTTTTTAAGATGACTAGAAAATTTTTGAATGATTGTTGAATATACTAGAACGTGAGATTATGCTTGGAGGTAGGTCACTGAAGATGAAGTTTGTTTTCATCAAACGTCAGATTGATCTCGCGTGCTATTCTCTGTGCTAACCTTAAGTGATCTGTATTGGCAACAACGTGTTCCATGGATCGAGTGATCTCGAAAATTTTCAGTAATATCAACCACAAGCGCACCCTTAGTGCGTGATTTGAACAACAACACCCTGTCTACAGGTTTGTCTGAAACAATATCGTAACACTGAGAGCACCAGTATATAGCCATCTCAGTTTATACCTTCGCTATTGTCTACAGAAACGAATAAAGTACCACTCGAAAAAACGTTTTCGAATTCGATATCATATGAATTCGTTAATTTCTCTATTTAATATATTCTCCTGTCAAAGACTTTTACGAGTGCGTCCTGGGGGCAGAGCCTTGTGTGGGCAAGGATTGGCTGATCGTCTTGGGTGCCGAAACGCTCTGGGGCGTCTTACTAATTTTTAACGGTAGCGTATTTGATTTTACAGCTGTTGGTGAAAAATCCCACAGTGATTGGATAAAGTTAAGCGTCAATTCGTTCACCAATTGCATATCAAGTTTCTTTATTCGTTATTCATCAATAACAATATTGTGTGCTGCATGTATTGACATCTGGAATATATGTATTGACCTTTGATGAGACGAAGCAATTACCAACAAAAATCCTACTCTATTAGGCATTCCAGATACTTGTCAAATGGGTCAATATGGCGGCATCCACCCCCAGGGGGTTTCGTTTGTTTTCTGATACAACTGGTGCGCCACCACTGTTTTTCTTTCCCCAATTAAACATTTGAATAATGGAGGATGAAAATATATGAATTTAACACTGATGTTGCTGATGAAATGTCATAAAACCAGTTAAAACAAAAAGTAGTCAGTTTGTTCACTATTTCCCTTCTAGACATCACGTGATCTGGAATGCTTGGTTCCAATTTTCCTTACCTCGATTATCAGTTGTCAACCAAGTTAACCCATCTTGCCTAATGTAATAAATACAATTTTCCATACATTCAAAGCAATTTTGAGGTAGTTACAACATTTTTGACCCAAATTAGAATGGGTTTACCATGATTATTGAAAAAATGGAACTTTCTTCAAAGTTTCTGCTGAGTATTAGCGGTTATGAAAGACGCTTAATGAGAAAAACAGACTATTACAGAATAATATAATGCTATTACTTTAAAAATTTTTGAAAAACGACAAATAATTGATTGAAAAAAGGTATGCAAGATTTTTGAAATGAAACTATTTGAAATTAATTGGAATCCAAATAATGTCAAAAGCTGACTGAATATCATTTTTGCATCATCCATCGAAATTTACAGTGAATTCGAATAATATGATTAAAGATTTTGACCAAACAATGTAGATGAAGAAGTTATCACAAGTGAATTGAGTACGTCCTACAAACACAAGATGAAACTCTTCCTAAGCGGTTTCGCAAATATCTATATCGTATTTCAAGATGGATGACTTCCTTTTCAGTGTTTTGAAAATTTCTGAAAATGTTTCTTGTAACACTTATTCTAATCATATAACATCCAAGGTACGAATCATAAAAAAATGTTTCGAAAACTAACTGTAACAGCAGATGAGCTCATACTGGTATCCAATATTGAGTAGTGTATACGTGGCAACGTTGTACGTCGAAGAAAGCAATATTTCAAGGATATAATATGATCCATTCGGAGTTCGTGAAGTAGAAAGGATTTTCCAGGAGATGTCAGCTCCGGGGAAAATTCACAACAAAAAGATTCCCAACTCAGATTACTTATTTCAACGTTCAAGTACATGTCCAAACAATATGTGAACATTTAGTTGGAGAGCGGATATTTATTTTGCTTTCCTCGTCCCTTTCACGAAATCCCGAAAGTTTGTGAGAGTTTGGAGAAGAAAAATGAAAAGGAGATTACAAGTCGTTGTTTAGTGGCCGGTAAGAAGTATAAAAACAACGTGATTACTGAAAGTGCTTTCCGGAGGTTTTATACCTTTGAATCCACATTGCTTCTTGAGATGTTTTTGTGGTGGATGATATTCGAGTTGATATCTTCGTAGTTCATTTTGAGGATATCATAACAATTTCTGGTGGAGGCGTCGATATTAGTTTTTTAATTCAATGCAAAATTGAAGGATATGTCAAAACGCCTTATGATTAGTTATATAAAAGATCAATCCATATCACTCAGTTACGTATGAAATCCTCATATGTTCATCTAAGTCATGGATAATTAATTAAAATATTTATTTGCCATGTAAGTGTCTAGATCTAGATGGTTGCATGAAACAAATCTAACAGTCTTTACAGAAGCCAAACCTACAATGGCGTGAAAGTTAGATATATTACCTTCAAAGACAGTCAAGGCATTTGATATGGAAATATTCCAGTTGTGTATTTGGGAGAACTATTCCTCCCTTCTTTCCAAGAAAGGAAAAAGGATTGTAAGTTGCAGTCATCGCAACTTTCATCTGTAATTTTCAGTGTTGTCTGCTTCTTATCGCAAACGATGCTTTGGAGATACAATCTGTGGGCAGAATGACGTGTGAAAGATTGTTACTGCTGAGGTGGTACATGAAACATCCCAAAACAATCTACAATTGAATTTCTTTACTCGTCTTTGGCACAATTTTAATTGACAATTGAAACACTGGTTTCAACTGTGCATCTATTTACACCACTTGTACACTATTTACACAATCAAATACTAATAATTGAAACAGATAGGGTTAGAAACACCCGATGAACTTTATGTAAGAACTAGAAATGCTTAACATTGCCATCTACCGATAAAAGACTCAGAATAGTATCTTTAATACTGCTCAAAAGGGGGGCCGTTCGAACAACCAGAAATAGTTACTTACTATACAAGGGAAAAAATTATTATTGAGGTCGTGTTGTCCGACGCGAAGCGGAGGGAGACAAAAAAACCGAGAGCTGAACTTTAATATTTTCCTGGGTATAAACAATTTTTTTTTCCTGTGACGGGAGAAACGATGATTTAATATTGAGAAAAACACAACTTCAACCCAAGAAAATTCGACTGTTGTACCAAATAGTTCAAGGAACAAATCATTCATGCAATGCACATTTAATTATTATGTACTTTTGATATAATATATATATATATATATATATATATATATATATATATATATATATATATATAAATATAAATATAAAAGTACTCCCTTTTTTCCAGGAAAAAAAGTAATTTCATAAAAAGTGACATTTCTTTACCTGTCATCAGTGATAAAATGTCAAACTTTTCTTCCGTCACAGAAAAAACACAGTTCTCCGAACAAGCAATTATCAGTGGCGTGCCAATTTGACAAACTATTCAATTCATATTTGAAAAACATGTGTGACGATAAAACTCCTCTGTGGGACTCTCCATTGATATCAGTTAATTATACTTATCTTTTCGAAAGCTGTTAAGCAAGAGGCATATTAACCCTGGTGTGTCGACTGATATGCTTTCGTTTAGTCAAGTCCTTTTGATCTGAGAAATATAAGAGAAAGCTTTCATTTTTGACGGTAGATGATGATGCAAACGTGATTTTTCAAAGCTGCAATTACTCTGGCGGAATCATCCATTTACCAAAAGATCATTGGTACACAAATTATGTGTAGACAGGCAGTTATAGAAATCTGACCCCATAGGGACAAGTTTGACAGTTTTGATACTTCGATTTGAAATTTAAATTTGTTTGCAATTTCCGATAAACTCAATATAAAAATCTATTCCATTTAGTTTTGTTCGTTTCATTTCACGTTGTACCTCCCACGCTTTCATCGTTACTATTGCTATTATTGAGTGTTTTTTTTTACCTCTGGTTACTATTATAATGGAGCATCTTGCATTGTTCGTGGTGTTAGTAGTACCGAATCTAATAAACATCCCCTATATCAAGTATCTACCGCAGGTAAATTACTTCTTAGTGTAGAAAAATATATGAAACACATATTTTCAGAACGAAAGATCAATTTGAGGATCCTAGAATCAAAATTAATCTCAGTCGATAATGGAACGCTAGAATATTCTGACGATGACCTCGAATAACCTTTCTCAAATTAGTTCGGTAGAAGTTATATTTGTGTGATTATTGATTGTTTTCCAGGATTTCCCAGTTTAACATATTCCTTCCAGCATTAGTGACAATGGTTGTTACGTGCCTAATAAAAAAGGATACAAAAACAATAATATAAAATCTCGAAATAAAAGTTCTTTCAGGCGAGTGTTTTCAAATTTCTATAACCTACAAAACTGCCGTCGGGCTTGCAGGAAATGTTACGTTACCAGATTCATGAAGTGTGCTGCTGTTAGCAATCTTTCGAAGAGATTTCTTCTGTTAAAATTGGTCAAAATCAAGAATGCGAGAGATCGAGAATTTAGGCTAACGATTATTCAGGTATAAGTCAATGCACAAGGGTTTTTATACATCTTTCAGTTAAAAAATATTTTTACCTCCCAGCATCAGAACATATCTATTGGTAATTCATGAATGTGTATCTTCAGCAAGATGCATATATTCCTGGTGAGATCTCCGATTCGATATTGTTTCGTCAAAAACTCTAGATATTATCAATCATATCCACGGAATTTATTGCAATTTTCAATAGATGGTGCAAGAGGTGCAAGAATCGAATTCTATCATCTTTTGATATTTGTATACCAATTTATTCGAATTTTGCTAGACTTTACTGTTCCTTTCAACCAGCTATTTGTCGTTTCCAGATCGATTCTTCACCGTAATTTTCCTAGATATTTGTTTATCTGCCGTTGCTTTCATTATTAGTTGTTTTTTGTTTGTTCAGTATTCAAGTGTTGTTTTAAATAATGTTTTATAATCGATATCAAACGCTGTTGTATTATTTGTGGACGAAATAATCAATCATCTGTTCATCTATATCAAGTTCCGATGGTTAGTACAAAACATTCAAAATACATCTACTCAAGTTCAACTGGTCACTATAACGGGAGATTATTCCGACGTTGATAAAAACAAAGTTCATCTTGCTCAGTTTTTACTTTGGCAGAAGTTATATTTGTGTTATTTGCTGATTTATTGCTTTTCAGAATTTCCCAGTTTATCATATTTATTCCAAGTTCCAGCATAATTGACAATGGTTGTTACATGCCCAGTAAAAGGATGCAATAACAAAAATTTTAAATCATTGAATGTTGGTTCAAATCAGTTCTCAACTGGGTCAGAAAAATACTTGGAACGGACGACACGCGATACCCTAAGATGTGTTTTATTCGCCAAAAAAATCTGAATTCTGCTGTAGTGAAATATAACTGGTCCTCCCAGATATCAGGCTCGCGCAAGAGTCCTCTTTCTTAATCTTCTATTCTTTTTTAACGCCACAACAACAACCACAGAACTACTTGTTATTCAATCTTCCACTGCAAATAACAAGAACTATTGCGCAGCTTCGAGTTTGTAGTAAATATAGAGTAAATTTTTACTATGGCGGTTGTTCATATGTAATCAATCCAATTGAAGTATGTACCATCTGTAACAGCAATCAACTGGAAACGATAAAACATGTTATTTTCGAATGTCCCATCTATTCGACTATGAAATCCTCTGATTTAGCTTGTCTTTGTGATCTGAACTCTTTAATTTCTGCACACAACATAACACCTAACTTGGCGAAAAATATTTCGAGTTTTATATATAACGTGCTCAAATGGAGAGCATTCATAGTCAATGAATAACTATTATGGTAAAATTGTTTGTCTTTACAATTTCAATTTTTTTTCTTTTGTTCTATGAGATTTTTCTGATGGGTACTGTGATATTGTATTTGTTTTTTTTATTTTCTCTTCTCACTATGTTAAACTGAAATAACCGAAGGATTTTTTTTTATGTTCACTTATCTGTAACATTGTCAAACTCGTTGCTATACCTGTATGGTTTGAAAGCAATAAAAAGTTGATTGATTGATCTTTCGGGAGAATGTTTTAAAATACGGTTTTCTTGTACAGGGCCATAATAGCCTGTACTTAGCAATGTCCCTAATGAATTGAAATTACTAAGGTTGATCTGGACTATGGATGGACCAATTTATTTCGAATTAAACACTTTACAGTTCAATAAACTGTATATTGACGTACTATTTTTTCCATGCAGTCCAACTCTACTATCTCTCACGTCGATACCGATATTTCGAAGAATCTTATCAATTTATCTGAAGAAGAACCGAATAGTAAGAATTTCTATGAATTCTGATATTGATATCTCATAACATATATCGAGGATATAAAGCAAATACATCTATCAGTAATACCGTCTGTCTAAACGAAAACAGACAAACATCCAAAATATTGCGAATTCTTAGGTAGGAACTTCTGCAATTTTTGACAGAATTCGTGTATCTTTATCTTTCATTAGGTAGAGTGTTGAAGAAAGCAAGTAACACACCGACTCTGTACGAGTTGTTCTAGATAATTCGCTAATAGGAATTTCGTCAGACTTCATAATGTCAATTCAAGAATGTGAATTCCCCTGGATGTCATTATCAAGTGAGCCGTAGGTCTAGCGTTTTTGACGAAAAAATTAACATTGTACTGGTATAGAAGTCATTTCACCAGGAATATATGCATCTTGATCTTCAGTGTGCCATGAGGCATTAGACTGGGATGGTATATTCTCCTGAAAGAATGTTGAAAGAGTGATCCTGACATCTCTGATATCCATATTGATGAATCTTGGAGAGTGAACGTCTGTATGGTCGGTATGTTTATGTTAGAATGTTATTTATTTATAACGTCAATGAAGTAGTATCTACTGTGAGAACGAGATCATTGCGTCCGTTACCTCACAGACTTTGATAATGCCTACCATAGCCGTAGGCGAAACGTCAGGAATAAAAACCTGTGGACCACGGCCATCAAACCCGGAAAACACCCAAGAATCAGTTACCTCCGGCCGTGAAAGTTTACGTTCTTTGATATCAATTCAGTTTCAATGAAACCTTCATTTGTTCCCTTGCTCTTGGATTTTTTGAGACTAGAATTGGAACCAAAAGAAAGTTATTGCGAGCTCTTTCACACATGCCCCCGAACATTTTTTTTGGCACTTCAACCTTTATGATTCTCGTCACTGCTCCATTTCCGGCACGCCTACCTCTTTCATTCATTAGGAAAGTTGCTCTCGATTTAAATATGCTCCAGCTTAGAATTATGAGCGCATTCATGAATTTCCATTTTCACGACTATGTGTCACGTTTCATGGCGTTCTTGTTAGTATTTCGGAGAGGTTAAATCGTATCCAACGAACTGGATGCGCTGGAATATAGTATTTCTCATTCCGGGAGTTCGAGTTGTGTGCAGTTTTGATGAGTTTATGGTAGCAGAAGATTTGAATCGTTATATGTTGGAAATGAAATGGGTCGCAAGCAAAGATGAACCTACACAGTGACACACGTGGCAGTTTTTGCTTCGAGAATTAGTGGCAAGTAACCACATTCGGCAGTCGAGTGCTATTTGCACCTATCGAATTTTTACTTTCTCGAATGCGTTTTCAGAAGATCTTGTTTTCCATAAAAAATCTAGGAAATGCCTTGGAGCCATGAAATTTCAATTGTATTTTTTTTCATATGCAGATTCACATGAGAGGGGAAGCCCTGTAATGTTCAAAGAACACTGCGTGAATCAAGGGACAGGAGATACGAATTAACATATACTTTGAATTTCTGGAGTTTGTTAGCCTCAGAAAAAACCTCTTTTGGCAAGGAGTTCCAAAGCTCAGCTGTTCCATTGAAAAAAGATCCCTGAGCAAGTTTCCAAATTAACAACAAACTGTACTCGTCGAGTCATCCGTGTAGATATTGCCAAGGGGGAAATGAGTGATAACAATTCGAAAGAGCATCGACCGTGAAAGTATCTATAGAAGAGAGACAAGTCTCCGACCCTTCTACGATGTTCCAATGAAGTGAGCGAGTCTGTGAGTGAAGAATCGAGAAGTCTCAATGAGTGTTTGATGTCGAACTCCATACATGTCAACTATATTCCCAGACAGGTCTAATCTGAGCCTTGTAGATCATAAGAAGCTGACGAGAAGTATTTCTTTGCACGAAATAGAAATCCAAGTTTCTGGGAAGCACTTTCAGCGATCGATGTCACATAGTTTGCCCAGGAGAGATTATCACTGATTGTAATTCCTAGCATCGAGATACTTGATTTTGTAGGAATAGTTACTCCTGACATCTGAATATTTGATGATGATAAATCGGCTTTTCTTGAGAAGAGACATGCCTGGGTTTTCGTAGCATAAATTCCACCAAGTTCATGTTAGCCCATTCTATTATTTTTACCAAGTCGTCGTAAATTTTATTAACGTGAATGTTTGTTTGAGTTTGCGTTTCCTCAATTTTTCTTTTGATTTTTCATATTTTTCGCTGTACTTACTCGAACAAAATACGATTCGAAGTTTTTAATTAAAAAAACATGCGTTATCTATATCGTATATCTGATCTTGGAGATACTGAAAAATTTTTGTTTTTTCTCATTGAATATGAAATCGGCTGTGAATCACCAACTTTCACCAAAGGAGAAGTTAATGGTATTTTTCTTCGAAAAGTTCATATTAGCATCTGTTTCACATAAAATTTCACTTTTCTACCTCACTACTTTGCAGCAAATAATTCGAATTCATGGAGATGAGTTGATTTTTTTTGCAACAAGATGGTTAAATTATGTTTTCACCAGATGTTGTATCTTACTTATCAATATTAGTGAATTCCGTTCCGGTTCCTTTCGAACTGCTAGAACAAAAGTTCCTAAAAATATAAAAATGTTTTTTGCAGCGACACAAGACAGTGAAGTTTTTGTGAAAAAGTGTGAAATTGAAAACTGAGCCATATTTTCACTCGGAATACTCCAAAATTTCCCGGAAAACCCATGATTTTTTCATATACCCATCAAACGTTTTTCAAATGATTTCATAAAAAGTGTAGAAGGCTGATATGATGTTGAAGAATAGTTTGAAGTGAACAATATTGTTGAAATTATCAAATGATACTTTCTAGATGAATAAAAAAAAAAAGAAAACTAGTGGTGCGGTAAAAGGAGCAGGTAATGTTCTTGTCCAGCGCAGAGAATCTAAGAATTCATACAGGGAAGGAGTTACTGATATTTTTTGAAAGGATTCCTGTGACTGACCTATGTATATAATAAAATTTAATTTCGGAAATCGATCGTTGGGGTTTCTTTTCGTTTTTTTTATATTCAGATTCACACGAGAGGAAATGATATTCGAGAACAACACGTGAATCGAGAGACAGGTTCGACAGGTGCCCAAGCTCACTATAAAGGGATGGGATTTCCGCACTCGTCGAGACATCCGTGCTAATACTGGAACCTTGGAAATATCTACAGAAGATAGACAAGTCTCCGATCCTACCGTGGTGTCCCAAAGAAGTGAGTGAGTTCGTGAGCGAAGAATCGCCTTTCTCTGAATAGAATCAAGACGTTTAGATTAATGTTTCGGTATCGATTGTAGATTATTAGGAGCTGTCAAAAAGTGAAGTGATTTCGCGAAAATAGAAATAAAAGCTTCTGGAAAGCACTTTACTGCTTTGGAATAGGTACTCCTGACATCTGAATATTATATAGAAATAGATCGGATTTCTCTGGGAGGAGACATGCCTGGGTTAACCCAATTCCACCAAGTTGATGTTACCTCATTCCCTTATTATCGCTAAGAGATCGTTAATATTATTGACGCTAATGCCAATCTAAATTTTTGTTTATCGTGTTTATATAGAAACACTGGAAGAGAAACCAGTATGACAAGTACTGTCTTCCGCAAACCTAGGTACCAAACAAGATCTTTTCTCCAGCAAATGTCTGTTTTCGACTCGTTCAATCTTTGCAGATAGTCGAGGGACATAGGGTATGTTTGTCACAGGAAGTGTAGTTTGTTTAGGTTGTATGTCTTCTTTGCGAGGAATGTTGCGATCGTCAGTTTCCATCAATGTTTTTTCTACGAGATCAATAGTATTCGCTAGATAATGATCGTATGGGATGGAAAAGCAGTAACGCTAGTTACAAATATGAGTATCGTCTCTCTCAAAGTAATCTTTTTCATCTGAAATCACCAGGTGAGGTAACAAAGTGGTGATTTTATATAAAAAAAATCCAAATATTTGTTTCCTTTCAAACAAATTTTTCTGTAGTGGAAGTGGCTTTGAATTCTTCTCCTCACTCACCCACTCCATTCAAAATTCACTCAGACTCTGTGGGGTATTCTTGTTATTGTTTCAAAAGTCGAAATAATTTTATACTTTCCGAAAAGGAATACTATTACTATTTACTTGGTGTGAATACCGTGAATGCTTCACAATGTACAATTGCTCTTGGAAGTGAAAAAGTTTTTCGATGATTTCCTACGCAAGGTTTTTTATCAGTCATCGAATTAAAACATATACAGACAAATATATACATAAACAGAACAATGAAAAGAAAAATTGGTGACTTTTCAAACAAGGTATCGCTTGACCCTTAATTCATTTGATTGAAAATATGTTCACAGGATTTCCCCCTTCGAAATGAATCCGGTAGATTCCAATTTTGTTTCTCTGAACACCAACTGTGAGTAATAGGACTAGTTTCGATTTCATTTGTGTGGATGTATATCAATTTGCTTTACTTTTATTTTATATTATATCTTTATAGTCGTATTTCACAATGGTATTACTGTCTATTTCGTTTATATTCGTTCGTTAATTCAGTGATCTACTTGAACTGAGTAGACGCCATACATTGTAAGCGCCACAGAGTATGAAAATTCTGTATGTATACATTCTATTGAAGAACTCGGTCGAACAATAGAATGTCCTATTTACAGATACCAACCGGTTATCAACTCCAATGAAGTAGTATCTCTACGAAAAAAGTCAATAGAATCAAGAATCATAATATCCAAAATAGCATTGTCAATGGCAAATATTAATTGGAAAGATATCTCAGTTATCAATATCCCCTACGAAGTGGATACAGAAATTTGTATCCTCCACGAAGGACTTCACCAGTCACAAAATATGTTTTTAATGGGAGATACTTGAATAGAGGACTTCGAAGACTATATCATTCAAGAGGTGGACTTTTTCTGCAGTATCCTCGACTCCATAGAAGATTTTCCCTTCAAAGGGGTCTGCTCGTGAATACGAAATTACGTGGAGGAACTCCCTTGATGTCCTTATCATCCAGATTCAAGGGAGATGAACTGGATCAAGAAGACATTGTTACTGGCGTTGAAACCGATTATGGACCCGAAGATACTCCAGTTCAGAACAAGCCTAACTGAGTTGGAGATGAAATTGTTGCCGAAGCTGGAGTTGAAGATGAACATGGACCAGAGGGTGTAGTTCCTGAAAATGTTCCTGCATCAGATCAAGATGGAATAATCCAAGATGAGTGTGAGTGAGTCTGAAAGAGAAGATAGTGGAAATATATTAGTCGGAAACCAAACTGAGCATTGAGCCTGAATCTGAAAAAAATAAGAGCGGAACTGGAACTTTGCGTATCGAACGCCTAGTGGTAGTTGCTAGTGTTAGCAATGGTGGAAATTACATTGAGAAAAAAACACCTATCCTAATATAATTCAAGAGCAAAATGTTACTGATGAAGATGACGCTACTGAACAATACAAACTTGAACAAGTAGTGGATAATTCTTCAGAGTCTCAGAGTTCAAAGTTGATGTTACCTCAGTCTCTCATTATCGCCAAAAGATCGTTAATATCATTGACGTGTTGATATAGAAACATTGGAAGAGAAACTAGTATGAACAGTACTGTCGTCCGCAAACCTAGGTACCAAACAAGATCTTTTCTCCTGCAAATGTCTGTTTTCGACTCGTTTAATCTTTGCAGATAGTCGAGGGACATGGGGTATGTTTGTCACAAAAAGAGTAGGTAGTTTGTTTAGGTTGTATGTCTTCATTGCGAGGAATGTTGCGATCGTCAGTTCCATCAATGTTTTTTCTACGAGATCATAATATGGATATGAATATTTAAAATAGTATTCGCTTGATTATGATCGTATGGGATGAAAAAGCAGTAACGCTATACACAAATATAAGTGGTATATAAAGCTTATTTGTCATTTTTCAAATACGGACCACCTTAATTGAAGTTATCGACTCTCTCAAAGTAATCTTCTTTATCTAAAATCACCAGGTAAGGTAACAAAGTGGTGATTTTAGATGGAAAGAATTCCAAATAACTGTTTTCTTTCAAACAAAATTTTTCTGTATAGAAGTGGTGAAAGAGAAGATAGTGGAAATATATTAGTCGGAAACCAAACTGAGCATTGAGCCTGAATCTGAAAAAAATAAGAGCGGAACTGGAACTTTGCGTATCGAACGCCTAGTGGTAGTTGCTAGTGTTAGCAATGGTGGAAATTACATTGAGAAAAAAACACCTATCCTAATATAATTCAAGAGCAAAATGTTACTGATGAAGATGACGCTACTGAACAATACAAACTTGAACAAGTAGTGGATAACTCTTCAGAGTCTCAGAGTTCAAAGTTTCATACCAAAGAAACAACTCAGGTAGGTGAAGATCCTCAAACAATGTGTAAAAAACTACAACCAAAAATATTAACAACTAGGACAGTGACGAATCTAGAGAAATCAAACCATTGAACAGTCAATAGAGGAGAGTTCTTCTATAGAAGCTAGTATATTCCAAGATGGAATTCAAATAACTATTGGGGATGCTAGCTTTTCTCTGAGACAACATGAAAGAAAGTTACTTATAATTGACCTTTCTTCTAGAACAGGATTCGAACAAGGTTATAGCAAGAATGGTACATGTGATGGTGTTGAGCCCACACTGGAAATTTCATTGGTATCGTTTCCATTGTTAGCCAAAGAAACAGAATATATTTAGATGATAATGTAACAAAACATAACATATCTGTCGAAGACCAATTGGGAATCAACGTCTTCCATGACAATGAAGCTGGAAATTTCGAAAATGTCGAACTGTCTTGCCACGTGCGGATTCATTTCCTTCTGGTGTATGTCATGTTTACTCATTGCAATTGTGAAATTCTCCAACCTGTATATTATCTAAATTTCAATATTATATGGACTATGGAGCCAGTCCGTTCTCGCAGGCCTCTGCGACAGTTTGCCAGACGGCAGAAATGAGAAAAAAGAAGAAGAGGAAACGCTTTAGCCAAATCTCCACTTTGCGAAGTGATAGAATTGAACTTGTCGGCCTAGCGCAGTGACATAAATTTCGTTCGAGTCGCATGAATCCGGCAGGATTCCAGTTTCTGTTGAACTTTAAATTCATGATTAACGGATCCTGCAAAGACGTTCTACAAGTAACTTTCGATGGTCCATTGTTTAGGCATGAATAACTTCGGGCCGAGGATGGAGTGCGATGCGGGATTTGCTCTCTACGGGTCTGAACGATGAAGTTAGTCCGCCCTGTTAACTTCTGGCGGAAGGAGACTGGAAATTGAATAGATACGTGAACAGGGCCGGCGTTGGGAGGGGCTTCTGTGTGACGACTGGGTAATAGTTGGTTGCCATAAAGGCGGGATGGGCTGTCCTTAGATGTTATAATAATAATAATAATTCGTTTCTTCTCAACAGGTTTACACCCACAAATAGAGAATATACAAGTACTGAGTATGATGAAATACAATTGGAAATATATATATATATATATATATATATATATATATATATATATATATATATATATATATATATATAAAGTGGATTATTATAGCGACTGGAGAATTGTACACTGAAATGGATAGCGGGGTCTCTCAGTCAGTCCAAAATGAAAAGTCCTGTCTTACTTTGCCAAGCTTTCGCTTCTATTGTGAAGCTTCTTCAGGGCCTATAATTTATTGTTTTTGTTTTTTCCATCAACATTATTAACTATACTTACAGTAAAAATGGTGTAAAATATTGAATCAAACATAAATTGGTAAAAAATTTGTATACATGTTTGTAAAATTGTTTTTTTTTGACAAATGTCATACCCTCATATATGTCATTTTTCACGTCTATGATGATTTGATCATTAATTCTACAGAGAGATGTATTGATTGAGGAGATTTTAATTATTACGTTTTTGATGTAGTTCCAAACGCCTTTTTCTTGAAATGGTCGAAATAAATAAATCTTCAAATTGTATGAATAAAAGAAATGACATTGATAACCTCAGCAACATTTACAGTAACTTACTGGAACTACATCAAAAACGTAATAATTAAAATCTTCTCAATCAATACATCTCTCTGTAGAATTAATGATCAAATCATCATAGACGTGAAAAATGACATATATGAGGGTATGACATTTGTCAAAAAAAAAACAATTTTACAAACATGTATACAAATTTTTTACCAATTTATGTTTAATTCAATATTTTCACACCATTTTTACTGTGAGTATAGTTGATAATGTTGATGGAAAAAACAAAAACAATAAATTATAGGCCCTGAAGAAGCTTCACAATAGAAGCGAAAGCTTGGCAAAGTAAAACAGGACTTTTCATTTTGGACTGACTGAGAGACCCCGCTATCCATTTCAGTATATATATATATATATATATATATATATATATATATATATATATATATATATATATATATATATATATGTGTGTTGTTGTTGAGTTCGGGTTGAACCGCGTCTGGAGTTTTGTTCTCGACGTTTCGGCTCCGATTTTGGAGCCATTTTCAAGAGGTGAATGTGACTGAGGTATCGAGGGATGTTGGGTAGGATTTATAGCAGCGGGTGCTACTAAAGGACCGTCGGATGTCTTGGTGGGGACTGGGCATATGGAAATTAGGGGTTTACATGCAGTTGGAAGTCTCTGGCCGTCGTCACGTTTATTTAAGCAGGAAGGTCGCTTCTCGATTTCGATGGCCTCGCGAATTATACGAGCTTGTAGTGTTTTTGCTGTGGCGATGGTCTTAGTGTTCGCAAAGTCTATATTGTGTCGTGTTTGCGAACACTAAGACCATCGCCACAGCAAAAACACTACAAGCTCGTATAATTCGCGAGGCCATCGAAATCGAGAAGCGACCTTCCTGCTTAAATAAACGTGACGACGGCCAGAGACTTCCAACTGCATGGAAACCCCTAATTTCCAGATGCCCAGTCCCCACCAAGACATCCGACGGTCCTTTAGTAGCACCCGCTGCTATAAATCCTACCCAACATCCCTCGATACCTCAGTTCGATCTGAGGAGTAGGCAGATTGAGACCTTAGAAAGAACTCGTGACGAGACCTGGGGAGTAGGCAGATTGAGGCCCCGGCGTCAAGTCACAAACCCTTGCCCCCTGTGACAACACCTGAGGAGTAGGCAGATTGAGACCTCAGCGTGAAGTCACATTCACCTCTTGAAAATGGCTCCAAAATCGGAGCCGAAACGTCGAGAACAAAACTCCAGACGCGGTTCAACCCGAACTCAACAACAACACACAACTGACCGCGGAAACCTATCCGAACACATATATATATATATATATATATATATATATATATATATATATATATATATATATATATATATATATATATAAAATATTTGATACTTTCAAAACATCGAATTTTTGAATGTATTTAAAATAGCGTGTTTGCTGTTATAATCAATGTCACATTCGTTGGATATTTTATTGAACAACTCGCACATCACAAACACAGGCGATTTCTTTAGTAGATTTGTTTTCGGATTCTTGTTATAAAAGGCATTCATAAGTCATAAGTCTAGATTGTGGTCTAGTTACAAGAAATTAAATTTGGCTTAATAGGTCGCTACAGTCAATTTCATTGTTCAAGAGTTTGTACAGGAACTTAATAGCAAAGCAACTTCTTCTATCGCACAAAGCCTCTAAGTTGAATGTATTCAATAATGTAGCATGGTCTGCACCTCTGGGCGGATAGAATCCATTGCATTTGAAGAACATAAACTTCATGCACCTACGTTGAACAGACTCTAAACGCTGAATGAAATTTTGATAGATTGGGGACCATATTAAAGATGCATAGTCAACCTTACTTCTGATAAAAGAAACATACAACATTTTGAGAGTATTCACATTTGAAAAGTTTCCCCAGTTTCTGGAGAAATATCCCAGCAGCCTCAATGCCGACGATACAGCATTGGATATATGAATGTCAAATGAGAGCCTTCGATCAAACACAACACCTAGATCCCTAAATGTGTCACAGTTTTCAAGTGTCGTAGTATCGAGGGAATATTTGTAAGTTATTGGATGATGTTTTCTATAAAAGGACATCACTTTGCATTTGCTTAAATTAAGCTGTAGCCTATTTTCATCACACCATCTATAAACTTCGCCGATAGAGGTTTGTAAGTGACAACAATCTTCTACGTTGTTGATTACTGAGTATATCTTCAAGTCATCTGCGAAAAGTAAATGAGGGCATGGTATCCTTTCCGAATATCATTAATGAACAGTAGGAATAAAAGTGGCCCCAAATTAAAACCTTGTGGGACTCCGGAAGTAGAAATGTACTGATTAGATTGTACACCACCGTATTCGAAAAACTGAATTCGATTTGACAGGTAGGATTTGCACAGTTCTCTTAAAGACTTTGAGAAACCGAATTTCTGAAGTTTTTCTTGCAATAAAAAGTGGTCGATCTGATCAAAGGCTTTTCTTTTGTCGGTGTATATAACATCTACTTGTTTGGATGAATCGAGACACAATGAAATGTATTCTGTTATGCTTGCCAAGTTAGTTACTGTCGATCTTTTGGACATGAATCCGTGCTGATTAGGTGCTATTATCATTCTAACAGAGATGTATATTTGATCGTAAACAACAATTTCGAAAAGTTTCCTAAAGTTGCACAATATTGCTATTGATCTATAATTTGATACTAATGATCGATCGCCAGATTTAAATATGGGACATATTTTTTGACCTTTCCCATACCTCAGGATAGGTTTCAGAAGTTACAATTAAGTTGAAAATATGTAAAAGTGGTTCCACCAACGCATGATTACAGTCTTTGACGACAAAACTTGGTACGTTATCCACTCCAGCGGTAAGTTTATTTTTAAGTTTTTTGCAAGCCTTTATAATGTCGTCTTCAGAAATGTTCTGTTATAAATATAAAACATTCAACAAAACCCAAACTTGTTTTGGAAACACATTTCCAATTTACGCAAGGCATCATCATACCCTCAATCAATGTATCTTGAAAATCAGACCAACTATAGTGGTAATAATTCTGTAAATTTGTTTGCTCAACAAAATCAATATTGGATTGGTTGATGTTTTTGATGGAATTCATAATTTGTAACTCAAGTATTCTTACGGGCCTGATGGTATACCGACGGCTTTGTTGAAGAGCTGTGTCTGCACTCCAACTGCACCAGTACATTTTCTTTTTAGTCTATCTCTCTGTAATGGGCATTTTCCGGATTACTGGAAAAACAGCTATATTACACCTATATTCAAATCAGGCAATAGGGAAAATGTTACAGATTATAGAGGAATTTGCATCCAGTCTGTAATACCTTAAGTTGATGAATAAACTGGTAACTTGTCAGTTGAACTGGGTCTGCAAGAATATAATAATTCCACAACAACATGGTTTCTGTTCAGGACGATCTACTATGACGAATCTCATAACATATGAACAACATTTGTTACATGCCCTGGAGAAAGGTTATCGAATAGATTCAAACTATACCGATATCTCGAAGGCATTTGACAGGGTTAATCATTTATTATTGTTGGAAAAACTGAAAGCTATAGGTTTTGGTACTGATATACTAAATTGGATAAGAAGCTTCCTAACACAACGTTTTCAGTGTGTTAGAATTAATAATTACATTTCAGAAACAATTCCTGTACCTTCCGGTGTACCACATGGATCACCTTGTGAACCACTATTGTTCATTCTATTTCTCGATGACATTGGAAATTATTTACAGTGTGTAAAGTTTTTACTATCTGCAGATGATTTGAAATTATACTTATCAGTTAGTGATGGTTTAGACAGTCAGATTCTTCAGAACGAATCAGATATTATATATGATTGGTCCTCAACAAACATTTTGTACTCGAATGTAAAGAAATGTCACGTGATCACTGTTTCCAAATCAAAAATTATCCTTCAATATGACTATACTATTGACAGAAAAGTACTCGACAGGGTAAACGAAATAAGAGTTCTGAGATTACTTTAGATGAGCAACTGAACTTCAGAAGACACTTCAATAATGTTTCTGCAAAGGGAAGCAAAATGTTAGGATTTATAATGAGAAATGGAGGAGTGTCATGTAATACCCTCAAAACTTCATATTGTTCTTTAGTCAGATCAGCACTGGAATATGCCTCAGCATGGTTCCCATATTACATATGTGATATTGAAAAAAGTGAAAATGTTGAAATTCGATTTCTAAAATATATATCTTTCAAAATGAAGGCTTATTCCAACTTTAATCGTTAAAACACTTTCAATAATCTTAACTTAATTGAACTTACTACTCGGCGCTTTCAACATGATATGACATTCATTTAAAAACTACTGTCAGATGAAGTCGACTGTCCTTATCTTCTAGAAATTATTAACTTCAATGTAAAATCTTACGAAACAAGAAATCCTCCACATAAAAAACCATAGCACTAACTATGGTTACAACTCACCGATGTCCAGATGCATGAGATGGTTTAATAAGTATAATGTCGATCCACTTGTAGACTCATTGAGTGAATTTAAAAAATTTTTTAATGACATAAGGTTAGAATAATATTATTGTTGTCTTATGATATTTAACTTCATAAAATAGTCGTTCACTGTTATATTTATAATTATATTGTTCCTAATGGTGAATACGTAAATAAATAAATAATCCCAATGAATAAACATGATTAATTTTTGAGTCATGAATTATTGGTGAAAATAATAACTCAGGGCGAGGTTACATCAGTGTGTATTTCATCAGATATAACGGCATCTCGTTCAACAATACAAAAATGAATACAAGAGGCAACTCAACAATCTATGACCCTGGTATACATAAAAGTTCAATGAGACAAAGTGCATTCACATAAGTGCGTTCAATAGTCCGGCACCATGAACAGAATAAGAAGTCATCACTTCAGTTTAAACATCTAACTTACTTATAAAACTGGCGAAATCCTAATGCACTTCAAAAAGATTCTTGGCCATTTTGGCAACTGTTACTGTACCTTACTCTTAATGATCTTGATGTTTCACCAGTATAAACACAGCCACATACACTATAAGCACAATTTTTTGAATTTTGTTCCGTACTTAGAGGTTTTTTTTAAGTTAATAGAATAGGATCGTGTTCTCTGTTTTGATCATTCTATTTACATAAATTTTGCAGTTTTATATCTGGGCAAATATACCAATTTGCCCTAAAAACAGATATTATAAAACATTTTTACCTCCTCAACAAACATTCTTTAAATATTTAAGAGGGGCTAGCTCAGTATACTCAAGTCGTGAAAAACGAGTTTTTTATAGACAGATTCACACGAAAGGGAGGCCTGGTGATGTTCAAAGAATCAACATTAACTTTTTGAAGTTTGTAAGCCCCAGAAAAAAACTCCCTCTGCAAGGAGTTCCAAAAATTAGCAATTCTGTCGAAGAAAGATGGATTGCTGATATGGGGACTCTGGAAGACAAACTATTGTTACGTCCTAACGCCGGCCCTGACGAGATCGTAAACGCAGATGAGGAATCGCGTCGTAGCGAACGTCATTTTCCAAGAACCGTAAATGCCGCCTGGAAAATTCGAGACACGTCATCGGGGCCTCTTTAGAGGATTCTCGATAGGTACGCAGATATAAATACGGGACAGGCTCCGCCGCGGGGAGAGAATTTGTATTACAGAGAGTTAGTGATTCGGCAGTTGTATTCAGAGCTAAGTGACGAGATTTGTTGAGATCTAAGTGAAGCAGAGCTTTGTGCGGAAGCAGAATTGTTAGTGAAGAGAGTTTTAGTAGCGAGCATTGGAAAGTAATCGGAGCGATTTAAGTGATTGTGTTGTATTGAATTGTGATAGAGAGTCATAATGAAAGTAGTTTAGTGTTGTTTGTTGTTTCAATCGACGAACCCAAGATTATCGTAACAGTGGTGTTAGAATTGAGATTTTCCAAGGGATAAATCATAACAGTGGTGTCGGAAGTGGAATTTTTGATGGTAAATAAAAACAATTGATGGTGAATACGAGAAATACATCGTACGATACGATGGAGGACATGTTGAAATTCATCCAAAACCAATTTGCGGATTATGAAAGACGACGGCAGGAGGAGAAACAGGAGAAAAAGAAAGAACGACAATTAGAACGAGACAATGAAAAGAAAGAACGACAATTAGAATGAGAAAATGAAAAGAAAGATCGAGAAGAAGGAATCCAGAAAATTATCGAAAAGGAAAAGAAAGAACACCGTAAATGCCGCCTGGAGAAATCGAGACACGTCATCGGGGCTTCTTGAGAGGATTCTACATAGGTACGCAGATATAAATACGGGACAGGCTTCGCCGCGGGAAGAGAGTTTGTATTTCAGAGAGTTAGTGATTCGGCAGTTGCTTTCAGAGCTAAGTGACGAGAGTTGTTGAGATCTAAGTGGAGCAGAATTGTTAGTACAGAGAGTTTTAGTAGTGAGCATTGGAAAGTTATCGGAGCGATTTAAGTGATTGTGTTGTATTGTATTGTGATAGAGAGTTATAATAAAAGTAGTTTGTTGTTTGGTGTTTCAATCGACGAACCCAAGGAATATCGTAACAGTGGTGTCAGAATTGAGATTTTCCAAGGGATAAATCGTAACGCTACTATGGAGATTTCTGTCGTCCGCACAACTATGCACCGAACAAGATGTTTTTCTCATCGATATCAAGCAGAAACAAAGTGGGCGTCAGAACTGAACTGTGTGGAACACCTGCATTTATTGAAAAAATATCACACGATACTCCATCAACAACATCTGAAGCTATCAGACAAAAACTCTTCAGCAATGTACCCAATTGAGAAGGTGGACCATAATACGGCAGTGTAGAAAGGAGTCCTCCTAACCAAACTCGAACAAACGCTTTCGAAATGTCGAGTGCAACAGCTAACGTTTCTCCGATTTTTTCAATGTAATGCCAAATATGTGAAACTTACGCCAATTAGTCACTGGTTGATCTTTGATTGTCGAATCAAGTTTCAGGAAAGATTGAACAATTCGCAAAGTGCTGGTGTCAATTAGGGCCCACACTTCAATAACAATTTCTGGGATTCCATCAGATATGCAAGCCTTGTTTATATTCACATTCGTTGATTGAAATTGTTCTCATTTTCCTATGTGATTAGACAAATGCAATACTCCATTTTTCGAATCACTTTCATTTTTCAATTCTGTATTCTGGCAATACACAGACATTTGATTGAATTTCATCTTCGTGGATGGCTTCGATTTATAGAAAAAAATCTCTAGTTGCGGCGTGAGATCTCATGTTCTGCACTTTGTTCGTGCGACTTCAGCGAACTGGGACATCAAGATCTCGAATCAAGTTTTACCAGCCCCCAATGCTACCAATATCAAAGTCCCCACTAACTCACTATACAATCCCTTTTAGCATATTACATTGGCTGGATAATATGCTTTGATGTTGAAAACACGATATCCCAATATGAATAATATTGTTTACCATTGATTATAAATTCAAACTGCATATTCTAAGATGCAATATTGGTAATATATAGGTTTTACAGCTCATATTATCAATGTATGGTTTTGGTAGCTTATTACCACCAGGTTATATTGTATATCAGTTTAACTATGAAGATTTCAAAATTGTTAGCATATCATTTTCAAACTCAATTTTCCATATGTACAATAATCTACAAGAGTAGGATACAAAATTGAATTATCAATTAAGGAATGAAAATTGAGAAATGAAAATTCCTTTTTATACCTCTAAAATTCGTAACTTACCTTACTGCAGATTTGTCCTCTATGGGCATTATCAATCGAATAACAAAAACCTGGTCAGGGCGTATTCCGTTTAGAAAGAACTTTTTTTGTTTAACTCAGTAACTTTTCTGTGTTGATTATAAACCTGCCCTTCTACACTTGTACAGGTTCCAATATTAATAGTATATTATGGGTGTTCTATATGCGGTATAATAAAAACATTTCTTCGCTCTGAAGGAATCGACGAAGACATTTTTCCAATCAGATGTTCCTCCTGCCAAGTCGACGTTTTAAAAATTAAAAACTGTTACATGAATAAGTTGGGCTAAGGAATCACACGTCAAAAGGTGAGACCTCGTCAATCCTTCTATATAGAGTTAAGTCATCTGGGTGATTAAAGAATTGAGCTGATTTTTTTAGAATGAGATTTGATACCGACAGAGTCAATCATTCTTTGAGTTGAAAAATGATTGAATTTGACAGCAATAATCCTTGTACATATGTCAACTCCGTTAGCAAGACGAATATCGATCGATAGTGATTTTAGGCTAGTGTTTAAGTTGGAAAAAGGATTATGATCTAGTGTTCTGAAAAGTTTCATTTCCACTGCGAAGTTTTCATGTAAACATGTGATTCCTGAACTAATCCGTGATCCACTATTTCATGATTCATCAAAAAATCATGTCGAAAATAGCTTCATGTTCTGAAATTTAGTGCCATAATCACTACATCCCTGTGTATACTCAGATCTTTGAAACTAGGCAACGGATCTGATGCGTTTTCTTTGATAGACAAAGTGATTCAAGAGAAAGGTGTATGTGTCTAGAACCTAAATAATAATACAGTGTAGAAACACTGATGATGTCGTGAATGGACAAATTTTTTTTGTTCTTACATTGCAAACACTGGCTGAAACCTACGAGATAGATCAAAATAATATACTAGGTATTCTACACTTTAAAAAGGTCTACAAAAAGTCTCTTAGAGATAACCCACAATAACCATTTTTAATCCGTGCAGAGTCGGGGCGGGTCTCTAGTTGAATAAAGCGAATATTGAATTTGACTCCTTGACGAATCAGAAATACGAACAAAATAATAATCAGTCACTCCTGAATAATAGGTATTTATTCGATATAACAAGAAAATTAACAGTATAAACATATTGGTTAAAAATCGTGAAAATCTATCTCAGTTTAGAAACACTTTCGATTACATGTTTCGGATCATCTTCTTTGATTATTGACATCGATTTCAGCTTGGGCGGGATTTGAAATGGAGTCATGATTGACTTCGTTCCTGGAAACATCACTACCATGATTAATTGCTTCCTTACTGGGAGCAAATGATATCTGGACTCCATTGGGCCTATTCGTAACAATAGGTTCGATGTGAGTTCCTTGTAGAGCTTTATGTTCGACTTTTTCAGTTCTCTGGATTGGCTCTACTGATACTTCCGTTCCATCTATCAGCTTATGTTCATTCATCTGTGTGACAGTCTTCGTGGTGATTGTTTTGGGAGGTAACTCAATTGTGAAGGAGATTGTTCGAGGATCTCCGACAACTTTTGAAATTTCTCTAGTTTGAATATTGGAATAATCATTCCCCAAATCACTCTCAGGATGGTCGTTTGATGGTTCTAGATTCAATTTCATGTGATCTATTTCTTTCTCCGAAACCCCATGGCTTTGTGCTATTTCGGAAACGTATTCCTTCTCAACGATATTGTCATCGTTCTCTGAATGATCTCCCGATTCTGTTTCGATACTACCAACTGCTTCGATATTGTCTGATTCATTTACTGGTTCACGATCTACTCCATTCATTATATCACTGGAATCTCCCACTCCAGTGACTTTATCAGCGTCTGTTCTACTTTCGATATCACCTTCTTCCACTCCAGTGGTAGGAGCTGCATGACTATCTTCTGCACCTGGAGAAGATATAACTTCAGTAATTCCCCCAGTTTCAATCACTTCTTCAGCTTTGGTGTCCACTACTTCTTCTTTATCTGAAGCTTTGATAGTGGTTTGACCTTTTTCAACAACTACCTCAACTTTACTTCCATTCACCACGTCTCCTGTTGAAGGAGCTGTGATGAAAACTTTTTCTTCGATTTCTTTTGGTCCGCCAACCTCAGTTCTGTTTTTGTTCTCTACAGCATCTTCTTTGAATCTAGATTCGAAAGTAACTGGACCTCGGGGGTTATTAGACAGGATTCCTCCAGTGTTGGTAGGATATTGTTGATATACTCCTGTTGGAATGTTGTTTTGCCCGAAAATTCCAACCTGGGAGGGGTATCGTCCGTTTATTCCACCTTGCATGATACCATTAGAAATGCCTTGTTCTTGACCGTTCAACCTACCAATGAAAGGGTATCTTTGGAAGGCTCCACCTTGAAAGGGTAATCGACCATAATAAGGAAAGTTTGGCCGTTTGTAATAATCTAGTGGAGATTGAAAGTATCCAAGACCACGGGGAGGAAATCGATTCTGAATTGGGTAACGACTAGGCCGCACAATAGTGGTTTGACTTGTAAATCCTTTCTGTATAGGAGATTCACCACTGGTTAATCGATTGATATCATTGTTTACTCCACCAATTCGATTAAAGGCTCCATTCACTCCAGAGACACGAGATGGATTTACAATCTGACCAACGCTACCAGAGTTAGGAGAATAGACGACATTTTGTTGCGTTTGTTGCTGTACCATTGAACCCCTTGATGGATCAACCTGACTCAAATCCAATGCACTACCCCTGTTGATATTCATATTTCTATTAAATATTCCTAGTCCAGGAGAAACATCGCTTCCTCCACTCTCTCTGCCTAGGAGAGCTGTGGGATAATTTATTTGTTCAATTCTGTTAAATTTAGGGTAGACAGGAAAGTATTTCTCTTTCGCTCTCTCTTCAACCACTGACGCTTTCACATAGGGGTAAACATTACTTTGATAAGCGCTAGTATCACCAGTTTTGCTGAGAGTGCTAATTTTTTTCTCTTCAACAACTGTACTTGGATAGAGCGGAGATTTTTCTTCTGTGAAGACTTCTTTGATATTCTCTTCTACTGCTGTATCTACCTTACCTGGTCTACCTATCATTGCTTCTGAGCTCTCAAAGGGTGGCTTTGTGATATATGGGTGAAGTGGTCTGAAAAATGGTATCATTACTACTGGCTTCATTTCATGGTCGATAATTTCTGGTTCTTCTTCCAAATCAGACTGTCCAGGAATCAATGCAGGGGGGCCCTGGAAGGGTGAGTAAAGTTGTGGGTAATAATATGGATATCCGGA
Organism: Zygogramma bicolorata; assembly: GCA_032362365.1. NCBI lineage: Eukaryota > Metazoa > Arthropoda > Insecta > Coleoptera > Chrysomelidae > Zygogramma > Zygogramma bicolorata. Next base: position 145,775 of record JAVJAQ010005186.1, read on the forward strand.
ATTCATCCAGAAACTTTCTTCGGCAGGGTTATGATCATTTCCTATCTCTTCGATACTTGAGCGAATCTTTTCCAAAAGTCTCGGTATTTTGTGTTTGAATAGTCCGACTAGTGGACTATGTCCTTCACAATCTCCGTGGTGATGATGGAAGGTGGACAGGACCGTACTCACGAGCAGTGGTAAAATTAGCTGAAAATTGAAATCAATCATTGCCAGACAGAAAATGAGGAAATTGTCGTTGAACTACATTGAAACAAATTGCACGAAACAGAGATTATTGGAATATATCAATCAGGAAGAAACTGCAATAAAATATATTCAAAAAATTGCAGACATTTATTCAACTTTGTTTTCTTGATTAAAAAAAAACAAGTATATTCAAATTCAGGAAGTACATCCAAAAACCGCTAGCTATATTCTGATCCAAATTGGTGTTGAAAAAGATATCATGGAAAGTCTTCATAACAGATCATAAATAATATCTTCAAATATCTACCTTTGAGACTATAATCAAAGAAAATGCTGTTCCGAATGATTTCGTCAATGAAACCATTCAAAAGCTTGAAAGAGGTGAGAGGTACTCGAAGTGGAAAGAGGAATATTCAATAACATTCCGAAGTGATCATTTCGTATATTGATGGTTAATCAAAACAAATCATATCTATTGGCAACGAATTCAATGAAACTTCCGAACACAAAAAAAATAATGAAAAAATGTGTTCATAATATATCATGCACCTCATGTGCATGAGGTGGGGAATAGGAGAAGTGGAGATCAAAGAAAAGAAAAACATGAACACAAAAACAACTTGGAAAGACGAGAAAGAGAAAAGTCAAAATTATTTGATCATAAATGGTGTGGTGCGGCCAAGCGGTATACGGCGCGGTTCTTATATTTGATATTTCACTGCTGAATCAATCCGCGGTGGGGGCAGAATTTTTCAATGCGATAGGCAATTGTTGGTTGCCCAGACACCAATCCTGGTGGTTGGATATCTGGATTGAATACACCGACCGACCTTGTAGCACTGTTTTCTTTTTCTGAGTTTCCCTACAGTTCAAGTAGCAAATGCACCACCATAAAAATCAGTAAGACGCCCTAGAGCGCATTGCATCCAAAATAATCAGCTAACTCTTGCCCACCCAAGGCTCTGCCTTTGGGGAGAACTCGAATTAGTGTTTTTTGAAGGGAGAGTATGAAGAAACAAAAAAAAAGAAATTTGTCAAACGGAAAAATCGTTTCTCTAACTGCAAAGATTCTTGGAAACCAATATCACTAGCAGAAATTAACAAAATAATAATTACGCTCAATTCAAACACTGCTGCTGGCGAAGAACAGATTACAACTAGAAACTTTAATGACATAAATAATAAACAACTTCCTGTAAGATTCTCACATATTATGGTTCATTTAACCGAGACAACGTTTTCCACAAGCAGGAACTTTAAACCCATTTTAAAGTTCTTGCTTGAGGGAGCTATTGTGTATCGAAACACGTGTCGTGGTTTAGAAATATGTCAAAATCTTACAGGCAACTGTATATCATTTGTTTAATGTAGATTTTCATCAGGTAACGGCCACTTCCATATAGTTTTCAATTACACAGTTGATATGATGAGTGCACCTTTATTGTTAATTATAAAATCTCAATAGATATTGTTCACGGCGCTTGAAAAAAAACTCTCTGAACGACATCCCGAACTAGTGATTAAGTTTTTTCAAATATTATATTGAATTCTTCAATCAAAAATGAAAGTACTGTACATAACCGACAAAACAGTCGGCAAATTACAATGATCCACAAGATTGGAGTGAATAAATTAACGTGCCCTGAAAACAGAAAAAATATGAGAATATCGATCTCCGATATTTCCAAGACAAAAACAAACATTTGAATGAAGTTCACATCAAAAGGCATCCGTCAAAGTATAGGCAGATGAAAAAATATTATGTGATGTCATTGGTCACCAAATGAAGGCTATCAGCTTTCAAGACTCTTAAAACACCAAAGAGAGTTGAAAGACCTTCTCGACATTGTATCAAAAGACTTCCGCAAAAATCTTCTATGAATGATATCCATTCAAATCGAGTATAGTGTGCTTTGGATGATAATCAAACTAACTTTCATATGGTTCAGTGTTGGCTACACTATATAGACAGGGAGGTAAGGAAGGATGTTTTGATGATGAAATCTATTGAAACAAAGAAATTTCTGAAAAAATGAACATAGAAAAATGAAAAACGATACAAATATTATAGGAATGAACTCGATGGTTTGAGAAATCGAACAGAACATGATTACTCTAAATACTAGCTTAGAGCTATTGTATAGTGAAAACGTGTCGCGGTTTAGTAAACCGTAATATGTGAAAATCTGATAGAGAAGTGTATATTATTTGTTTAATACGGATTTTTAAGTAACGGCCAACTGTAAGAAAACATAAAAAATTATAAGAGATATTACAAATACGACCTCAAATATGAATAACATAGAAAATACACCAATTCTCGGGGAAATTGGCGACGATGTTACCCGAAATTGGGAAAGAGCTAACCTTTTCAATAAATTTCTCAAAAGTGTATGAGTGAATAAGGCGAAAAAATGGAAAAGTGTAATCTATCCGAAAAATTCACAAACGAAAGGCCCATTTTATATTCCTTGTTTTCAGAACCAGTGTCAGGGAGTGAGGTTATAAATCTAATCTCTAATCTCGAAAACGCCGCACCAGGGCCTGATTGAATCAAAACCAAGCTTAAAAAACAAATGCGTGAATATATATTAGGGAGGGATCAGTCACTCTATAGTCTTATCACAAAAATTCCGGAATATTATCGTTTAGTGACTATTTGATTATCGAATTACATTCATTATACTTCTCAAGCCTAGTAAAATATCATCTAGTAGTCCAATATCTGAACTATCAGCCAAGAAAATGACCCGGGCTTGCTAAAACGCTTAACAACTTTGTTATTATCCTAGATAAAACCATACGCTTGAAAGAAGTTTTTTTAATCCAGGTACATTCTGATTTCAATTGTTTATGCCATTTGATATTTTGAAATTTTTTATTATCATTCGTTTATAATCCTCAGAGCTGTAAAGTCCTCCTCGAATTGGTTCCATTTCAAAACAATATGTTGAGAGATGATATATTCAATTTTCTGATCATTTCAATTGGTTTAATGTCATACGTAAATATTTTATTCATATTTATATCCAAGTCGAGATATGAGAACAATATGACAAAAGGAAACCGTTAATCTAAAATGAATTCCTCCATTGGGACTCCCATATCAAAATCACTTGTTCACTTGATTAATTTAATCTACAAAAACGGCAATATGCTTTCCCAGTGAAAAGATACTGAGAAAACTCCACTTCTCAGTCACACAGTAGAAACGATTGAGAAATTATCAGCCAATTTCTGCCATCAATAATTTTTCTGAAATATTGCGACATTCTGACAGAAAGCAAATCATGGACATTTTCAACAAGCATCATGTAATCATCAAACAACAATTCGGTTTTATAAATGAATGAAATATATTTTTTGCATTGAATACGAAGGAGCCCAAAATTAGTTTTCCATAAGAAGAGAAATAGTTCATACCCCGCTCTTGGTGGTAATTTAACTCAGAGAAATATATTAAAGAAATTATTATTTTTCAGAGGGGAAACAAAACTTTCAAAAAAGAATCAACATCAAATAATTAGAAAACAAACACCCTCTGGATATATGTGAATATGATTCATAAACTTTCAACTCACAAAAAGAAAGTAAAGGTCTTTCTGAAAACTTCCATGTTTATATTCTAGTTTTTAAATTGTAGATAGTGACTCATAGGTTATACGGTTCATGAATCATGTAAAAGCAGGTCAAGAAATCGAACATAAATTAGCTAGGTATATAGGTTTCAAATCAAGTTTCACTCTGCTATTTTCTTACAACCTCTCCGCTCTTTCGAATATCCTAAAAACCTAAAAATGTACGATGAACCACTATCTACGATTTAGTAACTAGACTATACATGATGCGATTGACATAAGGCACACGAAACTTGAATCGAAAGTAGTTTGCAAATCGTTGCTGTCATCAGAATGACCTTCCTTCTCAAACCAAGAGAAGCGTGTTTCTATCAGTGAAAATTGTTTGCTCAAGTAGAAATCCAATGAAATTTGAAGTCCTCCAATCGAACACAACCAATCAGAACAAAATTATAGTGAATATTTCCCTCATATATAAAATGTCCTATAAGAGCAATGCAATTATCGAAAACTTACAGCGGTAATTGCATTGTATCACAATAACAACACATTTGTAACCGTATCGCTAGACGTCAGTAAACAACACAAATAAATGTCAGATAGACTTCAAAAATAGAAAAACATTTCGCGTTTTGGGGAGTGCTCCATACAATCTATAGAGGAAAGTATAAATGAACAAAAAATAACATTTCCTTGAGAATTTCTTTATTCGTGAAATATTTCAATGAATTACATTCGTGCATAAAAATGACCAGATAATTTTGCATTCAAGCGTGATATCTTATACAAATTGCATTCGGTCATTTTCATATTTTGTAAAAGAGTCAAAATATGAAAATAAACTTGCAATTTTTAGATATCACGTTTTCTTGCAAAACTCTCGGTAAATTTCGTGCAATTATAAGCGAGAAGATCTCATGGGCTGTTCTCAGTCCATTATGTTATTGCCATGGATACATACAAATTGATTTTTTTAACTTTTTGACGTTTCAAATATTTGATATTTCAAAATGTCACCATTTGGTTGAAATATCAATGAAATTAAAGAATCAAATATCAAAAAATACAGTTTGCAGTCTAGAATTTGTATTGAAAGCATATACAAACTTTCGCAATGATAGAAAGTATCATTTAGAATTTAGATGGAAATTGGGAGGCGGAATAATTTGATTCAGTTTTTAAGGATTGCGCTGTGAACATGAGAACAAAAGATGTTAGAGAGTTTACGGTCAAAACCATGTGGAACTTAGCAGGATGAATTGGTTTATCTCTTAATTTTTATCAAGAATGGGCAAAAAAAATCTATCTGAATAATCCTCCAACATTGATAAATGCTCAAAAATGTCATTACAACTTTCTCAAGCATGTTTCCTGGCAACAAGCTTTCGAAATCTGTTTTATAATTTTCGAACAATTATCAATGTCCTTGGGTTATTACTACTAAAAATTATCCCTTGATGGGCTCACTAGTGGACATTCAGATGTAATGTATTTTCTTTTTGCATTGATTCCAAGACAAAAAGCCAAATATCACTTCTTCGCGATTTTTTTTCCAAAAGAAATACTGAAAATGATGACTCTCCATGAGAACTTTGTCCTTGAATTATTGTTCCGTTCAATAGTTGGTAGATGACGATTTTTGTGAAAGCACTACAAGAAATAACGTTGATACATTTTGCAATAAATCGTTAGAACTTCAAACGAGTGTAAATAAAATAAAAACCATATCTGTCTGTGAACTCTATTATCAATCATAATTCTTGCTGTCCCAACTGAAAATAAATCTTTTTTCTACTCAAATACTAAAGTTTGTCGTACTCACCAAAAACTTCATGTTGCCTCTAACCAAGCACAAATTGGAATGAAGTTGTTACTGATAGACATTCCGATGCAGGTACCAACCCAATGGGAATATCATTAGGCTGATTGCATTTTGGCGTCAGATAACCGAAGGACCTGTACCTATTTAATATCAGGTTAATGACCAAGGAAAAACCGAGTATGCATATTTAGAAATGAATTGTCCGAATCTCCTTTTAATCAGCAAGTCAAGGATATGCAGTGTTATCTGACGAAAATACAATTCAATGAAAACATAAAATGACCAAACCTGTTTCATATAACTATATGAATAGAACAAAAATTATAGCTGTGGAAAAAACTTGTTTGAATGGATAGCAAATAATTTATCATCTAGAATAGATTTCAATCTTCTATTGAGTTTTTTTTTGGAATTTGGTACCTGATATACTAGTATAAGGTAAAATTGTTCCGGATTCCTATTTTTGGGTTATCCCTCCAATAGAAATGAAAAGGCAAAGGTTTTAAGTTCTTATAATATCTGTTCTTTGGGTAAATTGGTATATTTCTTCCGATACGTAACTGAAAACTGAAAAGATGAAAATTTGGGTGACTGTTCTGTCAGTTACGTATAGTATTTTTATGAATTTGGAAATTTAGTTAATTAATGTTTTGGTAGGTTTGGTGATCCAGAGTTAAATTTTTCAATGGTGGTATTGGTGGGATTGGGATCAATTTGATCAAAGAAAAACTATTGTTTCTTTGCCAACGTTTCGAGTTTTAATAAATTCATCATCAGGGCTCTGACAATGGGGTCTCAAAATAACAAGTTAGTGAAAGAACTCTTAGAAAACAAATATATGGATAAAAAATGTGCAAAATACCTCACACCCAAGTAGCACAAACATATTAGACCAATATTGGTTCAATATTACGAAAATATTAACCTTATATTGTAGATATCATATTGGCCACCAAAAAAATGTGAACATTCGGTGATATTGGATCAACATTCGAAACCAATGTAAGGATATATCGTTTCAACTACATTGGTACAATATTCTTAATGATATATCGACCAAAAAGGAATATTCGATTGATGTCAGTAATAATTTTTTTTTATAATATTCGGGATTATACATATAATTTTTATTGAATAGTCAACTGGAAAATTTCACTCATCTGTATTAACTTACCGAATACTAACCTGGAAAAAACTCTGGCTGCTGCGGGGCTTGAACTCATGACCTTCAGAGGAGAAATATTTTGGTCGACCACTATACACTCTACGGCACGGAGAGACTTGTTTATAAGTAGGAGTTGGGTGGTATAGATGTGGTGACTTCAAGTTAGTTATGTTCGAGACAACATTAAAATGTTAGAGACTCAAGTAACAACGAAATATATTCGAAAAAACACTGAAGGGTCACTGTCTTATGTGATGGTGATTTGAAATATCAAACTTGCTGTGCCAAATGTTCCGGACGTAATTTTCTGGTATTGAAATTCACCACATGTCGATATTTCCAAATTTTGTTAGGAATAATTCGTGATGAATATTGCGTTACCGATATCGATATATGTTTGAATACATTAAGTGATCACCTTCAAAATCCCGATACCCCTTTTCAGGCTGTGATTCTAAAATGACTATTCGAATATTTTCATTCTACTGTTAAAACAATATTCAAGCAATATCAGATTTCGCATATCTATATTGCAGTATCATGCCGATATACCACCTAACGTGAAAGTACAATATTTTAATCTACGCTCCCAAACAATGTCGGATATACATTAGATTTCGATGTTCAAAATTGAGTATATACAAAATATGCAGACAATATTGAAATATCTATGTTGTTAAACTGATATTATTCATTATCACCTGATATGGTAATTCAGATATTGGTAATATGTTATCAAACCCATATATTATCAATATTGAACCTTACAAGATGCAGTTGAAATTCATTGTCAATATTGAGCCAATATTCGTAATGAGATATCATTTTCTCAATATTGATTAATATTAGTTCAACATCAATTTTTCACTTACGATGTATCTATATTGGACCAATCTGAAATCGGGGTTCAGCCAATATGATGTGTTACTTGGGAAGTGAAAATGGTGTTTTCCCCAAAATGTATTTTTCACCTAAAATACACAAGAAGGATACACCTTTGAGACCCATTGTCAGCTTCATAGGTTCCCCAATCTACAAACTATCCAAATGGAATAGTGAAATACTAAAACAGGGGTTTGAAAAGGACGAGTTTCATATTAATGATTCTTTTGAATTTTCCAATTTTATTCGTGACAAAAAAATTCCTGAAAATTATATTCTTATTTCTCTAGATATTATATCTCTTTTCACTAATATTCCAGTCGACCTCACAATCAAAATAATCAAGAAACGTTGGAGTGAAATTTCAGAATTTACAACATTATCCTCGGATACATTTATCAGAACTTTTCAATTTTGTATTGATTCGAGTTATTTTGATTCTAATGGAGTTTTCTACAAACAAATGTATGGTTTAGGTATGGGCAATTGCATGTCACCAATTTGCGCCGATCTCGTTATGTCAGAATTACAGAAATAATGCTTAGACAAACTATCATTCTCAGTACCCTTCTTCAAAAGGTATGTGGATGATATTTTCACAGCAATTCCTGAAAATAATAAATCTGAAATTCTTGAGGTATTCCAAAGTTTTCATTCAAAATTGAAATTCACTCTAGAGGAAGAAAACAATCGAACTTTAGCCTTTCTAGACACAAATGTCATTAGAACTTCGAACAACGTTTTGAAAGTAGATTGATATCATAAACCAACTTTTTCTGAAAGATTTCTCAATTATCACTCACAACATAATTTCCAACACAAAATAAATATCATAAGAAATCTGAAAAATAGAGCTCTCAAAATATCTAATCCAGAGTATCATCAAAAAAATATCGAGCAAATAAAAGAAATTCTTCTAAACAATAATTACTCGCCATCATTAACTGATAGAATTCTTGAGTATGACAGACAATCAAATAAAATAAACGATCCAATTATAAAATATAACAAAATACCATATGTGAGAAATCTCTCTGAGAGAATTGCAAGGATTTTCAATGAAGAACAATTTAAAATTGCTTTCTCTAACGATAACACTATTGGGAAAAGATTCTTTACACGTCAAAAAGAAAAAACTCCCACTGATCTACAATCGAACGTTGTCTACAGAATTAATTGTAATAATTGCACTAAATATTATGTGGGTCAAACAGGACGATATTTGAAAAAACGAATCTCTGAACACGATAGAGACACACGAAAGCTGAAAGTCAAAAATCCCACAGCCTTAGTTGAACACACTAGAGAAAATGGCCATACTTTTGATTTTACAAAACCTATCTTTTTCGATCAGAAATCTTCTCTGTTAAAAAGGCTATTCAGTGAAATGATACAAATTCTTCACCAAAACAGCGTTAATACAAGAAGAGATATAGAAGGATTGAATACGGCTTATTACAATCTGATAAGTCAGCTACCGAAATGATTCTTTATCATTATACGGTGTTTTCAACAATCACGTTTGTTTTTGTTTTCTTCCTATCAGCATTCATAAGATCCACAGACATTCTATGAATATTATTTCAGTATTCGTTTGTCTCGTGCTTAATGTGGATTTGTTTGTACCTAGAGTGTGTATTTAAAATGTCTGTTTTATACATAGTTTTAATATTTTTACTCGGAAAAACTGAGTTTTGGTAAGTATTTTAAAATTTTTTTTTTCATTATTCAACATTTTGAAATCCTGAAAATGTTCCAATAGTTTGTTGGCATTCTCTTATTTTATTTATATCCTACCACTTTAACACGAAACTCATTGTTATAGAGCCCTGATGATGAATTTATTAAAATTCGAAACGTTGGCAAAGAAACAATAGTTTTTCTTTAATCAAATTCATCCCAATCCCACCAATACCACCATTAATTAATTGATTAATTTACTGAAAAAATGCTTTTACCTTCCCCCTTCGGAATCTAGTCTGTCTCCATTTTGAAGCCTATTCTGAAATTTTTCAGTGGACTTGCAATTTTGTTACGTAGCGTACGCATTTTTTCATCAAATTCAATGATGAAATCTCCAAATTCATAAATATACGATATGTAACTGACAAAAGAGTCACTCAAATTTGCATCTTTTCTATTTTCTTGGAATATAGTTCCTCGATTCAATTCAGAGAAAGGCAATTCGTCTTGTTGGTGATTCTTCGCTCACAGACTCGCTCACTTCATTGGAACATCATAGAAGGATCGGAGACTTGCTCTCTTCTATAGATATTTTCACGGTCGGTGCTCCTCTCAATTATTATCAGTCGTTCCACCTTTGGCAATATCTACACGGATGACTCGACTCGAGTACAGAATTCCCACCCCTTTGTTGTGAACTTGGAGTGCTGTCGAACCTCTCTTGCTCAGGGATCATTTTTCAATAGAACAGCTGAGCTTTGGAACTCCTTGCCGAGAGAGGTTTTTCCTGAGACTTGTAAACTTTAAAAATTCAAACTGGAGGTTAATTCGTATCTCCTGTCGTGTGAATCTGCATATAAAAAAATTTGCAGTTACGTATCGGGGCAGTTATATCAATTTGCTCAAAGAACGGATATTATAGAAACTTTTCCTTTTCATCTCTAGGGAAGAGAAAACACAAAAAACTACCAAGTTGTTTACTACATAATTGAGTGTTTTATTGTTCACTCCATTATGATTGTTTGTTAGCTTGTATTATTTTCACTAGAGCAAGATCAAGCTTGATGCATCAAGCTACATGAGAAATCCAATAATCAACCCAGAATTCAATATAAAATTCTTTTGATTTTAAATTGGTGCAATTATTATTATTGTCACAATATTTCATCATGGTAAAAAAATTGTTGGATGTATAATGAAATGCATCAATGAAATTTATATAGTCGTTACCACAATGACACTATAAGGAAACAAAAGGAAGAAGAATAAACAAATAACTTCGAAATCACCTAAGCACAATTATTGCACCACATTTTTCAACAATATTGTGACGATAGAGAAATCATCTGATGAGAAATGAAATGCATCAATAAATGTCAGATGGTCCCCACTATGGAGAAAAATACTCTATTGACACATTGAACGTGAGTTTTTTTTCAAGAGAGCTACCCTTTCAAATGAGTGTAATCAAACATCGACAGACATGAAACTTTCAACGTGGCTGGTAGAGGTCATTTCGACTAGATTTGTGGAATGTACTCTGGAGAAGAGAAAAAAATCAATAGTCATGCTCATAAGCTAACTGAAGATAAAAATGTATCTATTCGAACGTGAACAATGAATTTTTGTATGCACCACGGACATAACTCAAATTAATATTCTCGGAAGGCACTAGAAATCGTGCATTGATCTTGTTTTCGAATATAAACGTCTTCATAAATCCCTTATAAAACAGGTATCTTGGTTACCAAGTCTGTATCCAGAAAAATATTTTGGGAAAATGGAACTAAATATCAGGTACACGATACCTGAAAAAGATCAATGAATTTAGTAGAGCATTGAATCCCCATTGTGTAAAATCTGTCCTAGCATAGGAAGCAATTGTCAAATTTCTTCTAATAATCCTTTGATTCCTAATGGTTTTACTCCCTAGGTCGGTCATACACCTCGCGGTGGACCGGAGAGGTATACTTGTACAGCTAGCTATACCTTTGCAATATACCTGAATATGCGAGAGCTTACACAAGCAACGGTAAACCAGATGATTTGATTATAGTTCTCCTTGTCAACCTTCACCTATCTGTTTACCGGATAAAACATAGTTTAATAAGGTTTCATAAATAGAAGAAATATAATGGCTTGCCTATCAATATATGATCCAGATCATATACAGTGAGATTCAAAAATTTCCACCATATGGAAAACTATTTTATTATCGATTTGTCAGAAAATTTTATGCTCATAAAAATTGGTGTACTGTAGAATACATGAATATGAGTTGCCAAAATTTGAAATTTACGAACAGTATACAGGGGAGAACGAAAAGTAGAATTATCATCTAGAATAAACTACCCTGGATGTGATTTCCAATTCGAATATTGATTTCAATTCTCAACTCCTTTCAAAGAACTTTTTGATTATGTCAAAAACGGGTTGTGGTTTACACCTGATTAAAATTCCTAATTTTCGTTCTCCCCTGTACACTGTTCGGAAATTTGAAATTTTGACAACTCATATTCAATTATTCTGCAATACACCAATTTTCATAATGAATAAAATTTTCTGACAAATCGATAATAAAAAAGTTTTCCATGTGGTGGAAATTTCTGAATCTCACTGTATATATTCTGGACCACATTCTGATAGGCGAGCCAAAATAGACGTATTCATCTATTCATGAAACCCTATAAAAGGTATGTTTTTAACTTCGGTGGGTTTCTTAGTGGCTATAAACAGCAAAAAAACGAAAACGCAGAACTTGGTTTAGAAACTTTTTCAGGAAATTCTGGGAGCTTCAGGAATATTGGTACTCTGAAATTACTTTTCAATTCGTGTGTTCGCTCCAGGCTAGAGTATGGTACTTTAATTTGGAATTATCAAATCAAAGATATCGAATCGATACAAAAAAAAAAATTAAGTACTTGAGCTCCAAAACAGATGGTATTTATCCAAACAGAGGGATTGACCAAAGTACTCAACAAATTCAATGTCAGTTCCCTAGACAAAAGAAGAATGATACTACATACTAAGTTTCTATTCAATTCAATACACAACAATATAGAATGCAGCTCTCTTCTTAGTGCATTGAATTTCTGAGTGCCAAGATCAGAAAGTAGAAATCATAATGTTTTTTATTTGGATACACCCCGTACAAGTATTGGGTTGAAGTCACCAATATACATTATGTGTAACAATTTTAACAAAATTAGCCATGTTTGTGATATTCATAATGATTCTATGCAAAAAATTATATTTTGGATTGAGGTGGCCTTTACTTGATGGAAATCCATAGTTATTACGCTATAAGGTAGACACGATTAAATTTCCACAAAATTTTATTGTCTTCGCGACATGTTTCGATACACTGTATCTTTATCAAGCGAATGTTTCTAAACACTGTGTTCAAAAACATTCGCTTGATAAAGATACAGTGTATCGAAACATGTCGCGAAGACAATAAATTTTGTGGAAATTTAATCGTGTCTACCGTATAGCGCAAAAAATTATAGTTTGTATCATTAACAATATTTAATGTCGCCGTAATATTGTGATTATTATAAGGATAACACTAGTACATGCAGCAGATAGTGGATACACTTCGTTTGCAGTAGTGTTTGAGTGTGTTTATTGTTGAAAAATATAGATTATAGATGAGATGATAGCATTTTCTGTAATTGGGTACGTCCTGTTGGAAATAAATTATTTTTTTTTAGAAACTGGCTGAAGAAGAGCACATTGCTTCTGAGATTGTTAATCTTTTTAACATGGAGCTTTTATTCGCATCAGGCTCAATTTCGTAACAAGTCTGTCATAATACCGCAACGTGTATGGCCGGCCTCAGGCATGATTTTTTTCCATTAGCCGACCGGCTATCTGGTGAAACAGAGGGACATTACGTGATGTATCATGCTTTCTTTGATTGTAGTAATAATTCATCTAACCTTAACATGTGTATTCAATATCAGTACCTATTGTTTTGTTTAGTAGAACGTGGACGTTTCTTGGATAATTCTCACCTACATTTTTCAATATTGTTTGATATAAAAGTATCGACATAAGAACCCAACTATTATCTCGATAGTTGATAATTTTCAGGTATAATTGATACCAGACAGTTCTTCGGTGTTGAGTTGTCCTTTGAGAACAATTTGTTGGTTTTGTGGTGGAACCACTAAGCAATACTGATAGTTTTTCAGGAGATAAGAATTTTTCGTATATTAATATATTATAATATTATCGTATATTTGAATGTTTTGCTGTCTGGCATTGAACACTTCAAAAAACGAAAAGACTGTTTTTCAAGCTCTCATAAAAAATATTGTGCCTAGTGATGAAATACAATTTAAGAATATTTATAACAATTCATCAAGGAAATATAATTTATTCTGATAAATTATATATAGCCTTTTCAAAATTCGCATTTCACCTAGTGGTTTCATACCGAAACCACCCATCAAACTCCATGATGAAAACGTGAATTTTTTTCACGATAAATTCCCCTCACTTCATTCAAAATCGACTGAAATTTATATATAAAACAAATTCTAGAAAAACAAATGACTCCGGCGTCAAAGGGTGAAAAAAAAATCCTTCATTTCGGGTTCGCATTGACTTTTTCTGTCAAATATATAAAACGATATGGAAGAAAATATATCTAAATTTGATATTCTTCTTTGCCCTCGAACAGGATAGACAATTCAACAGTGAAATACTTAGATATAGTATTTTGAAAAATTTTTAGCTCTATACCCATAATTTTTGAGCTTGGAAAATTTTGTATTATATCCCAAACATTTCAAAGCTATAAATCAACTGAAACATTCAGGAGAACCTTCAAATTTGTCGCATATATAATCCCCTCCCCTTCGTTTTGGAAACATCGCAGCTGAATTCTTTCAAGGTGAAATTCAGGAAACATCTGTTTGATGCTCAACTCTAATTCCTGAAACTGTGAAATTCTGTTCGTGTGCAATTTGATTCCATTTATTTCACTCTACTTGTATGCAGGTTGTTTAGGGTTAAGTGGAAGAACATTTCCTGAACATGCTTGCAGCTCAGGAAATGAACTTCGTCCATTACTTCTTCGAAGGTACATAATCGATAAAATTTTGTATTTCATGCTTTTATGAAGTAATAAAGACGATATTACAATTATTATTATCCTACACCTACCTACACCAAAATGATATTACTCGCACTCGATACGAGTTTTGATAGGAATGTTTCTGGAGAGGCTATTTTAGTGAAATACGCGTCAAGTGCCAGTGATATCAATTAATTTTATGCTCAAAACTATTTTCATTTTCTTTAAATGAGATACTTAACTCATCTTTCTTCAAAAATTCTGTAAAATTTCTCGAAATTATTCTGGAATAGAAATACAGGAACCATAAGAGAATCTATAATATTTTTATTATTTTGAAAGTGCTAACTTTCGAACGTAAATTGCTTGTGACAACAGTTTGGTATTAGGTTGATGATCTCCATGAAAAGTGTTTGATACCCATAATCATTTTTCTATACCTATACTATAATAATACACTTATATGCGCATAATTTTTCGGGAGTAATCACACAAGTGCTTCAAAATTACCGATAATTTTCTATGAGAGCATGTTGTCTAAAAACTGCATGAGTTTATTTTCATATTTTGTAGAAAGAGGCCGACTCCGAAAGAGGAGGGCTCTTTTAGCAAAATAATATGAAAATGACCGAATGCAGTTTTTTTACTGACAACATGCTTGAATGGAAAATTATCAGGTTTATTTTGATGCACGAGTGTAATTGGGTAGAATATTTCCGGAGTTAAAACAACGACGTTTAAAATTCATTGAGTATTTATGCCTGTCAAGATGACAAATGTACATTTCAACAACCACTATAGATACACGGACCCAGCGGGTATATTTCGATACCTACCGGGTATTTACCAGCCCGAAAATGTCCCGCCGGGAATTTATCGCTGTAATTGATCGAAAATATCCCGCTTCATATGGGATTTTCAACATACGATGGAAATATTCATAATAAGTCCCATAATGACAGAGAGTTTTCATTACGATACTGATTTTCAACCAATAGAAACCCATTATTTTTCAACCAAGCATGCTGCACCTTTGACGTTTGTCAAAATCAGTGGATATCATAGAATATAGCTCAACTTCGATAATTATATCACCAAAATGTGTGATATCAGCGATATAGAAGAATTACTATCGACTCCTCCACACATATCGGAGAAAGAAAATACAGAACACAAAATTTGCCCCAAATATCTAAGAAAGTGTACGAAAAGCTATGCCAACGGTATCTATTCATTATTGAAAAGCATCCGCATGGTAGCTCGTGGCGGAACCAGCTAAAGCGCTAGATACGAACTAGAACATAATATAAGACGCGGGTTCTCAATTTTGTAGGATTTCTCAAAAAAATACGTTTAATCGTTGCATAATATACTATTATATTCTGAAAACACGATATTGATCAAACTCTCTGTCCATGAATATTTGAAATTAATCCAGTTCATTTTCTATAAGGAAAATTGAAGAAATCCAAGGATTTTAACACTGAAAAACACTAGAGTTGACCTCTATCATATCATTTGAGATTATTTATTTTGAATATCGCAGATGAATTTAGTGAAATGAAAAGAAGTTTGTTTGTAGTTGTCAGACAACCAACAGCAACACACAAAAAAAGTCTAAAGATATCAGATCAGGTGAAGTATAGAAGAATATTCTTTATATTTGAATAAGCCACCTGGTATATGAATTTAAATTCTGATGAGAAATTGATATATCCTGAAAAAATATATATTCACCGATAATTATTTACAAATTTTCTAGCAAGATTAAGTATTGGATGGTGATGACCATGATGTCTATATTCACCACCATGTCTAAAATCCAATACATTGGGGTAGACACGGGTTTCTTTTTCCAAATAATGATTGTCTTCTGAATCGAAACCGGCATTTGGCGTACTGAGATAAATTTCTTCTTCCAAACCTTTTCCCCGAAAGTCTGTTACAGAACTGGCATCGTACCCAAGTGAAGGATCTTCATTACTTCCTCCACTTTGACCGTCGTTTGCTGAGTTCAGAGTATCTTCTTGTTTGATTTCTTTCGAATCATCCTGGAGGGGCACTTTTAACTTGCTCTCGTGAAGATCAGCAGAACTTCCCGATTGTCCGAACTCGCTAATCTTCCTGTACCCAAATGATATATCTTTCTCTTTCGGTTCAAGGCTATACTCAAAATTGGTTAAATTCAAATTAACATTTTCATAATTTCCAGCTTCACTGTCATTGAACATTTGGTCATCGACCGATATGTTATGTTTTGTTATATTATCATTTGAATATAGGTCAGTTCTTTGGCTAGAAAGTGAAACGATACCATTGAAGTTTCCACTTGTTGACTCAACTCCATCACCTGTATCATTCTTGCTATACCTTTGTTCGATTCCTGTTCTAGAAGAAAGGTCAATGAAATGTGACTCGTTTCCATGTTCGTTCAAAGAAAAACTAGCATTTCCAATAGTTATTTGAATTCCATCTTGGGATCTACTAGCTACTATAGAAGAACTCTTCTCCATTGGATTTTGTTCAATTGTATGATTTTCTAGATTCGTCACTGTCTTAGTTGTGATTATTTTTGGTGGTAGTTTTATAGTGAATGTTATTTTTTGGGGATTTCCAACTACCTGAGTTGTTTCTTTGGTATGAAACACTGAACTCTCAGACCCAGAAGAGTTACCACTTGTACCGTCTACTTGTTCTAGTGTGTGTTGTTCTGTAGTTTCATCTTCAGTAACATTTTGCTCTTGACTTATGTTTGACATGTAACTTTCCTCATTGTGATTTCCATCATCGCTAGCGTTAGAAACTACCACTGGGGGTTCGATAGGCAAAGTTCCAGTTCCACTTTTATCATTTTGAGATTCGGGCTCAATGCTATCAGTTTGGGTTCCGACTAATATATTTCCACTATTTTCTTTTTCAAGTTCATACTCATCTTGAATTATTCCATCTTGATTTGATGTAGGAATATTTCCAAAAACTACAGCTCCTGGTCCATATTCATCTTCAACTACAGCTTCGGCAACAATTTCATCGTCACCTGAGTTGGGCCCGTTTATAAATACAGTATCTTCGGATCCATAATCGGTGTCAACGCCAGTAATCATTTCTTCTTGGTCTGATTCATCCTCCTTGAATCTGGATGATAGAGACAGCAAGGGTGTTCGTCCACGTAGTCTGTTATTCACGAGTCGAACTCTTTGGAGTGGAAATCTTCTCTGGAGTCGGGGATATTGCAGAAAGAGTCCACCCCTTGAAGGGGGTAGTCTTCGAATTCCACTATTCAAATATCTTCCATTCAAAACGCCTCTTGTCGTTTGTGTGGGATACAGTCTTCTGTATCCACTTTGTAGGGGATACTGATTCCTGAGACCACTCTGGAATGAATATTTGCCATTGATATTGTTTCTTTGGAAATTCTGGCGGTTGAGTCCACCTTGAATAGGATAGGGAATAAGTCTATTGATATTTGTTCGCGGAGGTAATCTCTTATTAACGTTGATAACCGGTTGGTATCCGTAAATAGGATATTGTGGTGTTTGGCTGAGTTCTCCCTTGGAATTCATAGCTACAGAGTTTTCATATCCTGCAAAACCACTACCCGTCTGATATATCCCTCCTGTGTTGATATCGGAGAATATTTTTCTCTTAGTTTCTCTCTGACTTGATACCTCTACTCTAGGATTAACCTGATTTCCTGTCGAGACACCTCCGTAGCCGTTTTGACCAACTAATCTATTTTCATTGGATACTACTTCAACACCCATTTGGTTTGCTTGGTTCGAAATATATCCTGTGTTATCGATGTCATTGGCAGTTTTCAGGGAATTTTGAGATGACACGCTCGTTGTTATGGTGTCTTTCATTGTTCTTATGCCGTTCATTTGATTATTTCTCAGAGGACGCAATACACCCACATTTTGATTGGAGCTCACTCGGTCTCGCCCTCCATAGTTGTTTTTCATGCTCACAGATTCCTTTTCTATTTTCCTCGCAACCTTGTTGGATTGGACTCTAGTTGAGTACGAGTTCGTGGCATCGTTGTTCAGATTTCTGACGTTCTCTCTGACCGTCTGTGGTTTATCTGCGCCGAAAATGTCTTTGATATTCTCTTCGACGACAGGACTCAAATCCAATTTTTTCTGACCAGCTACTTCCAGATTGCTAGAAGGATCCAGTATAGGTTTTTCCTCATGTGGGTGATTTTGTTTGCATAAGGTAGCATCATGTTCTGGTTCTTCCTCTACTGGTTTGATCTTGGAGACTTTCAGGGTGCTGTCTCCTCGTTGCTGATTCATCATACTTCCCTGGTTGATTTTACTTCCATAACTTGTCTGAGATGGAGCAACACCCATCGAATTTTCGAACGATGATTCATCAATGTAGTAGTTTTGGTCAAGAACTTCGGTTTCAGGATAATCCATTTGGTTTTGGAGGCCATAGTTGGGAGTCGGAATAGCTCTCCTATTATTTATGAGACCTCTTTCGTTACTGATCTGGCCAATTCCTGAGTTAGAAGTATATCCAGTAACAACGTCCTGATTGGCAATATTGGCATTCTCACCTGAAGAACTTCTGTAGCCTCGCTGAGTACCGACAGGACTTCTGTTTACACCTGAATCGGGATACTGATTATTAAAAACTCTGTTTCTATCAAAATTAATCCGTTCCTGGTTTGAACTAACATATTTCTGTTGTTTAGTTATTCGCTTGGGGTTCGAGGCACGACCATTACTGGGAGTGTTGACGTTTACCTTCCTCAAAACTTGTCTTGTTCGTTGCTTTGTTGTTATTCCCTTTGCGAGATTCATCTGGTTGTTTATCTTCATACTCATTTTGTTATTTTCAACCCCTCTTATAGAAGAATCTCCATACTCCATACCACCCAGTAGTACATTAGGACCAAGACGTGCATCTTGGTAGTTCTCTCCGTTGGAATAAGAGTTCAGATTCGTTAGCCTATCTCCCTCTAAGGCGACATTTTGATAACCTGCTTGCCCCTCTGCCTCCATGTTGGTTTCTTGCCCAGTCGAGAGATCTCCTTCAACAAACATTTGGTTGAAACCTTGAGAATCATCATACACTTCTCCATTTGCAACTTGATTCAAACCTCTCTGATGATCAATGGTCTGGTAGACATCCTCCATGTCATTGAGGTTACTGAATGTCTCTGTTCCGATACCTCGTCCTGTATAACGATTGCGTACTTGAAAGTCTCCTGTGAGCCCTTTCTCCACGATTGGTTTGAGGTGAATACGACCATGTCCAAATACTTCAATATCACCTCCTGCCCCCACAACGGAATTGATTCCAATTGGGTTACGATTGAGTATTTCCTGATGTTGTGAGAATGCTGAAGACTCTTGGCTCAATTCGCCATGCTGATGATTGGATAGCAAGGAACTATGAGCCGTGGCATCAGAGTTGAAGTCTTGGTGGAATATAGCAGGTTTATTTGCAGACTCGATGCCTGTGAAAGCTGTGTGGGCTTTATCGAGAAATACTGGTAACTGGTGTCCCAAAAATGTGTAGTATCCATTTACGTAACCGTCTATTGCCACACTGGGTTCTTCATGTGCTAGGTGGACTGACTTGTGATGATGGGCAGATAGTGTGGTGCCTATTAGGCAAGACAACGTGAACTGAAAATGAAAAAAGATTCAAATTAATTTTTTTTTCATTTAATTTTTTTACGAAAGCGTGTTTTTTAGTTTTTCAAACTATTATTTATTTTCATATTGTAGTAGGTTACTAGCCTAAAAAAAGTTTATAATCAATAGGATATTTCTTCCTAATATGAATTGATCGCCTACGGAAGAACGATATGTTGATTTCCATGTGGGTTCACATATGTTTTCGCTTCTACTTATGTGTGGTATTTATGTACTCATTCTTTCTTCAGATGTTGTAGGAATGAACATTTGCTGAAATCGAAGGATGTTCTCCAGATAGGTTGACGAATTCAAGACCTCTGATTTTAATTTTTCTTGTCGAAATAGTTCATTTGTATGGTGCATATTGAAACTGAGCATTCATTTTTGCATGTTATTGGTAGATTTAATAATTTTTTTATATAAAGATAACCATTATTCGTGATTACTGTAATACCGAAACCAGCAAAAAAGTAATCCTTCTCTCCATTTTCTCAAGTCAATAGATTTTCTGATATCGTGTTTGAATGCAATTTCACTTTCAGCTAATTTTCAACTGTGTCATCGTCCATAGATATTCTAATAAGTCCGCTCACTCTCAGCAGCGACCCAAATCATCACCGTCCGTCCTCGCGCGTCCCTTGCCCGGCCGGTCGGTCGTCAGTGCCCGTCTGACGGGGGAGTCAGTTTAACAGAGTGTCTCCGATTGAACAGTTCGCATCGTTCCGGCCGGTTGAACTGAGTGCGCGAAATGAACATTCTATTTGAACTTTTATTCTTATAGTTATTGGAACATTTTTTGATGAGGAAAGAAAGGTACGAATTCTCTGGAATTTATTTTTGGTTGGAGGCTTACTATCTCCTCCGTTTTGAATTTAAGGAAAATAATGAAAATTGAAAATTATAATTTTTTATTGACGCGTAATCTCAATCAGGATTGTCTCGAGAATTACTTTGGTCAAATCAGAAATGCTTGTGGAAACGCTAGAAATCCAACTGCCATTCAGTTTACCAGAGCATTTAAAAAACTTTTTGCTATAGGTTATTTGCACGAGACAGAAGGCAGCAATTTTATGGAAGACAGTAGCGATATTTTGCTTAATATAACATCGGAGTCATTGAAAAATATTGAAAGTTTTCAGGAAAAAAATTAAGAAAATATTTCTCCAATTATAAAAATAGAATCAACCGATTATAGGAATATAGAGGAGGGAAATGCACTGGTCTATGTTGGTGGATATTTTTTACGTAGATGTCTCTTTAAACATTCTTGTCATATTTATTTGGAATATTGTTCATCATTCGAAAGAGACAAGTCTACTTCATTTTGTGAGCTCAAAGCTTACAAAGGTAGTAAAAATATATTTGGTGGCTTAACAGTCCCTCCCAATGATTTTTGTAAGTATTTAATACAATTAGAAAATATTTTTGTTTCGAATTTTAATGATTGATGATTTTAATGATGATTACTGTATACATGATGGTGTAGGAAACATATTTCTGAAAGAATATTCCAATGTAGAATTCAGCCATCCATGTAGCAATTTTCTCAAAGACTATTTACTTTCATTGTTTACAAGAGTTCGAATCTATTACACAAATTTGCAAACATCAATGTTTAAATGAACAACTGAACTGAAACCACTAATATCGTTGCCGACGTTTCGACTTTTATAAAGTCATCCTCAGGGCATTACAAAGTTGCAGTGAATCAGATATAAATACACACATACAGTTGAAAAATTATTAAAATTTGCGACTAGAATCACTTCTGCGAACGAGAGGTCAAGATTGAGTAAATTTGGTACAATTCAATTGACAGTAAAAATGTAAAAAGAGACATGAACAACAATTTCAAAAATGTAGGAAACGGTAGAACCCAATCTCTGGTTTCTTGTCTATTAGAATGAAAATAAAAGGACATTTACATAAAAATTCGCAGTTTTTGATACTGAAATATACAGAAGTATATTTCTGACCGACGAATATATATATATATATATATATATATATATATATATATATATATATATATATATATATATATATATATATATATATATATAGAATAACGATTTAGTGACTGGTTCGAGTATAGGTCTTGCTGTAGTGAGGTTGCAGTCAAAAAAGGGGGCTAAATTTACAAAGAAAACTCTTTGTTATACGTCGAGCTTTCGGTAATGTTTATTACCTTCTTCGGGACAACTATAAAATGGTTGATTACAATATATATGAGTTATTTTATAAATGGAGTACTTACTAACGTGAGATTGAAATGAAATTGGATCAGAACAAACAGAAAATACATGAATGAAATGAAATGACAATGACAATGACAAGTTTACTCAATCAAGGCGGAAAATTTTGGTTAACGGGTGTTGTAGTTTTTTCGTTGAAAAGTAATAAATAAGTATATATCTGACTGAGGTTGTTCAAGTCGGTTCGTTTATTCATAGAATTTCGTTCTTTATGAATATGAACCATTTCTAGAAATATTCTTTTCGAAAGATTCTTCTCTGTGTCCAAAACTTCAGTATTCTCATAATCCATTCGATGATCATTACGATTCACATGTTCCGATAAGGCACACGAATTAACGTTTCTTCTACAGTCGCTTCTGTGTGAAATTATGCGACTATTGAGATTTCTAGCTGTTTGACCAATATACGTCTGATTACAATCTAGACAGGGAATTTTATAAACAATATTAGATTTCTGTTTTTTTAAAATTGAAGATTTAACTTTGGAATGTAAGATAGAGATAGTACTTATGAATTTTTTCGTGATTTTAATGTTTTCGTTCTTCAGAACATTGATTAATTTTGGAGTGAGTTCATGAATGAATGGTAGAGATCTGAATATGGTGGTTTGTGACGGGTTAAGAATTATGTTCGTGAGACGTGATTGATTATCATTGGAAAATAGTAAATTATTAATGAGATATTTGGGATACGAATTTTCTAGTAGAATATCACGTAATTCTATCAAACAATTTTGGCGTATGCTGGGATGACTTAATTTAACGACTCTACTTTTGAGTGAAGTGACCATATTTATTTTCATTTTATAGGGATGATATTCATATCATCCCTATAAAATGAAAATAAATATGGTCACTTCACTCAAAAGTAGAGTCGTTAAATTAAGTCATCCCAGCATACGCCAAAATTGTTTGATAGAATTACGTGATATTCTACTAGAAAATTCGTATCCCAAATATCTCATTAATAATTCACTATTTTCCAATGATAATCAATCACGTCTCACGAACATAATTCCTAACCCGTCACAAACCACCATATTCAGATCTCTACCATTCATTCATGAACTCACTCCAAAATTAATCAATGTTCTGAAGAACGAAAACATTAAAATCACGAAAAAATTCATAAATACTATCTCTATCTTACATTCCAAAGTTAAATCTTCAATTTTAAAAAAACAGAAATCTAATATTGTTTATAAAATTCCCTGTCTAGATTGTAATCAGACGTATATTGGTCAAACAGCTAGAAATCTCAATAGTCGCATAATTTCACACAGAAGCGACTGTAGAAGAAACGTTAATTCGTGTGCCTTATCGGAACATGTGAATCGTAATGATCATCGAATGGATTATGAGAATACTGAAGTTTTGGACACAGAGAAGAATCTTTCGAAAAGAATATTTCTAGAAATGGTTCATATTCATAAAGAACGAAATTCTATGAATAAACGAACCGACTTGAACAACCTCAGTCAGATATATACTTATTTATTACTTTTCAACGAAAAAACTACAACACCCGTTAACCAAAATTTTCCGCCTTGATTGAGTAAACTTGTCATTGTCATTGTCATTTCATTTCATTCATGTATTTTCTGTTTGTTCTGATCCAATTTCATTTCAATCTCACGTTAGTAAGTACTCCATTTATAAAATAACTTATATATATTGTAATCAACCATTTTATAGTTGTCCCGAAGAAGGTAATAAACATTACCGAAAGCTCGACGTATAACAAAGAGTTTTCTTTGTAAATTTAGCCCCCTTTTTTGACTGCAACCTCACTACAGCAAGACCTATATATATATATATATATGTAGAAATTGATGTTTTCACGGATCTTCGTTATACAAGATGAATTTTTCTGGGTTTTTATCCGTTAGGTATTTTCTGATTTGTTCGACGTTTCGAATTCCATTTTGAATTCATTTTCAAGAACTGTGAGACGAATATCTGTCCATACCGTCCTGGTCAATCACTCCCCTTACGAAGCAACCAAGCAAGAGCTAGCAAAGACTTCAATTGTCTGTTCTCCACGGAAACTGGTATTTATAATGACTCTCCTCAGTCATTAGTTTCCGTGGAGAACAGACAATTGAAGTCTTTGCTAGCTCTTGCTTGGTTGCTTCGTAAGGGGAGTGATTGACCAGGACGGTATGGACAGATATTCGTCTCACAGTTCTTGAAAATGAATTCAAAATGGAATTCGAAACGTCGAACAAATCAGAAAATACCTAACGGATAAAAACCCAGAAAAATTCATCTTGTATAACGAAGATCCGTGAAAACATCAATTTCTACATAATACCTGGATGGGCAGGATGCAGCCTTAATATCGGACGCAGTCGGATAATGACTTTGCTAGCTCTTGCTTGGTTGCTTCGTAAGGGGAGTGATTGACCAGGACGGTATGGACAGATATTCGTCTCACAGTTCTTGAAAATGAATTCAAAATGGAATTCGAAACGTCGAACAAATCAGAAAATACCTAACGGATAAAAACCCAGAAAAATTCATCTTGTATAACGAAGATCCGTGAAAACATCAATTTCTACATAATACCTGGATGGGCAGGATGCAGCCTTAATATCGGACGCAGTCGGATAATGACTGAGGAGAGTCATTATAAATACCAGTTTCCGTGGAGAACAGACAATTGAAGTCTTTGCTAGCTCTTGCTTGGTTGCTTCGTAAGGGGAGTGATTGACCAGGACGGTATACCCAGAAAAATTCATCTTGTATATATATATATATATATATATATGAACAAAATATATATTTCAGTATCGAAAACTGGGAATTTTTATTTTTATGCAAATGTCCTTCAATTTTTATTTCAATAGACAAGAAAACCAGAAATTTATGTGAGTTCAACCGTTTCCTACAGTTTTTAATTTTTGTTTATGTCTATTTTTACTTTTTTACTGTCAATTGAATTGTACCAAACTAATGTACTCAATCTTGACCTCTCATTCGCAGAAGTGATTCTTGTCGCAAATTTCAATAATTTTTTACCTTGTGTGTATGTATATCTGATTTACTGTAACTTTGTAGTACCTTGACGATGACTTCATACAAGTCGAAACGTCGGCAAAGAAATAATAGTAGTTTCATTTATTCGACCTAACTCCAACCAACCCCCAGCTAAATATTTGAAATGTGTCTAAATATATATGCCAAAGTACTGAATAGATTATAATTTTACTATTAGGGTATACTCAAGAAAACAACAAATCACCATTCAATTAGGTAATATGTAAATAAAGATTATTCATCTTCATTTTTTCTTTATTGTGAAGTCCCTTTATAAGTATTATCTCACCTTTTTACCTGCCCATAATTTAAGAAATCAGGTGATTCATGCCAGTTATTACAACGAAATATTCCTCAAT
Source organism: Zygogramma bicolorata (assembly GCA_032362365.1). Classification (NCBI taxonomy): domain Eukaryota; kingdom Metazoa; phylum Arthropoda; class Insecta; order Coleoptera; family Chrysomelidae; genus Zygogramma; species Zygogramma bicolorata. The sequence goes on from JAVJAQ010005186.1 coordinate 171,483, forward strand.
TTATTGTTATTAGAATCTCATATAATATAATCATCTCAATGAAAGATCATACAAAAACATAAATTATATATAATGAATATGATCAACACTTGACGCCTGACCCTCGTAGACACACTTTCCAGTAAACATATTGTTCGCGCTGCTGACTGACCCTCGTATAACGTATTTCTGCTTGTAGCCCGCATGATTTACGACCGCTCGCAAAAAAAGCGGCATATTTTACCCACATCAAAGGAGTTACCAGACTTATTAGAATATCTATGGACGATGACTGTGTCATGTGAAGACATTTATTATTTATTATATGGTCATTTGTTTGAAAGCGATTTGAATACGTTGATCACATTCATCAAAATTCACCTCTGTGATAATTATCCCACTGATATATTTCAAATGAAGCCTCATTAGCATGAAATGGTTATTTCAATAAGCATTTTTCAAAATAGCTGATACTTGGAATATATAGCTATAATATGATGAAGATAATATGAGTGACCGAGAAAAGATCTAACTTTTCTGAAAACAGAGGCGTTTTTGGTTTCCAAAACATCAACGATAAGTATTTTTATAAATACTGATTTTTGTATTTTTGTAGGAAAATTTGAGATATACGCAAAGTAGCAGACCAAAAGAACGTGTTCGATTCAGAAGGTACTATTTTTTTAATAACGCAGCAACTTATAGAAATAGATTGAAAATCTGCCTCTCTATAGTTGTATAGATTCCAATATCAATTGCTTTTCTTCATATTGTGGTAGGTTAAGAACCCGAAAAAACTACGGGGAAACACTCCAAAAAGTTCTCCATATAGAGTGTTGGCTGACTTTGGACATAGTCAAATTTGAATTTTTAACCCTGAGACAGAGTTGTATGAATATATTCAGAAAGGAATCTCTTCAATTGTGTTAATGGCTCATTGAGAGCAGTTTTCGGAAATATCTGCTGAATCTTTGTTTTTTCCAGAACCGAAAGAGTTGAGTTTTTATATTGTTCGTCAATCAAAGGCTAACTGAAAAGGACATCTTTGCTCAAATTCAACATAGTGTAATTTTTATTCATATCCAAGAATCATTCATATTATTTTTTCCGTGCAGAGATTTTCCTTCGGAGTCGGGCTCTTCCGACAAAATATGAAAATAAACTCATGCAGTTTTTAGACAACATGCTTTCATGGAAAATTATCGGTAATTTTAAAAAACTTGTGTAATTACTCCCGATAATTTTGGTACTGATGAAAAATACAAATAAATTTTGTGATTTCAGCATCAGAATGACTGAAAAATTTTTTGAATTACTTCGTTTTAGCAAAAGCAATATTTCAATGTTGAAATGTTTCATTACAATCAAATTGCCTATTTATCGTTTACTTATTTTTATGGAAAAAACTGCAGATCAGTGTAGGAAAATAATTTAGAAGAGGTGTATTTCAGTTCGTTAGTTCAGTTTGGTTTCTTTGAAATGTATATCAACCTTACAATGAAATACGGTTTATTGCATTCCAGAACGAGTGGAAATTGTTGACTTTCATTTTCGAAAATATTTTTAGCTAGACCCACTGCTCGCTTGGTTGTCATTTATCCGGATAAAATGATTCTTATGTTGCCGAGTTAGGAAGTTTGTCGATACCTCAGTCGTAATTAATGTGGAACACCGACCGCAGAACCCCAACAAAAAAAAATTTCAGAAATGAATTTCATCAAAATAAATGAAATTGTATGGAAGCAAATGGATCACAATTTCAACAACCTTTCGATAAATCAATTCAACTTTTTCACTATTTTTACGAAGCACCTTTACAAATAACAAACACTGAAATTCACCACTGATTGTAAATGTTTTTATTGCTGATACCCAAGACTCATTTGTATTTTTCATCAATGCCAAAATTATTGGTTCAATGTACTTGATGCCGTTTCCGCAATAATTCTCTGTGTGAATTCCGATAAAAAAGGTATAATAAGAAAGATAATTTTTGTCTGTGCACATGATGTGTCACTCGGCTCAACTTTCCATTTGGATTTTTTAGGGTTGTGACATCTTCTCTCTAAGAAGTTGAAAGCACATTTAAAAGAATAAGTGGAAAATGTGTCCCCTCACGATCAAACATCAAATCACGAACAAAAGAGAAAAAGCCAGGTGCATATTTTTAGTTGGACGACTGTGTATCTGTGAATGTTAATATCACTATCGAAAAATTTGAATCAACATTTTATTATAAGAGATAAATTGATGATTTGATTGTACTCACCAGAATATACATTTTCATCGTTTCATAGCAGACCCAACATCGAACACAGATATTTGAAAGTAGACTAAGTCGAATGATTTCCCACATCTATACCTTCTAGAAGATGAGCAATTAAAAATTCATTATCCTCTCTCATTTCCATGCATACCAACCGATGTTGAATATTTATAATAACCACCGGGGGGAATATTTCTGCCTAAAGGGATTAATTGCTGGGCCTATTTCAAATTGATTAGGGTGAGAGGTACAAGTTCGAACAATAATAGTTAGGTAACAATGAATTTCAATTCTCACAATTACTAAAGCTTGGCTATTTCTCGGAAGTGTAGAAACCCTGATACGATTAAGTACAGGTTCGATATTGCTTAAAATTTTCTGAGAAAAGCAATACGACTTTAGAACTTAGAACTCAACATATTTTTGTAGGAGCATTGTTTCATATGTACACTTTCTTCTAGGTTTGAATCAACCATCTGTTGATGATATAAACTATAAGAGAAAGGCAATTCGTCTTTCTGGTGATTCTTCGCTCACAGACTCGCTCACTTCATTAGAGCATCGTACAAGGGTCGGAGACTTGTCTCTCTTCTATAGATATTTTCGCGTTCGGTGCTCTTCCAAATTGATATCAATTATTCCACCCTTGGCAATATCTACACGGATGACACGACGAGTACAGAATTCTTACCCTTTGATGTGAACTTGGATACCTATCTAACCTCTCTTGCTCAGGGATATTTTTCAATAGAAAAGCTGAACTTTGGAACTACTTGCCGAGAGAGGCTTTTCCTGAGGCTTGCAAACTTCAAAAATTCAAAGTTATTGTTACCTCCTGTCCCTCGTTGTCCGCGGGGTCCTCTGAACATTACAGGACTTCCATTTCATGTGAATCTGTATATAAAAAAATGTATATCGCTCTTCGAGTCCCTTTTTGTCATCTGAGAAAACAATTGGAAAATTGAAAAAAGTTTTTTATGAAACCAACTAAAATAGCAGAGGAAAACTGAATTTTCTTTCTGAAATTGGGGGGTTAATTGAGAACTAATCACGAAATACCGAATGCCGTGTGAAACATTTTTTTTATTTTCGAAAAACGGCACTGTTTTCCTGGTGGTTAGTTTGTCAGGATCTACCATCTTTTAAAAAACCATATAAGAATATCTAATGGGCTCTTTCCATTTTCAGGTAGAAAAGTCAGTTTTTTTATAAATCTGACGGAATTGTGTTAGAAGTTATTGCTTCATATAGCAGCATCGTTCTGAACATGATTCATGCTCAACATCATCAAAAAAACGTGCTGGGAATATTGACTGTAACGATCAAAATCATGAATTATATCTTTTCCAGAACATTTCAAAAATGCATCAATATTTCCCAGAACTCTAGAATTTCTAATGTCGCATAGCAGCTAGTTGTTTAGGTAGAAACAAGTACACAACGGTACAGGAAAAAAACAAAGTAACACTGTCTTACCTTTCAAAGTTATTATCATGATGATTTGAAGGAAAAACTGGTGTGGTTTCAACTTTAAATTTCCATGAATGGATGTTGAATGTATAAAACGTCAATGAATTTATCGAAAAAGATTTTGAAATTGGCAAACTTCCAGTTGTTATTGTCACTGTTGTTATTGTCACTGTTTACTTTGTTCAACCATCCTTTGCCGTTACGTCACAATCGGTGACGTATTCTGCTGTTTTACGTTTGTCTTATATTAGTTGAATGTTATTTTACACTCAACCTCAAAATTATTATTATTATGTACCTACCTGCAGAATACATCGCTTACACTCGTGTTCTTATTGCATGTTGATGTATGATATAAATCGATGATCCTCGAGCAGAAACATGTCCGACATGAACTTTGATTTTGTAGTCTTTACCTGTTTCCATTCCACTAGTAGTTTCTGAACAGTTCTAATAGATATTGGTAAAATTCGGGAATATGGACACCTCACCGATTTTGATGAAATTTGCACAGATCATGTAAAACACAATAAAATGACCATACCAATCGAAATTTTTGTGCGGAAACGTCTCTGAGATCGTTTTATCGGCATAGAAGTTTCATAATGATCACTTCACCAATGCTCCATAGTAGAACACGATTTATTATTTTTCACGTATATTCTAATCCGAATACTTCAAAGTCAACTCTTAACGTCTATTCTTATAATAATAATTCATTAACTGAATGAGATTGAGATTCAAAAAATCGAGAAGGAATGCTAATATTGCCAATTCAAATCTCAATATTCTTTACTGACATATTTGACACAGAACGATTGAAATGACAGTCTTTGACAGAATTTTGTACATTATAGGCATATTAAATCGAATCTTTGAAGTGCGACGTTGCCAATTCAATTCTTTGAAAAATTTATACTACATTATATTTATGGAACCTACTTGGGAAATGGATGAAATTGAAAAGCCAACAATTGCTGTTTATTAAATTCAATGCCTATTATTATGCAAGCACGAAAATCACTATATATGATCACATTGTAAACGCTAATAAATTACCGGATAATTTGAAACTTCCGTTGTTGAAAAGGTCAAAGTTGGGTAAGATGATTTTTCTAACATGAGGTAATAGCGTTAAAAGGAGACTCCGCCGACTTTTCGAAAGTCCGCGCGCTCGGCCGACATTTCGGAAATCCGCGCGCGCGGATTTCCGAAATGTCGGCCGAGCGCGCTCGCTTCGCTCGCGTTTGGTAAGATGGTTTTCCCTTCTTCACATATCATAGTTTTTACTTCTCTAACATGAGGTAATAGCGTTTAAAGGAGACTCCACCGACTTTTCGAAAATCCGCGCGCTCGGCCGACATTTCGGAAATCCGCGCGCGCGGATTTCCGAAATGTCGGCCGAGCGCACTCGCTTCGCTCGCGTTTGGTAAGATGATTTTCCCTTCTTCGCATATCATATTTTTTCTTTTCTATCTATATATATATATATATATATATATATATATATATATATATATAGAGAGAGAGAGAGAGAGAGAGAGAGAATGGTAGTCTTGTTTGCTGACTAGTTAGGAAATGAGTGAGACAATATTTGGGTATGCAGCAGGCCAGTGTACTCTTATAACACAGATTCCAAGCTTTCGATAATCTTTATTATCATCATCAGGGATGCTACAATATGGTGAAACAAGCAGTTAGATCCATGAAGAGAGATCAGTCAAACAACTTTCTCTTCATGGATCTAACTGCTTGTTCCACCATATTGTAGCATCCCTGATGATGATAATAAAGATTATCGAAAGCTGCATACCCAAATATTGTCTCACTCATTTTATATATATATATATATATATATATATATATATATATATATATATATATATATATATATATATATATATATGTGGTTCTTAAATTTTTCGTTTCGTTAACCAGCTAACGAACGTCCAGCCTCAGAAGTCGAAACTTGTGCGAGCAATGGATTAACGAGGCTTTATTTACCTTTCATCGTGCGCACGGTAGTCTGGCGGGGATGTGAATATATATATATATATATATATATATATATATATATATATATATATATGTAAATATATATATATATATATATATATAAATATATGTTCATATCAGGAAACCCGTTCTTTTCAAAACAACCAATTCCAGCAAATCATTAGATTTGATACAGTTTTCAGAATTGCAATTTGTCGACGTCTAATATTATGATTACTGTTTTTATCCGATCATATAAGCATCAAACCTCGTAAAAAAAAGCAATTTGCTTTGACTTCCAACAAAAATATTGTTGGTACCCAATACGACAGAATTTAAAGAGAACCGACAACCTTGTATATTATTATTTCGGCGATTCTGCGTGTTTGACATGTTTGACATTCTTATTTGTACAGATTTGAATTTGAACTGAATTTCAAAATTCAATTACGAATTGATGGTACTCCGAGAGTATTTTGTGTACTTTTGGTTTTCCAAAAGCTATCATATGCATCAAATTACATTTCACACAATGGGTTGCAGGACTTGCAGATCTAATAGTAGCTGAAATTTAGATTGAAACGTGTTTGTGAATCTGTTCCTACCACCATTAGCATTTATTGGGAAAATAACTATCCTTCGGGCATTTCCACATGGAATATCTGGTTTATTATCTTTTTATATTTGCCCAAATTCATCAGTGAAAAAATCATCAGATTCTGTTAGATTAGATTAGATTATATGTTAGGGACTTTCGTGCTACGAGCCTTTACACCGCGACCTTTACAGATCTATTGTGTTTGTCCTCGAGATCGTTTAGAGTTCTTTGTCTAACCCTGTCTTCTTTACGAGACTCCACAGGCTAGTTCTTAGAACTCCCATGAATTTGGGAGCTCTTGGTTTTTCTTCTCCCAGCGTTAGAAACCTTTGTCTTGACAAGCCCTCGCAGTGGCATAGTATGTGTACTGATGTTTCCTCTTCTTCCTGACAGAACCTGCATAGCATTTCTTCTGCCAGGCCTATTGTACTCATATGTTTATTGAGCCTACAGTGCCCTGTGAGAAGTCCTACTACTATTCTAGTAGTGTTCCTCTTCTGGCCTAGTAGATAGTCTGTGAATGTTGGCAGCGGTTGTTTGATAAACTCTTTGGCCTGTCTCATTCCTGGTGCATTGTTCCACCAATCTTGAGACTTCTGCTGAATCCATGATTTAGTGTTTGTTTTTAGTACAGCTTTTGCTATACCGCAATATGGTTCTGGGCCATTCAGGGCCTTACTTGCTCCTTCTCGGGCTAGTGTATCGGCCTCTTCGTTGCCTCTATAACCTGTATGTGCTGGTACCCAGGCTAAGGTCAGTCTGTTCTGACTGCCCAGCTCTTTTAGGGCGTCTATGCAGTCCCAAACAAGTTTTGAGGTAACTTGCATCGAGTTGACTGCTTTTATTGCAGCTTGTCTATCTGAGTATATGACAATGTTTTTTCCTGAAAAATCATGCCTTATTAGCTCTAGTGCACAATGGTGTATTGCAACGATTTCCGCTTGAAATATCGTCGCATATTTGCCCAAGCTCAATGAGATTTTCATCTTCGGCTTGGTTCCGTAAATGCCGGCTCCTGCACCTTCATTCGTTTTGGAGCCATCGGTGTAGACAGCGATTTCCGCATTGATGGGAGGCCCCCGCTTCCACGCATCCCTGTCCGTTATACTTGTCTTGAAAGTTTTGTCAAAGCTATATCTGGTAAGTATGCCATCTGATGGCATTCTTGTAACCGGGTCGTTTTCCAACTCCTCATATAGCTTGTTGTAGTCTCTCCCGTGCATGTTGCTTATGGGAGCTTGTCCTCTTAGCAACCTGCTCGTGACAGACCTGGCTTCGGCTTGGATGTATATGTGTAGTGGGGGCAGGTTGAGCAAGACCTCTAAAGCGGCTGTTGGGGTGGTTCTCATGGCCCCGGTGGCACTCAGACATGCTTGTCTTTGCAGTCCTCCGAGCCGTCGAACCACTCCTACCTGCTTGGTCTTTGGCCACCATACCACCGATCCATACGTTATCATGGGTCTGATAACTCTGGCATAGAGCCATGTAGTCATTATTGGTTGTAGCCCCCAATTTTTTCCGCACATTCTTCTGCACAGATTGAAGGCTACAGTACCTTTTTCTATGGTTTTTTGTAGGTGTTGATTCCAGGTCAACTTATGGTCGAAGATAACTCCTAAGTATTTTGCCTCTTGGGCAAATGGAATTTCTATCCCGTTCAGTACAGGTGACCTGAGCCCTTCCAGTACTTTTTTTCGTGTGAATGTGACTATTGTGGTTTTGTGAGGGTTTACTGTCAGCTCCTCCTCTTTACACCACCTGTCGACTATATCTAGTGCTGACTGTGTAAGCTCCGATACTGTCCTTGCAAATTTGCCTTTTGCAATAATTGCGAGGTCATCGGCATATCCTAGGCAATGAAAGCCTCTGGAAACTAGCTTTTCGATTAATTCATCAATTAGGATGGCCCAAAGTAGGGGCGATAGCACCCCTCCCTGCGGACATCCCCTGTTTGCTCTAGCTGTTAGTGTTATTCCGCCAATTTCTGATACAATGACCCTGTTTTTCAAGCTGGCGTTTATCCACTGGCACAGTAGGGGATGTACCCCTTTTTTCCTTAGAGCGTTTGTTATAGACTCGGTGGATGCATTATTGAAGGCACCCTCGATGTCTATAAATGTTGTTATGGCTATCTCTTTGTCTTCCAAGGACTTCGTTAGTAGCCTGTTGAGGTCGTCCAGTGCTAAGTCCGTTGACTTGCCTGGTTGGTACGCATATTGGCGTTCATTGAGTGGGTTTGTTTGTAATACCTCGTCTCTTATGTATCTATCTATCAGCCTTTCCAGCGTTTTGAGTGGGAAGGTCATTAGACTTATGGGACGATATGCCTTGGGTGTCTTGTCGCCTATTCTCCCTACTTTTGGGAGATATATGACTTTCACCTCTTGCCACATCGTAGGTATATGCCGTAATGCTATGCAAGCCTTGAATATACGGCACAGGTGTGGAATAAGTATTTCCTGTCCCTTTTGGAGAAATATGGGGTATATTCCATCTACTCCAGGGGATTTGTATGGTTTGAATTTGTTGATAGCCCACCTGATTCTATTTGGTCTCGATATTTCCGTAGCCAGTCTCCATTCTAGAGCCGTTGGCCTGTTTGGCCTGCCTCTGGTACTGTCTACTGTTATCGGGCCATTGAGAATTTCTGATGCCGGAAAGTGTGCTTCTGTGAGCATCCGTGACTTTCTTCAAATGATGTGGTATAGGTGTTGTTGATTCTGTTAGTTATAACATATGTTCTTAGGGTAAGTACTTTTTCATTAATTTTCAAAAAATTGATAGAAAACATCATTTCCGCACAAAAAAAACTATCTCAATTTTTAATTTACGGTGTTTTATAGCACCTGTGAAAATTTAAAAAAAATCGGAGTGGTGTCCATATTCCCGAATTTTTCCTAGATATTTCTAGAGCATCAGCAACACGCTATAGAATTCAATAAAATCAAACCAATAAAAACTTACATTTTGCATAACATAGGTAGATACATACGTTGTAGACTGTATTTAACGGTGAAAGCGGCACTCCAGCATCTCTTTCTCTTGAAAAGTAGTTAATCAACTTCAAAATTAAGCTTTGCTTTTTCTCATTATACCGGAAAGGCATTTTGACAATGAGAAATTAACTGAAAAAGGCGAAAATGACCAAAAATACTGAACAAATCAAACTATGACAACTGAACTGTCGAAAATGACAAATAAAATTCATATCGACATTAAATAATGAGACATACGTTAATGACGTCATAATTCCGTCTCATTCATTTCATGAATGAGAGATAAAGTTGGACAACGTATGACGTAACGGCAAAGGATGGTTGAACAAAGTATACCTTTACCTAACCACACTCATACCACAAATGATAGATAGGGTGTTCTGTGGTTATATGAAAATGTCTTTCATCTACGTGGAACTTGAAAATATATACAAATCTGTAGAATTTGGTTTCGTGGTTATGAACGGCATAGCAATATTATTACACGAATCTCAGTTCTGTCACGGGGATTGCTGCAAATAGGCAATGTTCGGAAAACTCACTAGAATACCGGCGGGATTTCCAACAATAAAAATGGACTGTCCTTGTTCCTGATTAACTTCAGATGCTGTGCTTTAGGAAATGGCTGATGAATTAATTGGTGAGGTTCACTTTTTCCAAAACTGAGTGAGGTTAAGTAGTTGGAGGGGATTGGGGTTTCGGGGAAGAGTAATATCTTTTTCCTAGGACCACATAGGAAAGTAACACATATCATTCTATCTACTCCCATAAAGGGACCTTCATTCTCACTATCAATGAGCCGTCAAACCAATGAATCCTGTAAGATTTACAGATGAAATTATTACTTGCTCTTCCTTATTGATATTATTCACATAAAAAGAACTAAAAACTAATCATTAATGAAAAATGAAGGAAAGAAAAAAGTGTTGAGGGCGAAAATCGAACCCAGAACCTTGGGGTTATTTCACCGGATACTATACCAACTGAATTAATTCAGATTTTAAATAATGATATCAGAGATGTGTACTTATATGTCGTACGTCGTTTTATTTATAACAATTATTTCAGTAGTTGATATCATAACGAAACTTACGCAGACACCGTTACAATTTACAAATAGTAACAATAACCAATTCACTTTCAATTTTTATGGTTTCAAATAATCCGATTATTTTTTCCCAGTTGTATCTAATAAGTACTTACTTAGTGTCATTTTTCCAAATAAATGTTCATTTTTTATGAAAACAATACTGAAACAGATTGTCAGAAATAAAATATACGTAAGATTAGTCAGGCAACTCAATATACACGAACTGATCTTCACATATTGTTCAATCAGAAAGGGAGTCGTAGGAAAAATAGTGGTAACGTGATTGTCACTTTCCGCACTAGTAATATAATATACCAATTAATGGTTGTGAATCAAATTCTTCATATGAATATATCGAAAAAGATCCAAAGGATAACCCCAGCTTCTTCTTCAACGAGATTGCTCATAAAATGTAAGCAGTATGTACACGGTATTTTCCACTCAAAATTCCATCGTAGATGATTTCAAACGCTGCTCAACTCCATAGAAACGAATTTTAATCAACCAGCCTCCCGATTCAAATCTTACCTGAAATTGTAGCAAGCCCACAACGAGATTAGGATCTCGAGTGTAAATTGAATCCATCCAGAATCCTTATTGGCACGGGGTATTTTTAATAAGATATTTCTTCAATTGTGGGCAGACTGCAATAAGCACATTTTTAGCTTTGCTGCGCTCGCTTGATAACAGGAAAAACCCCGGAGTTTTCACGGTGGATATGTCTTCAATTAGGGGTGGAAATTGATTAAACAAGAAGGATATGAGGAAACTTGGCGGGTTGCATCATACTTTGCCAGATCTCGGAATGTAATATATCGTGTTTTTTTTGGCTCTGATGAGATTTTCGAGGGATTAGCCGACGTTTGATGAAAGGCAGCTATGCATGTCTACTGGGTGAGATTCTGTCACTGAACGTGTGAAATGAAACTGCTGAAGCTATTTTTGGAATGAAAATCTGAATAACCAGATGGGAAATGTTGAAAACTGCTAAGCCTGTTAAAAAAGCTTACTATCAAAATATGCAGTATTATTCTGGTGAAAAATGTTTAAAACAAATTAGACTGGGAACCCAACTGCTCAGTATTTACATATGTGGAAAATCGTTATTGGTTTATTGTGAAAAGATGCAGTTTGTGAACGAGGCAACAGAATGAGGTTACAATTAGAGAATTTGGCATTTTTATATGCAGATTCACACGAAAGGGAAGCCCTGTAATGTTCAAAAAACACCGCGTGAATCAAGGGACAGGAGATACGAAATAACATTCACTTTGAATTTCTGAAGTTTGTGAGCCGCAGGGAAAACCTCTTTTGGCAAGGAGTGCCAAACCTCAACTGTTCTATTAAAAAAAGATTCCTTCGCGAGAGAGGGTCGACAGGTTTCTAAATTTACAACAAAGGGGTGGGAATTCTGTACTCGTCGAGTCATTCGTGTAGATATTGCGAGGGGTGATACGACTGATAACATATCGGAAGAGCATCTACCGTGAAAGTATCTATAGAAAAGAGACAAGTCTCCGACCCTATCACGATGTTCCAATGAAGTGAGCGAGTCTGTGAGCGAAGAATCACCAACAAGCTGAATTGCCTTTCTCTGAATAGAATCGAGAAGCCTCAATGAATGTTTTGGTGCCGAAATCTACACATGAGAACTGTATTCCATGACAGGTCGTATCTGGGCCTTGTAGATCATCAGAAGCTGACGAGAAGTGAAGTATTTCTTCGCACGAAATAGAAATCCGGAAAGAATTCTTAGCGGTCGATCTCACATGGTTTTTCCATGAGAGATTATCACTGATTGTAATTCCTAGCATCAAGACAGCTAATTTTGTAGGAATACTTATTCCTGTCTTCTGAATATCAGACGATGATAGATCGGCTTTTCTTGAGAAGAGGTATGCCTGGGTTTTCGTAGTATTAAAATCCACCAAGTTACCCCATTCTATTATTTTTACCAAGTCGTCGTTTATTTTGTTGACGTGAATGTTTCTTTGAATTTTTGTTTCTCGAGCTGGTGTGGGGACTCTGGAAGAGAAACTGGTATGAAGAGTACTGTCGTCCGCGAAACAATGTATCGAACAAGATGTTTTCTCCAGCAGATCATTGATATGAAGCTGAAGCGAAGTGGGCGTCAGAAGTGGACCCTGTGGAAAACCTGCATCTATTGAAAGAATATCAGATGATACTTCACCAACAACCACATACAGAGACCTATCAGACAAGAAACTCTTCAACAAAGCACACAATTGAGGGGGCAAACCATAAGACAACAGTTTAGAAAGGAGACTTCGATGCCAAACTCGATCAAACGCTTTTTAAATATCTAGTGCAACAGCTATCGTTTCTCTGAATTTCTCTATTGAATGCTGCCAAATATGAGTAACATAAGCCAATAAGTCACTGGTTGATCTCTGCTGGTGAAATCCGTATTGTCGATCATTAATTATTCCTGATTCCTCCAGATATTTGATGAGTTTCATATTGATCCATTTTTCCATGACTTTGGAAATGAAAGAAAGCAATGCCATTGGTATATAATTACAAGGTGAAGTTTTCTTCCGTTTTACTGGAACTAGCTGAACTATTTCCGTCCTCCAGGACTTAGGAAAAAACCCCTGGTTGGTATGAACGGTTGAATAATTCTCAAAGTACTGGTGTCAGTTCGGGAGCACATACTTTCAGAACAATTGCTGGCATTCCATCAGATCCGCAAGCCTCATTCGTCTTCAGGACCATTAAAATATTTCTTATATTTTGTTGGTGAAAAATTATCTCAGGCATATGACTGTCGACAGGCGTGATATTGGGGGGATCATTTCCCGATGAGTCCAGAGTAGAACTTCCAGCAAACATATTTGCGAATATATTTGCTTTTTGTTTGGCAGTGGTGGCTTGTATTCCATCTTCTTTGGTTGAAGGGGAAAATGAACTAAATGTGGAATTTTTGGCGTCAGCTTCAGCAAATAACCGAAACGAACGAGAACCGTTTGGACATTCAACAAGTTTTGAACGAATTTTCTGATTATGTGCTTAATCAGCTTCAATTGTTGCACTACACCTATTTCTTGCGTTAACATACTCAGATCTCGTCTCCAAACTGAGGTCTTGGCGCCAGCGTTGAATGCCGCTTGTTTGGATGTGACAACCTTAGAGCAGTTTTTATTGAACCATGGTTTCTCAGATTGTGGTCTCTTTTTACTACTTGGAATGAATGTTTCCATTCCCAGAATCATGGTTTCAGAAATTTCTTGGGCACATAAAGTGTGATCACCAGATGGAAAACAGATCCTTCTCCAAAGAAAATCAGAGAAAAACATGCGAAGACCGCCCCAGTCTGCTGATTTGTAATGCCAAACACGACGTGCGGGTAATTTACCACTCATTGGAGCCAAATACGAACAAGTTTCTGAAATTAAAGTGTAATCAGAATTACCCAAGGGGTAGTGAATTTTGTCCTGATAAATATCAGTATGAGTAGTAAGAAACGAGTCCAGTGTATTGGCAAAATGGTTATTCGTATCAGGAATACGAGTGGGTTGATCGATGAGTTGTTCCAGATCATTAGTATTAGCAAATACCTCCACCTGTCGTCCTCTTTCTTCTGTTCTATTCGAAAATTTGAGCCATGAAGAATTATGTACATTAAAATCACCTAATATGGTGACCTCAGCTGTTGGATGGTTTTCTTTGATAAAGTCGATTTTTTCCGATAGAAATTCGAATAGTCTGTCAAAATTGTCATTGTTAGGTGATAAATGAAGACAACAGGCAAATTCAGTTTGTTGATGATTGACAAGCTTAAACCACATCACGTCAAAATCTTTCGGTTCCAGCCCTTCTTCGCGTTGGCACGATAAATCATTCCTGCAGTATAGACAAACCCCACCTTTGGAACGAAAGCGAGAATAGAATTCATAACCTGGACAAAGCATGTGTGCATTATTCGTATATGAATTGACCTGAGTTTCAGTTAGAATAAGGATGTCAGGTTTTTCGGTTTGCAGATGGTGAAGCTCATCATTGATATTTTCATTCATACCACGAATATTACAATAATCGATTTTCAATACTCTCGATGAAGGTTATATCCCAATGTTTAGTGGGTCATTTAACTGAATGTTGCTTCCTTTTCAATATTTTTTTTTCTTGTCAATGGTGTTTTGAGATATCAGTAAATAGGCACTTGTGCTATAACCCTTTTTGATGGGGTGGGGCAAACCTATTGTAGAAATATCTGATTCTCTTGAAAACACCCACTGATCGCTTTGTTTTTTTCTCTCTCATTACACCGAATATACGCTGGTGCATAATTTCTTTCATTTGGAAATCCAGTTGGCGAAGATCAAACCATGCCTGACATTCGGAAGTGGTTAAACTCTGACTGGAAAGTCAAGTGTCGGGCCCTAATGACTTCCGCTTTCATATGTGCCGGTGATTAATATGCAAAACTTCGTGAGCGCTTTCCAGGGTAATGGCATATTCATATTCATGTGTGAAAATGATTTTAGATTATGTACAACTTGTATCTAACTTATTCGTCTCGTTCTTGGTTCAGATAGGTTGGATTTCCATAACGGCTGGAACATAGCCTATTATTGGGTTAACTGGTAATTGATTCTGAAATATCAATTGATCTGACTTGGTTTTCTATAGATCGATGTGGGAAACAGGACAAAGCGCTGTCTTCAAACTATGAATTCATGTATCATCAAATCACTATCATTCAGATATGTTTATTTTCATTACTATCTCACCTTATGAATTCTCAGTTGACGGTAGGAATCAAGAGGTTTGGAAAAAAAAAAAAAAAAAAAAAAAAAAAAAAAAAAAAAAAAAAAAAAAAAAAAAAAAAAAAAAACCCCCCCCCCCCCCCCCGGCAAAAAATATTTAAATAAAAAATAAATTGATACAATTAAAATATAAAATCATAAAAAAATTTAACTTAAGTAAATATATAATAAAAAATATTAAATATAAAAACAAAAGCCACTTAAATTATACAATTGTTTCAATCAATATTGAACAATCTATCAAAAAATGGCTTAAGGGTAAATATGAAAAAAAAAAAATATTTAAATATAAAGACAAAAATAAATATAAATTTTATATATAAAATCAAAAAAATCTAAAAAAAAATAAAAAATCATTTAAATATAGAACAAATTAAATTATACAATGTTTAATTAATATTTTTATTTAATTTCTCCTGATTTTAGAGGAGTTTAGAGTTATTATTATGATAAACAGTATTAAGTATTTATATTGATGAGGTAGTTGGAGTGTTAATTACTTGTGGGTTGGGAATAATATCATTATTACGCACATATTTATTAGTTATTGATTCAGAATCGGATTAAATTTGTTTAGAGTAACGTTTCTTCTTTGTTAAAATTGTCCCATGTTTTTGGATTATGCCTCCGTACAGTGGCTAGAACGGTGGGGCAATCAGTTGCATTTTGAACAGAATCGGGTCGCCTCACTCAAGCGTCCGCACCAGTCGGAGTGAGTTCTTTGATGTCTTTGAGCTTGTACCATGGATCTTTTGTGGTACCGATAAACCTTCCACAGGGCACGGATGCGATAAACGGCTACAGTTTTTTTAAATGAGGTGGATCTGGTCGGCTTGAAAACTGTTTTTATGTTATATTTCCCCAAGAGTTTCAATTCGTCAGTGACCGGGAAAGGCAGATATGCATCGAACTACCGAGAGTCATCCCGTTATGAACCGGGGACTCTTCGGTTTCAGGCGTTAATTCAGATACACTGTACCCATTCGACCTCAAGGTCACTGAAGATGTTCCAGTTCCTGCTCTAGATGTTCTGGTTCACAAATCTTCGAGACGTCAGTTAGGGTAGATATGACTCCTCTCTTTGACTAGGAGGGGTTCGATAGGCGTGCAGGACCTAGGTGCGTGGGTTTCGGATACTTTGGGGTTAGTCTAGCGCCACATCGTTCAATCAGAACATCTAAGAAGGCTATCGCTGGTTCTGTTCGGTTTCCATGGTGAACTTGATGCTGGGGTGTGAGCGTTAGGTGCATCAAGTTCACCAGAAAACGAACAGAACCAGCAGATAGCCTTCTTAGATGTTCTGATTGAACGATGTGGCGCTAGACTAACCCACAAAGTATACCGAAAACCACGCACACGGATAGTACAGCACGCACTATCGAACCACCATCAGTCAAAAGAGAGGAGTCATATCTACCCTAACTGAACGTGCTCGAAGGATTGTGAACCAGAACACAGAGCAGGAACTGGAACATCTTCAAGTGACCTGAGGCGAAGGGTAAGTGTACGAGACAACAGGGAGAAAGAAGAGCCACGTATAAAGGGAGACCAGTAGTGCGAATGATATCTGCCATATACGAGAGACTGACAGAATTGGAAAACTCTTGGGAAATATAAATAAACATAAAAACAGTTTTCAAGCCGACCAAGAAGATCCAGCAAAGCCTCAGGTCGGTTAAAGACAAAAGAGACCCACTGTCAGCGGCAGGGGTTTATCGCATACCGGCACCTGGAGAAGGTACATCGGTACCACGAAAAGATCCATGGGTACAAGGCTCAAAGAGCATCAAAGGAACTGCAGGCGGGGCAAACCGACAAACGGCGGTGGCGGAACACGCATTGAGCGAGGGCGACCACAAGATTCTGTTCGAAAATGCAACACTGATGCCCCCAACCAGGGTTACCATAGCCGACTGGTACGGGAGGCAATAGAGATCCAAAAACATGCGGACAATTTTAACAGAAAGGAAGAAACGTTGACTCTAAACAGAATTTGGAATCCGATTCTAAAGAAATCAAGAATAACTAATGAAATCACAGCAGGTAGTGCGGCAACTAATAATGATGATTATTCCCCGAACCCGACAGAAGTAATTAACACTCCAGACTACCTGCATCAATATAAATACGCCTGGGAAATTGAACTGTTTAGTCATCGGAGATGAATAAGCCTCTGAAGAAGCTGGCCACTCGCGCTAGCGAAACGTCAGGAAGAAATTCCAAAGTACGACGGCCTTCAAGCCCGAAGAGCAGTAGTTATACTTATATGATTGAAACAATCTGTATCAATTCCAAGCTGGCTTTCCGTCTCCTTCATATTTAAATCGATTTTTTAGTTTTTTAATCAGTTATTTAACCCCCTTAGACGGGGCCGAAGAGATTTTTCTCGATACGGATTGTTCAACTATCTGATTGAAACAATTGGTATCATTTCCAAGCTGGCTTTCCGTCTCCTTCATATTTAAATCGATTTTTTAGTTTTTTAATCAGTTATTTAACCCCCTTAGACGGGGCCGAAGAGATTTTACTTGATACGGATTGTTCAACTATCTGATTGAAACAATTGATATCAATTTCAAGCTGGCTTTCTGTCTCCTTCATATTTAAATCGATTTTTCAGTTCTGTTGTCAGCTATTTGACCCCCTTAGACGGGGCCGAAGAGATTTTTCTCGATACGGATTGTTCAACTATCTGATTGAAACAATTGGTATCAATTTCAAGCTGGCTTTTCGTCTCCTTCATATTTAAATCGATTTTTTAGTTCTTTTATCAGTTATTTGACCCCCTTAGACGGGGCCGAAGAAATTTTCCTCGTTATGGATTGTTCAGCTATCTGATTGAAACAATTGGTATCAATTTCAAGCTGGCTTTTCGTCTCCTTCATATTTAAATCGATTTTTAAGTTCTGTTGTCAGCTATTTGACCCCCTTAGACGGGGCCGAAGAGATTTTTCTCGATACGGATTGTTCAACTATCTGATTGAAATAATCTGTAATAATTTCGAGCTGGCTCTCCGTCTCCTTCGTTTTTAAATCAATTTTTTAGTATTTTGATGATCGATTTGACCCCCTTAGACGGGGCCGACAAGATTTTACTTGATACGGATTGTTCAACTATCTGACTGAAACAATCTGTATAAATTTCAAGCTTGCTTCCTGTCTCCTTTATATTCAAATCGATTTTTTAGTTCTTTCATCAGTTATTTGACCCCCTTAGATGGGGCCGAAGAGATTTTACTTGATACGGATTGTTCAACTATCTGATTGAAACAATCTCTATCAATTTCAAGCTGGCTTTACGTCTCCTTCATATTTAAATCGATTTTTTAGTTTTTTAATCAGTTATTTGACCCCCTTGGACGGGGCCGAAGAGATTTTCCTTGATATGGATTGTTCAACTATCTGATTGAAACAATCTTTATCAATTTCAAGCTGGCTTTTCGTCTTCTTCATATTTAAATCGATTTTTTAGTTCTTTTATCAGTTATTTGACCCCCTTAGACGGGGCCGAAGAGATTTTCCTTGAAATGGATCGTTCATCTATCTGACCGAAATAATCTGTATTAATTTCGAGCTGGCTTTCCGTCTCCTTCATATTTAAATCGATTTTTTAGTTTTTTAATCAGTTATTTGACCCCTTTGGACGGGGCCGAAGAGATTTTCCTTGATATGGATTGTTCAACTATCTGATTGAAACAATTGGTATCAATTTCAAGCTGGCTTTTCGTCTCCTTCATATTTAAATCGATTTTTTAGTTCTTTTATCAGTTATTTGACCCCCTTAGACGGGGCCGAAGAAATTTTCCTTATTATGAATTGTTCAGCTATCTGATTGAAACAATTGGTATCAATTTCAAGCTGGCTTTTCGTCTCCTTCATATTTAAATCGATTTTTTAGTTCTGTTGTCAGCTCTTTGACCCCCTCAGACGGGGCCGAAGAGATTTTTCTCGATACGGATTGTTCAAATATCCGACTGAAACAATCTGTATCAATTTCGAGCTGGCTTCTGGTCTCCTTCATATTTAAATCGATTTTTCAGTTTTTCAATCAGTTATTTGACCCCCTTAGACGGGGTCGAAGAGATTTTCCTTGTTATGGATTGTTCAGCTATCTGATTGAAACAATTGGTATCAATTTCAAGCTGGCTTTCTGTCTCCTTAATATTTAAATCGATTTTTTAGTTCTGTTGTCAGCTATTTGACCCCCTTAGATGGGGCCGAAGAGATTTTACTTGATACGGATTGTTCAACTATCTGATTGAAACAATCTCTATCAATTTCAAGCTGGCTTTTCGTCTTCTTCATATTTAAATCGATTTTTTAGTTTTTTAATCAGTTATTTGACCCCTTTGTACGGGGCCGAAGAGATTTTCCTTGATATGGATTGTTCAACTATCTGATTGAAACAATTGGTATCAATTTCAAGCTGGCTTTTCGTCTCCTTCATATTCAAATCGATTTTTTAGTTCTTTTATCAGTTATTTGACCCCCTTAGACGGGGCCGAAGAGATTTTCCTTGATATGGATTGTTCAACTATCTGATTGAAACAATTGGTATCAATTTCAAGCTGGCTTTTCGTCTCCTTCATATTTAAATCGATTTTTTAGTTCTGTTGTCAGCTATTTGACCCCCTCAGACGGGGCCGAAGAGATTTTTCTCGATACGGATTGTTCAAATATCCGACTGAAACAATCTGTATCAATTTCGAGCTGGCTTCTCGTCTCCTTCATATTTAAATCGATTTTTTAGTTTTTCAATCAGTTATTTGACCCCCTTAGACGGGGTCGAAGAGATTTTCCTTGTTATGGATTGTTCAGCTATCTGATTGAAACAATTGGTATCAATTTCAAGCTGGCTTTCTGTCTCCTTCATATTTAAATCGATTTTTTAGTTCTGTTGTCAGCTATTTGACCCCCTTAGACGGGGCCGAAGAGATTTTTCTCGATACGGATTGTTCAAATATCCGACTGAAACAATCGTATCAATTTCGAGCTGGCTTTTCGTCTCCTTCAAATTTAAATCGATTTTTTGGTTTTTCGATTATCAATTTGACCCCTTAGACGGTGCCGAAGATATTGTAATTGATAAGGTTTGGTCAACTATTCAATTGAAACAGTCGGTATCAATTTTATGTTGGCTTTTCGCCGACATATAGACTGCTGTTCTAGAGCGATTGTAATTTTTTTGTTACAGGTGTCAATTTTCATGATCGTTGCTTGATTCTATCGCTTGCTCTAGTAGAGTTGCAATTATTACTGGTTCATTTCATCATGCAGAGTGTCACTGCAGATGATAATAATCGTCTCCTACCCGTACAAACCTTTAGGATCCGTCCTATTTTTTATTTTCTAATTATTTTTTTCATCTGCGTATTATTTTTTGTCATCATGTTCTTTAGTGAGTATACAGAATACATGGTCTTTGTCTCAATTTTTTTAAATTCAGTTCACTCTCGAATTCAATTTCAAGGTAGTAAGCAACTGAAATGCATTAATTTTTTACTGCAGGTACCTAAAAAAAGTATATACCCTTTTCTACGCCAATGACCGTTCGGGTATTTCCGGAAAAAGCTGCTACATTTTTGCGCTAACTTCACACGCTGGTTCAAATTAAGCGACTGGTTTGAGAATTGTATAATGTATGACATACTCAAATCCGTTTAGTGAAAATTATTAAAACTTCTCAGAACCCAGACATTCACTCACTGTTGTCGTCTACCAAAGTATACTTTTCGTGAGTACACCCTGTTGGACTCAAAATCGCACTGAAAGTCGTCTCCTTCCAGCCAGATTCCAGATAATTCATCGTTTACCTCTATATGCTACATAAAAATCATCTCCAAAGTAGCGACATAAAACTCGGATATGGAAAAGTAGAGCAGTCCTTGTTCTTTGTTCGGTACTCCTAAACGTATTATGCCTTTTTATGGTTGATTCAGCGATTGAAAGTTCATCGAAATGTGAAATATAGTGAGCGAAGGGACTTTGGAATGAGGACGAAGGTACAGAGTGGTAGTGGAAAATATGATGAATGAAATGAACTACTCTATATTTTTGCTCCATGGAATATACTTTTTCTACGGATGCTATACAATGTGCCACTTCTCTCATCGCTTTCATACGTTTGAAACGAAAGATTTCTCACACAGTAATCCGCCATTACAGTGAGAAATAATTTCTCACTGTTATCACGATAACCCAAGTCAGTCATGAATTGTTACATGTTACACCACGTTTCGACGATGCAATTTTGTCGCTGCAACTTTGTCGCTGCGAGATATGTCATCTAGCTGTCAGTTTGCATTGCCAATATTGAAAAATACCAAAATGAACGTCTACATTATCACAACTGATATATGATTTCATTCATTTCTAATAATCGATATTGTGATTAAATCACCATATTACTCAACTTGATTCCTCAAGTCTCGAAAAATAATTGAAATATTCAAAATCAATATTCTTCACAATGATGCCACCACATATTTGTGGTTGACGGCAACAAATTACCATAGAAATAACTAAGTCGCTGCAACTTTTCGCACCAAAAAAGAATCATGCAACTCGAAAAACCTGCATGAACACATGCAATTTGCTGAAGTTGCAGCGACAAACTTGCATCGTCGAAAGAGGCTATCAGATTGATATGATACGTTCTCCATGTTGACAACGCTACGCCGGCGATACGCGTGCAATATTCAAGTAGTCCATTGTTGGCGTTTCCATAACAACAAAACCGAAGCACTGCATGATTATTGCTGTCAACTTACCCAACGAAAATAGTTTTATTTTTGACTGTTATAGTACCAAACGGTTCAGATTCATTAAATATTGAATATAATGGAATACGAAGATTTAAAGTTGGAAATACACCTCCAGAAATTGTTCAGAAAGCAATAGATGTTTGCAATAATTTGCTACTAAGGACATCAAGAGAAAAATATGAAATTGCTTACATAAACTTCATGGACTGGAAAATGAAAGCCAAGGTGAGTTCTTTTTCCGAAAATACTTTGTTAGTTTATTTTGAAGAGTTGTCAAGAAGATTGAAATAATCAACATATTGGTCCTTACTTATTTTAAGGCTGTGTTGATACATCAAAATACGTAAAACTACGTGCATTTTTGAAAACATTAACTTCTGAAGAAACTCAACAATTTTTAAACGATGCACCTGATGGAAAGTATTTGCTGATAAGAGTATGAATTGAAAATTTTTAAATTCTTTTCGGCAATTTTATGTTTGGTTTTGATTTCAGGCTTCTACAGCTACTATTAATTCGGTCCTTTTAATAAAATTACCGATACTAAAACCAAGGTTTCTAGAAATTTTACAGTCACAGAAGAATTCTACCATTTTTACAAAAAGTATGTGAAGCTTCGACCATGCACAAATGAAACACGCTTTTTTTTGAATTACAAAAATAGCAAAGGTACGAAACAGCCTGTGGGGATGAATAAATTTGACACCATGGCGGTAGAAATAGCGACATTTTTGCAAAAACCAAACCCTGAATTATATACTGGCCACTGTTTTCGAAGATCATCTGCGACTTTTTTAGTTAATGCAGGGGCAGATCTTTTAACTTTAAAACGCCATGGGGGTTGGAAATCCAGCAATGTTGCTGAATCTCATATCGACAACTCCATGGCGAACAAAATGAAAATTTCAAAAAGTATAGTAGAATCCATTCAGCCTCCAGCGCCATTAGAACCTGAACACAACAATGCTGTGGAAGCTCTGTACGTTTCCCATCAACCTCAACTTTGACCGCAGCTAATATTAAAATTACCGAAAACATGTTGAAACAAAACAATCTATCAGGGATTACTTTGCAAAATTGTTCAAATATAAATAATTAATTACTATTTTGAATGAAATATAAAAATGAGTTAATGACATGCAAGTATTATTATATATGTGTCTTAATTTTATTTACTTGAAAACAACGCAACCGTAGGAAAACTACAGTGTACAATGCGTCAGAAAATGACATATTTCTCACTAGCTTGATTTGCGGTAGTCGCCTTCGACTTCTGCCAACAAACTTCTGCGCTCGTGAGAAATATGTCGTTTTTCTCACTTATCGTACAGTATACTATTTTCTATTAATGCTATCTATTTGAGTCGAGTTTCGTATGCTTTGTTCAAAAAGTGAGTAAAATAAAGCGATTTCCATATTATTCAGAGTCAGACTTTACCAAAAAGGTGTTTTCTTCATAGGTATACTTTCTGTTATAATGAATTGAACTTCTATGAATGATTTACATATTCCTATGAGCAGAAACCCAACAAACAGAAATACATCGCCAAGATATCGCCACGATATCACGATGTGACTTGCGATATCACATTTCAAGTCACAAGGATATTGCAGTTACATCCCAGCGATGGAATTTTGTCATACACAAGTTACAAGTTTTCGATGTCTCTGCCATATGTATTTCGCGATGTCGCTACGGTATATTTTTGAAAATGTCGCTGAGATATATTTTTCTCGATGTAACGGAAATATGACCTTAACGTTATAGCAGTGGCAGGTAATTTGCGAAAAACTGACCATTTTCGTAGATGAATGAAAATTAAAAATAAAGATGTATTGAAGCAATATGAACAGACCATTAATAGTTAATACATATTTTTGCTGAAAAGTTTTCAGTTCGGAAAAAAGTGATTTCTCATGTTTCATTAAAACACCCCCCTAACTTCTGTAATCATTGAAATAGAACTCTGTATCTTCTTGAATGAATTGTAGACCACATTCGAAATCCTTCAATTATATCCTCAATGGATTTTTTTATTCACAAGATGTCGAAAGTTTCATAGCTGATAATGAGATTGGAATCTAACTCTCATATAAGTGGATAACAGAATAAATTGAGATATCCACTCCTCGCCAACCCTGTAAAAAGAGATACAACGTTTCACACTAGTTCAAATCCTCCGCAATCAATAGGTGAAGCATGGGCCATTTGTCACGGCCGTTTGATAAAACTCAGGGAAAAGATTGAAGTCACCAGTGGCGGACATGAAAAAAGTCTAACTGTGAGACTCACCAATTAGTATCAACAATCTTATTGAAATTTACACATCTTAGGTCTTGTGTTCGTGATAATTGTCAAAAAAAGTCAGTAAACAATTCGAATGAGAATAAACGTCTGAAATTCATTGAAAAAAAATGCAGGATTGAAGTCATCCCATTTGAAAGAGATGTGAAAAATATCAAGTTTTATTTTTTCCAGTGGAAACTTTCTCAACGTAAGCTAGGCCAGTAGTATGATTATCTTATCATTCCCGACCAGACTATGTATATTTTCCTCTACAGGGCAATTCCAGTTGTCCACGTATTTCAATAAATTAGAGAATTTCCAAATGACCTTATCGAGTTCTCATGAACACTAGGAAAATCACATTCACCATGATAGCTGGTACAATTATTTTTAATTATCCGTTTCATAATGATTATCCGTTTCATAAGCTCATTCATATCTACTGGAATATCAATTGAAGATTAATTTTTTTTTATAGATATATAGAAGAATAAAACAATGTTCCTACTCAACTCAGCTTTTTTTTGCAATAAAACAGATGAAACTGTGCGTATATACACAAAGCCTGTTAACAATATACTTTTCAATGGCATATCCACACATTTCTTTAAATATTATGTCATGGGGATGCGGTAGAGATTTTAATAGAATATTTGTTGCCCAAAAGCGTATCATAAGATTAATTTTTGATATAGATTATCGTGATAGCTGCAAACCTATACTCATAAGGGAAAACTTGTTATCAGTTCCATCATATATATATATATATATATATATATATATATATATATATATATATATATAGAGAGAGAGAGAGAGAGAAAGTATTATTTGCTACGAAGCAAGACGAATCAGGAAACTGATACATAGATTATCAAATTGTGATAGACCAGAGAATTTGGTAATCTATATATATATATTAAAATGTGTAACCTATATAAGAAACAATCTTATGTAATATTCAAGAATAGCACCAAAAGATTCTTAATTGAAAATTGTTTTTATAGCGTCCAGGATTATTTAGGATAAATATCCTAATTTTAAGATACTAATTAAATATCTGTGCCTTATCTAACTGTGATACTCATATATCATGTGCTGTTATGGTTTTATTTATATATGACAAATTATGATCTCAATTTTCTTTATATTGTGTAGTACCTGTATTGACTTACCATATGCACATAAGTACCGAAATGGTGAATAAATATTTTTATTATTATATCACAGTTCAGTTTGCATACTGTAAAGAGTTAGGCTGGATTGAGAAAGATCCAAAATCCGATCGTACGATGGCGACGATCAGATAGCTTTTTGATTGGTCTAAATTATTTAGATTTAGACCAATCAGAAAGATATCTGATCGTCGTACGATCGGATTTCGGATCTGTCTGAATCCAGCATTAGGAGAGTGGTTAATTATCAACTGTAATATCCTAAGGACATTGGTAATTGACGAAAAAATTTCATTACAGCCCTCCGCCTTTGGCGTCGGACCGTTGTCTAAATTAACATGCTTGAGGAAGTTGTGATAGAATTTTGAGCTATTTATCGATGTTCTAGGGATATTCTATGATAATTTTCATTCTGATAGGACAGTGACATATCAAATATGAGAATTGAATTGATCAAATGTCAAGACTTTGTGTCAACATCATGACATACGTGATAACTTACTGTGAAAACAGATGGGTAGTATCAGTGTAATGTTGTTTCCATGGGTTATTCAGACACACATGACTGAAAATAGACAAATTTGATAGCGTTTGTTTATTTATATTTACAATTTGAAAGGCTGAATCGCATAAGTCAGAAATTATAATGAAAATTTTTCGCTTACTTATAAATCCAATGAAATTTATATATTTGAGGTCATGTGAATGAAAATAACAAATTAGAGCAACATTACACTGATAACAGATCCCATGGGCTGTTTTCACTTCGTTGCTACAGATACGCATGAATGTCAATTTTGACGTTTCTCATAAATTAATATAAATTCAATATGTCACGTTTCGGTTGTGATAATGATGAGAAGATAAACGAAATTATCAAGTCAAATACAACCAGAAATACTGTGTACACTAAGAAATTTGTTTAGAAAGCTTTTATTGACTTTTGCAGTATAAGAAATTATGAATTAGATGGAAGCCGAACAGTAGAAGAAATAGCGTCAATTTTAGAAGATTGAGCCGTGAATATGAGAAGAAAAGATGGTACACATTTTAAAGAAGCTACGGTCAAAACTATGTGGAATGTAACAAGTAAGCTTTGACAAGAAAAGTATTTTAACGAAATGAATGTTACAATTGACCCGTTTAAAAGTGTTGATTTTCAAGAAGCGCGAGCAGCCCTTCAAAAAAAGCAAAAAAATTTCTTCCGAATAACCCTCAAACATTGATAAATCCTCAAATATTTAATAACAGATTTCTCAAGCTTGTTGCTTATTGGAAACAAGCAACAAGCTTTTGAAATCTGTTATTAAATTTTTTCGCACAATTATCAATGTCCTCGGGTTATTACTACTGAAAACACATATCAGTAACATATCACATATCAAAAATGTGCGATCTTGATTACAACAAATTCAAAAAATTCACTAAAAAAATTACACGGACAAGGAAAACATGTTGAAAGCAGAGAATTATATTCAATATAATATTTGCATAGTAACATAAATCAATTCGTATTATGCTAAAAAAAAACGAGTAACAGCAAAAATATTATTGTAAACTATATACAGTGGTTTTCTTTGATGTCTTCCCCCCTTTTATTATTTGAACGGGTAAACTCAAACAATTGAGAGTTGGGATAATGACATTGATACATGAATAGTATATTTAGGAGTGTAATTGACAAATGAGCATTTCAAAATGGCTCTGTGGTAAAAATTTTGGATTTCTGAGACAATTCTTTATCGGAATGTGACATTTCCGAAACTTTTTACGTCTACTTGATTTTTTCGGAGTCACTTCTGAAATTGCATCTAGGTGGCCATGATCGGACGTAAACCAATGTATGGGCCTCAAGTGATACAAGAAAATTACAATCGCGAAGTTTAAGTGACTAGTATGTTAGATATAGGTAAGACAAGTTGGAAAAATCACATTTTTGTGGCTAACTATTATTTTTCGAATGGCGACCATTTTTTGACAAGTGCTTTCCGAAAAAAGAATTTTTCTACGAATCTAACGATACTAAATAATTTGCCATTAGATCAAAAATGAGAACATAAATAAAATATTACTGAGTAAAACACTCGATAATAATTTATTTACTTTTGTCAAGTGTGCCATGGATAATTATTTATTTACTACTGTAAGCACTTTTCGAAAAATTATTTTTTGACAAGAAGATGACTTGATGGAAATAACTGCAAGAGATTATGCGTCATGCCTATCCAAGGCACACTTCACAAAAGTAAATAAACTATCGTCAAGTCTTATTCCTCAGTAATATTTAATTTATGTTTATAATCCAAGCGCGAATAACTTAGTATCGTTAGATTCGTCGAAAAATCCTCATTTCTGAAAGTGCTCGTAAAAAAATGGTCGGCATTTGAAAAATAGCAGTTAGGTACTTGGAATAACTTGCGATCACGTTGGGCTACTATGTTCACCCTAGTGTTCCTGGTAGTCTATCAGGTACAGCAAGCAAGTCAGTACCTCAGGTTTGGTTCCAGTTGTTTCATGAAAAACGATACGCCAAGTTATCTTTCGAACCAGATATGTATACACTACACTTGAACCTTGGATGACTGAGGTAACTAGCTACTGATTTTTTAAGGTAAATAAAAAATATGTGCATCAATACTCACCTTGAATCATCTCCAGCCTTGATATACAGACTACCATGTGGGTAACTGCGCTTTCAGTATATATTTTCCAACAAGAACAGCTTTGGGCCTCTATTTCGAACAAATTAATTGATTTCCCTTCAGGATTCCATTCGTCATGCGACCAAATGCTGGAAAAATAGAAACGCAGTCGAATTCTTAAAATCGAGAAATTTTCGTTTCACAAGGTTGTGAAAAGAAAATTGAAACGCCCCTGGCGATGAATAACCTGAAAATATCATAAAAGCACTTGAAAATTGAAGGATTACGAAGATGAATTGAGGTAAAGATTTCGTGAAGCTATGGACGCCACCATTCACTAAGAGAAAAAAAATCGTTAAATTAAAGATAATTATAGAACTCTTTACACATACTTGATATTCCATTCAAAACAACAAACACTTCATTGAATTTTCATGTGGAGAAGGGAAGATAATGTGACGATACAAAGATAACGTAAAATAAATTCGGTGATCAAAATCAAAAATTCAAAACAATGCTGCTTCTTCGATCGTCAAATTACAAGAGAGCGATAGAGCGATTTTCGAGCTTCGTCCAATCAAGCAAGTCTTTAATTCGCACATGCGCCTTTTATCATGTTCAATCGTACAGATCGAACATAGCGTCTGATAAATTTATTAGCATTGAGCGTGATGGTTCAGCTACCCTCTGGTAGATGCTCTAGTATGTATGAAATCCGTATTATTGAGATATGAAGAGAATATAAATGTGAAAGTTTCAATCTAGATCACTTGATGATGGCCTCATTCGAATTATAAATTCATGTATTATAAATGATGTAACGTTTATCCGTTACAACTGTAGCGTGCATGTGAGCTGTATTTAACAGTTTAGAGTTTCGAGGAAATTATTACTGTGAATAGTAAGAGCGGCTGGGATTATTTATTTAAAAAACTTCGTGTTCTGCAAATCTTAACTCCATTTCCTTATTGCGCTAGTGTGTATGCATCTGAATCCCAAACCAACCCTTCATCTCACTCATACTACATTATCCCCGTGCCACGACACTGGAGGCCGTGTCTCCTCGGGGAATAACTTATTTATATTGCTCTTTGCAACCCTTACGACTCTTCGTGAATGCCAAACGTAGCACCTCCATTACCACTTACCTATTTTTCCGCCTGTTTTATTCAGGTTTATTCAGCCGGAGGAATCCTGAAAGAAAACTTCCACGCGCCCGCAGAATCAGAGCAGGTTTTTCCATGTGGAAGGGTGGAAATACCAAATTTGTCACTGCGGGATTTATTGTTTTTTCGCCCTGTCGCTCTTGGGGGCGGACTGCGTCATATACTGAATTTTTTCGGTGGATTTAGTGAGAAATCGATAAGCATTTAGTCACGGTCGAAAGGTCATTTTTTTTCGGGTCTACAGGGTGAATTAAGGAAAGGACAAGTTGTTGCAATCAAGATGATTTGCAACAACTAACTTTGGTCCGCTAACGGATGTGGTTCTGTCTGGTGCAGGGGTAGGCAACCTTTTGAGTCGAAAGAGCCAAAAATTACGATTTACAAACTTTCAGAGTTTTAAGGAAACACAAAAATGTTTTTCGCCAACAATGAATTGTACTAATGAGTTGATTAATGAAGTTTTTTAATGAAAAAAAAACTATTAATTCTTCAGAAACATATCTATTCATTCATATATAAATAGTGTTCTATCACGAAAAATTAAATAATTAATATATGTATATTAGATAATCACTTATCATGCTCAAAAATACAAACATTCGGACAAACAAATTCAATAAGAGCGTTGGCTTTGCATGGTTTCAGAAAGTTTGGATGAAGGCTCATAACTTTTTGTTTTGAGTTTCAAACACGACTCCAAATTTGCATTTGTTGGTTGGCTTTTTACTTCACTTCTGATTATATTCATGTAAGAGAACGCTTGCTCGCACGAATATGTCAAAAGTCTACTAGGGTGAGATTTGTTGGTGCTGCATACACGTGTCTGATGAATCAGGGAAAGTCGTATTTCGTGTAAATAAATTTATTTAAAAATCGCAGAGCGCTTTCGGCTATTAAGCCATCTTCAGTGCTATACCTGCAAGCAGTGGCGGATCCAAGGGGGGGGGGTTTCAGGTCCGGACCCCCCACCCCCATTGGGAAAATAAAAGATTTTTCCAATTTTTATCGGTTCCTAATTTCCAAATTTTGTTAGGGAACGAAAAAATGTCACATGAGCAAGACAAAAAATGAAATAGAATAAATATTTTCGCTATAAAATTGAAGAACTTCAATAATTATTATTACATTCCATTGAAAACTGAAGAGCAGGCTACATTTAAACATTAGTAAATTTTCGAGGTTTTTTGAAAATTTCTACTAGAATTTCGTCCTCGGTGAGTTCAATATGGGTATGGATATTTGAAGAAGCAAAATAAAATGCTTTTTTTTTTAACTATCAAATTGCAATTTTTCTCGATGACAGTTTGAAGAAAATTGGCACTTGTCAGGCTTATCGAGGAAAAGTTCGAGAAATTTCTGACAGTGCTGCCATTGGATCTTTTTTGGTGCAATATTTGAGTAGAATATGCTGTTGATTAAATGGTTGAATCAACTCGATTCGATTGAAAAAAAGTAAAGTTTCGAACCTGCTTTACCTCCTGGCTACACCTTCAAATTTTGCTCATGTTAATCTCTTTCACTTTTTTTTTTTGGATCTTGACTAGTTGTTGCTATACGGTAGCTCATAATTTTCTGATATATATATATATATATATATATATATATATATATATATATATATATATATATATACACGTTCTCGGTCCATCGGTACCTTACCTATTTCAAACAATCTCAATTGAATAATTCTGTGCTCACCTTGGAAAGTTTTGATGTACTGTAGTCACTAATACGTCATTTGTCACAAAGTTTATGTTCCAAAATCATTTAGGACCTTAAGTCAATGTCAATTTTCACTTCCTGTCACCCCTCTTGCTCAGCATGCAGCACGTTGGGAACGTTGGGAATCCAAATTTTAATCTTTTTACAATGTTTTATTAGTGAAATTTCAACTGTCAACCCAAAAGGGCACCGACTTTAACTTTGATGTTTATTCAGTGTAATGTCTCACGATTATTTGTGATTGTGAAGATCTTCCTGTAAATACCTAGATGAGTAATTCAATTCTAACCTTCAATCCAATTTTCGACTATTACTTACTTGCAGGTACAGCACTGAAGATGGCTTGATAGCCGAAAGCGCTCTGCGATTTTTAAATAAATTCATTTACACGAAATACGACTTTCCCTGATTCAAAAGTCTACTAGGTCTGTATATGGAGATCTGATAGTCAATGATTCTGAAATTTTTCAACAGGATATCGGAAATATGATCCGAAGCCGAAACAACTGAAATATTCGTGATGAATGGGTGATATTGGGAATATGATTCCAAAAGGTAATACTAATAGCTTTTCTCTACGCCTACTATTTTAACCTTCCATGACTCATTTGACAGCTCTTAGGCAATAACTTATTAAGTACTCATGTGTACTCGGGATCAAAGACGCTCGCTTCCGACAAAAAAATTGAAAATGATAGGATATGTAACATTGGATATCAAAGTAGGGTGGGATTACAATGAATGTGCAATGGTATTCGCAAACAACCAAGAAGATAGTCAGCAATCCAAATACCATCTTCTTCACCCCACTGTAGCAATCTGGAAGACTTTTCCATGCGTCAAATGTAAGTGCTTCAACTCGCGGCATTTCGTGTAAAGCTGTCTACTTTTGTTGCGTTACGTACATACATTTCCGGAACTCCAACTCTTCCAACTTGCTCTTCAACTCTGTGAGTTTTCCACTCCATAAAGCTTCACTTCTTAAATCGATCAATTGCCTTACTTGAGATCCAGTATCAACTACAAATGGCTCAGCGTGGATTTCGTTACTATTTCTGTTGAGAGAATTTACTATGAATGCTAGTATGGTAATTTTGGTTTTGAAATGCTGAAATCCATCAGCAAATTCATCCTGAATTTTTTTTATAACTGTGCTGAAGTAA
Source organism: Zygogramma bicolorata (assembly GCA_032362365.1). Classification (NCBI taxonomy): domain Eukaryota; kingdom Metazoa; phylum Arthropoda; class Insecta; order Coleoptera; family Chrysomelidae; genus Zygogramma; species Zygogramma bicolorata. The sequence continues at coordinate 203,586 of JAVJAQ010005186.1, forward strand.
TTCGTGTCGATATTTGCACTGGTTTCATCGCGATATTGATTTTAATACCTGTTGAAAATGAAGTGATTTACCGCTTTGAATATCATCTGCCAAAATAATGAGTTTTTTTTCGAAACAATCCAAATTTTCTACCAAAACATAGGCTGCGTTCCCCTTTCCTTTCAGTTTCAGATTGAGAAGTAGGACTTTTTTATGGAGTTTTCGGTAAAGAGTGTTAGATGTTCTTATCAGTTATTAAGTCTGAGTGTTTTGTAAGCGAATTATAAGTCAGTGCAGTAGTTGTATCTGTAAAGTGAAGTTAATAAAATTAGACTGGTGTTGTTTGGTGTATTATTTAGATTAACGAGCCTAGAAATATCGTAGCAATACATATAAATCGAGAGATTGGTGTAGGAGAAAATTATGAGATGACTACTTCTACGATCAACAGAAATGTAAAATAGCAGTGATACCTTATTTTTCTCACACTAGGCAGAGCTAGTGGAGTTAGAGTTGAAACCATATAACTCTTTGAGTTCTGTCAGTTCTCTGCTTGAACAGTTGAAGCATTGCAAAAATGAATTTTAGATATAAAGATAAATAATCTTGTACTGAATAAACAGAGAAATAAAGGCAATGAGAGTTGGAATGACCTTCAATATACTGCTATCTACTTCGATTTTTTCAAAATACCTACCATTGCATACAAATTATCATTAACATGAGATGTGTAGTGACATCAGAATATCAGTTGTGAAAATAATAAGTAATATTAAGTGAGAATGACTTCAAATCACAGGAACTCTATGATTATTCAACTTGCACAATGGATTGACAAAAGCAACAGTGAAATGTCATTGATTCCACTTCTGAATGAAAAAGACCCTATATCAAAAGGGTGTTTCATATTAAATCATGTCGAATCAGAATACACGGTATTGTCTGAAGACTTGCATCTTACTGACAAATTCGTAGAGATTTGAATAAAGATATGAAATTATTATGGTTCGAAATGAACGTGAAAACGATCAATATGAATTCAATAGATATTATAAGTAGAATACACATTATAAAGAAGATTTTTCGACCATTCTTTACGTATTTGACAGCTGTAAGGTAATGGTTCATTTAGAATACAAATGTATTCTAAAGTAATAACGGCCGCTTCCGAAATTGTGTTTTGAAATACTGGGATATGTAACATTTGACCTGCTAAATTTGATCACATGATCACATTCAATGGTCCAATAACCAAATTCAGCGAATTTTGTAAAATTGAATAAAATATTATATATTTGAGAAATTTTTGTTTGACAGTTCGTGGATTCGTACTGTAACTGGTTATATCCATGAAGCGAGCAATTGTTTTATCCACTTGCTATCATCCACTGTCTCGTTGATCATTGAAAATGAGGGATAACGAAGAGATTTGTGCTACACCAGTAGAAATCACCGCACAAGCATGGAGAAGAACTCGAGAATACGGTTAGTTACAGCTTATCCAATCCATCTTGGCACAGAATTAAAAAAAAATATATGCCCAGCAATCTCTCTAAAGTATACTGAAATGAATAAACAGCTATTATATTTGTTCCCTGTGTTGAAATTCATTTCTAAAGGGTATTTTTCCTTTTTACTCCTAAATGACGTTTTTTCTTTCGTCATGGTCTACACTGTGAGCAACTGGAAAAGTATCTGAGTTTGTGCCAAGATGGATCGGATAAGCTGGATAGCTGGATAGCTACAATCAGGTCCATCTCGAATTCTTCGAATTGGATGTTGCTCAGATTTGCATCCCTATTGGAGAATGATTTATTGATTCTAATATCATAGTTGATGGGGTATCTTACTAAAATCGAAGTCGAGATGTGAAGTCTGAAGCTGCAATTGCTATTACGAGTATCTCAAGGGGTATCAAACAAAGTTTGAAGTTTGAACTTTGAATTGTGTTCATATATATTCAAGGCAAAGCGTCTGAAGAAAATGCAGTGCCTGTTGAAATTGAATTGGATGTGAACAATTTTCTAGACGATTCTCTGGGCTTGACCTCACAGACACATGGGGTACCATTTTTGAATTGCATTTTCTCCAAAACGGTATTCCACATTACAGTTGCGAATCAATAAGTGGGTGATGAATATTTCTTGCATCATGGAAACTCATTTTGAACTACTCTAACTGCATAACACCTGGAGGAGGTATGCTCTTGAAATTTTCGATTAACGTGTTCATCAAACGTCAAGCACTGGAAAAGTTGCAATATTGAAATTAACCTGACGTTTTGTACTACCAAAAAGCCACTCAGCCAGTAGTTTATTTGGTTTACCCCATGGCTGTAAGGGGTGGAAAACGCACCCCCTAAAAATTCATTTCCAATGTTTTGTTTTTATTTTCCATAGCCTGTTTCATCCTGAACAAAAAAATGTCTCTTGGGTTTTTGGAACGAAATGAACCAGTTCGCAGCGAAAAATTATTTTACGAACACCTACAGAGATACACCGTCATAAATGAGAAAATACGAAACTAATCTATCTAGTAGGTCGCTATAAGCGATAGTGACAATTCAATTGGTATGACCCTGTCAGTTTGTGAATTTTCGAAATTGAATTATTACTAATAATTGTGTGTTGTTGTTCTGTTCTTGATTTGTTTCTTTAATAGTTATGTACCCCCTTTCAGGGGCTGTATCTTAACAACGGATGCTCCAATGAAGTTTCTTTATATGAAAGATCCTATCGTTTTTTCGATGAGGAATCACCTCCTTGAATGTTTTACACTTATTCAGTTACACCCTGTATAACAGAAACAAAACAGGACCAAACACAGAACCCTGTGGCACACCAGAATCAATGGTCCTGCTCTCCGAGAGTTCTGTTGTCGTCCGTCAGATGTTGATTCATCGACTCCTAGAGTATAATATCTTTTCAGTCAATTTGACTCATTCTTCTGGAGTATATTCGGGCATTGAAATTTGCATACATTTTAATATCGGGATCCAGTCGGCGTGGCGTCAGTGGCAACGCGCCCCACCAACAAAACCTTCGATAACAAGCCTTTATTAAATTTTTATAACGAAGCTTCGTTATGCGCTCGGTGTATGAATCGAGGAAAATAATCAGGGAATTTTCCAGGGGAAAGATGGAGGAGCAGAACTCGATGAAAATTTATTATTGAATCGCGAGTCTTTAGAAATCTGCGGAAAAACCTGTCTCAGACGATCTTTTGTCGTTTTTATCGATGATTATTCGCGTTCTGGGTGTTTTTTTTCAGGAGAGAAGTCACTGGAGATGAATTGATGTTGATACATTGCTTCGAATGTACTGAGTGATGATTATCGTTGTTTGAATATTAATTGAAGAAGCGAAAAGTTCAACTTGCGAAAAGAAGAAAAGAGCAGGGTTGATTCTTGTGCAGATTTTTCGAAATTCATATTATGTTGTCCAGAAGGGGATTGAGAAGAAAAAATCAATCGCAAAGAACATTGAGATTGTGAATGAAACGTGACATTTTAACACTTCCGACAAAATTTAATTTATCAATATCAGACAAGGAAGAGAACTTTTCAATCATTTCAGATCTATAACTCACCAATTTACTTACGATACTTGAAAAATGGGGTCGGCAAACCTAAAAAAAATTCTAGGCCCTATGTACGAAGAAAAAAAGCATTTTGCCTCACTTCATGTAATGAAGAGAATGATTCTCGAACTTGTTCTTGTGTTCGATAGAATCCACCAACGAAATCATAGATAATAGACCTATATTACCCAATTATTCCGAATTATTAATATACATACAGCTTATCCAATCCATCTCGTCACAAACTCAGATACTTTTCTAGTTGCACACTGGTAGTGTAGACAAAGACGAAAGAAAAAATACCTTCTAGGAATGAATTTCAACACAGTGAACACATATAATTGTCTGTGATAGAAGTCCATTGTATCTCAAAGTGGAGTGTAGTAGATTTACGATGCAGAAAAACTCAAAGTCGTCTCCACAATTTAATATTCGAAAGATGTCAGTACGGTGATTCAGTACATGTTTCGAACCTACATAGGTTCATCATCAGCTGAATTTACATAGAATTGTACAATAAAGGAAGAGTAATATAATATTAGTTGAAAAATGAAGTATAAAATTTACTTACATGGAGATGAAAAAATAGCAAAATCACATGGTGAAATTCAAAAGGACATAAAAAATTTTTTAATGGGAATTATGAAAAAGTTGATATTAGGGGGATTTGGGACATCCCTAAAACCATAAATACGTTAAAGATTGGGGGGCTTGGAGCCCTTGTGCCCAATATGCAATATTTGAATGTGGATTTTTCAAATATTGCATATTGGGCACAAGGGCTCCAAGCCCCCTAATCTTTAACGTATTTATGGTTTTAGGGATGTCCCAAATCCCCCTAATATAAACTTTTTCATAATTCTCATTAAAAAATGTTTTATGTCCTTTTGAATTTCACCATGTGATTTTACTATTTTTTCATCTCCATGTAAGTAAATTTTATACTTCATTTTTCAACTAATATTATATTACTCTTCCTTTATTGTACAATTCTATGTTAATTCAGCTGATGATGAACCTATGTAAGTTCGAAACATGTACTGAATCACCGTACTGACATCTTTCGAATATTAAATTGTGGAGACGACTTTGAGTTTTTCTGCATCGTAAAAATACATATAATTGTTGTTTTTTTATACGAGTATACTCCACAGAGATTGCTGGGCATATACGTTATTAGTTCTGTGCCAAGATGGATTGGATAAGCAGTACCATAATATTGGTTTGCAACGTAAAAAAGTTGAAAGTACTGTTTGAAAGAATATTTCGTGGTGGGTGGATTTTTCTTCGTAGTTTTTTCGGTTCTTAACCCACCACAATCTGACAGCATTAATAATGAATTCCATACGAGCGATTTCCAATCTACCCCCCAAAAATTTCTATTAAATTATTATTATTATTTCTTCTAAATTATTAGGACAGTTACTCCTAAATGGAACACGTTGTATTGGTTAAAAAATTCTCGTACAACTCAAATTTGAATATCAAAACATAAAGGAGCTGATATTCATTAAAATTCTTAAACTGAACTTTGATGATTCGATCAACATGTTTCAAAACTACCTAAGAGATATATTCGAAAAATGTTTTCCAATAAAAAAGATTAATATCAAAAATAAAGAGAAAAAGCCCTGGATAACTCAAGGTATAAAAAAATCGGCAATAAACTTGAGATCACTACATACTATTAAAAAATTCATAACTGATGAATTTTTCATATCATATTTCAATTCATACAGGACGATTTATAGAAAACTAATAAAGCTTGCCAAACAAAAATACTTTGAAAACAAACTATACAAGGCTGAAAATAAAACAAAAGAAAACTGGGCTATAATAAATAAATTACGTGGGAAAAGTAATATATTGCCTACCAATGCTGATATAGATCCTGACGTGTTAAACAACTTTTACTGTACGATAGCACAAAAAATAACATCAGAATTACAACCGACAATTCATCCAACAGAGTTCATGACTAATATAAATATTCCAGTTAACTTTCACCTATTTGATACTGACATATACGAACTGAAGCAGACTATAAATGAAATAAAGAACAAAACGTCATCTGGTTATGATGAAATATCAGTTAGAATATTAGAAAATCTCACAGAATACGCTTTAAACATTTTTGTTGAGGCCATAAATAAATCATTTCATTCTGGTAGATTTCCTCCATGTCTGAAACTAGCAATAGTTATTCCGATTCATAAAGGTGGGGAAATGAATGGTCCATCAAACTTCAGGCCTATATCATTGCTTCCGACAATCTCAAAAATAATTGAAAAACTTGTTAAGAAGAGAATGTTGAAATTCTTGAGCAATCATAATATACTATGCGACTCTCAATTTGGATTACAAAGCCATAAAAACACATCTTCTCTTTTCTGGAAGATGTGTATATTGGTTTAAACAATAACGAATCTATTGGGGCTGCGTGGACCATGAAACACTATTATTTAAACTTCAGTGCTATGGCTTTAGAGGATTGTCATATAACTGGCTTTGCAGTTATCTAACAGACAGGAAGCAGGTAGTTAAACTCCAGGGAAATAAATCGCGTATTGAGAATAATACAGCAGGTGTACCACAGGGCTCGGTTCTGGGTCCTATTCTATTTCTGCTTTATCTCAATGATCTGGTGACTGTTGATATCAGAGGAAAGTTCACTCTTCTTGCAGATGACACCACTATCCTTTGGCGTGGAACAAACGAAGATAATCTCAAAGACATCAAACTCTGGACCTCTAGAAGATTAAACAGTGGTGCGATTCAAATTCTTTATGTTTTAATACAAATAAAACAAACATAGTTTGCTTCAAGTTCAATTTCGACGACCTACTCATAGGAAATTGTGCTATAGTTAACAAAACTCACACAAAGTTTTTGGGGATATTTATAGATGAAAAATTAAAATTCGATGAACATATAACAAATTTGTGCAAAAAAATAGCATCTGGCTGCTATGCTGTTCGAGTTGTTTCTAAGGAACTCAATCAATCCTCAGCCAGAACTGTGTATTTCTCCTTGATCGAGTCGCACTTGAGATATGGAATTGCCTTTTGGGGCTTATGTAGTCAGCAATTACTGAAATCAGTATTCATTCTACAAAAAAGGGCTCTCAGATACATATGTAACGCAAAATCTCAAGACCATTGCAAGCCACTATTCATCAGTCAAAAAATCCTAACTGTACCTTGTTTGTTCCTTTTAGAAACCGTGTGCCTAATACACAAAAAATATTATAACCCAGCAGCAAATAATTACAGACGTTACGATACAAGAGGAAGTAGGAATATACCCTTGCCAATCCCAAAATCAGAAATTACCGAATTTTCTCTGATATATGAGAGCAAGAAAATATACAACCACCTTCCAATGTGCTATAGGGCAATAACAAATTTTAAAAAATTCAGAAAATCAGTTAAAGAAGTACTTATGCAAAAAGCCTATTATGACATAAGGGAATATTACCATGACACATTTTAACTTAGTATTTTCGATGCTCACTTATGTGTGATTGTTTATTTATTTAGTGATTATCTTCAATGGTTTAAATATTTGTCTCATTTATGTGTATTCGTCTATGTACATATGTTTTTAACTATATAGTGATGGTTCATTTTATTTCATGATTTTAATATTATATTTTAACACTATTATTATTATTATTATTATTATTACTTAGACTTTATAAAGTTGCAGTAGCTTTGTCAATAAGGATTCCTTAGACAATAAAGCATATTTGATTGATTGATTGATTGTTAACGTTTCGGAAATCAAATCTTCTCTCGTTTTTTAAATTGGTTCACAAATATATCTCATCTATTTTGAAGATGTTTCTGCTAGATGAGGCCATGGTCGAAATGAACTTGATATTTTTCTGGAACACCTCAACAAACAAGAACCAACAAATAAAAAATATTGATAAAATTATTTTTTTTCTAGATGTAATGGTTATCGAAAGGAATCACATATCAACAGATATCTACACTATAACTTAAACGAACATACAGTGTCAAAAAAGTATTGTGAAATTTGACTATCGAAAAAATTCAAGTTTGAATATTTTTTAGATAGTTACATTCGCTGCAATTTTGGAAACCGAATTTTTTTTCGAAACTTATCAGCAATAAGTCACGTCAAAAATTCAGAAGAAACTGTTTTCGGACTGCCACTTTTAAAAGACATATGTCAAAACTGAAACTTCTGACATTCTCAGAAAACGAACCCGTAAACGAAAGCGGATTCAGTTTCCAAAACGTCAACGATGAGTATTCTGATAAATATTACTTTTTTACTATTTATATATTACTATTTTTTGATAGGCAAACTTGAGATATCCGAAAAGCTGCTGTGTCCAATTCAGGAGGAACTGTTTCTGAATTATCGCATCAATTTATTAGGTTAAATTGAAAACCTGCCCTTCTACACCTGCATAGTTTTCAATATCATTTTTTCAGATCTTGTTAGGTTAGGAACCCAGAAGAACTAGAAAAAAGAATTCATCAAGCACAAAATAGTGATATTCGAACAGTGCCCTCATCCATCATCCATAAGACTCATAAGTCACAGAAAATTTCTTTGTCGAAGTATTCGAAATTTCGACATTGACATGCATACCAGATCAACGTAAAAGTCAATTGACACCATCATAGAAGTCTGCGTTTCAGTACCTTCACTGTCACTCTGTACGGTATTTGGTAGTTACTGACAATGAGTTTCCGAATTTAGTTCGGGGAGGTGCCTGTTACATTTATCAACTCATTCCTGAATTCTGTGGTCAATCATCATCGTGGATTACAGGGCAGAAAATATTTTTATTATTTTTTTCATATACAGATTCATACGGAAGGGAAGCCCCTGATGTTCAAAAAACACTACGTGAATCAGGGAACAGGAGATACGAATCAACATTTACTACTTGGGAACTATATTTCAAGACATGTCGTATCTGTGCCTCGTAGATCATTAAAAGCTGATGAGAAATGAAGTATTCCTTCACACGAAATAGAAATCCTGGGTTCCCAGCATTAAATTCCACCAAGTTGACGCTGCCCCGTTCTATTATTCTTCCCAAGTCATCGTTGATACTATTGACGCTGATGTTTCTATGAATTTTGTTTCCTGTTCTAATATAAGGACTCTGGAAGAATAACTGAAGTACTCTCGTCCGCAAAACTACGCCTCGAATCAAACGCTTTTGAATGTTGATCTCGTTGCTGAAACTGCATTTCGGGGGCAGCAATTGAATGCCGCTTGTTTCAATGAGCAGCTTCTCTTCAACCACGATTCTCAGACTGTGGTGTCTTCGTAATACTTGGAACAAATGATCAAATTCTCAGAATGATGGTTACAGAGATTTCTCGAGCACATAGAGTGGGATCTTCAGATGAAGAAAAGACCCCTCTCCAAGGAAAATCAAAGAAAAACCTTCGATGATTGCAAAGCTCACAACAAAAAGCAAATATATTTGCAAATATGTTCGCTGGAAATTCTACTCTGGACTCATCGGGAAAAGATCCCCCGAATATAACGCCTGACGATACTCATATGCCTAAAGGCATATTTTTGCGGATCTGATGAAATCCTAGCAATTGTTCTGAAAGCATGTGCCCCCGAATTGACACCAGTAATTTGCTAACTATTCGACCTTTCATATATTTTGGAGGTTTTTCCTAAGCCCTGGAGGACAGCAAGAGTTCAGCCATTTCCTAAAAAAGGAAAGAAAACTTTAATATATGGACCAATTGCATTGCTTTATATCATTTCCAAAGTCATGGAAAAAGCATTCAATATCTAGAGAAATAAGGGATAATTAATGATCGACAATATGGATTACGTCATCAGTGATCAACCAATGACTTATTGGCTTATGTTTCTCATACTTCGCAGCATTCAATCGAAAAATTTGGAGAAACGATCAAAAGCGTTTGATCGAGTTTGGCATCAGGGTCTCCTTTCTAAACTGCCTCATCAGTTGTGTGCTCTGTTGTTTCTTGTCTGATAGGTCTCTGAATGTGGTTGTTGATGAAGGATCATCTGATATATTCCCAATAAATGCAGGTGTTTCACAGGGTTCAGTTCTGGTGCCTACTTTGCTTCTGCTCCATATCAATGATTTGCTCGAGAAAACATCTTGTTCATTACATTTTTGTGGACGACGGTACTCTTCATACTAGTTCTCTTCCAAAGTTCCCATACCAGCTCGAAAAAAATGCAAAGAAACATTCATGTCAATGATAATAACAAAGAATTGATTAAAATAGTACACATGAACTTGGTGGAATTTAATGCTAGGAAAACCCAGGCATGTCTCTTCTCAAGGAAAGCCGATCTATCTTCATCTAGTATTCAGATGTCAGGAGTAACTATTCCTACAAAGTCAATTATCTCGATGATAGGAATTATCTCTCATGGGAGAACCATGTGAGATCGATCGCTAAAGGTGCTTCCTAGAAACTAGGATTCCTATTTCGTTCGAAGAAATACTTCACTTCTCGTCAGCTTCTAATGATCTACAAGGCTCAGATACGACCTGTCTTGGAATCTAGTTCTCATATGTGGAGTTCGGCACCAAAACATTCATTGAGGCTTCTCGATTATATTCAGAGACAGGCAATCCGTCCTGTTGGTGATTCTTCGCTCACAGACTTGCTCACTCCATTGGAACATCGTAGAAGGGTTGAAGACTTGTCTCGCTTCTATAGATACTTTCACGTCGATGCTCTTCCGAATTGTTATTAATCGTTCCACCCTTGGCAATATCTACACGGATGACTCGACGAGTATAGAATTCCCACCCCTTTGTTCCGAATTTGAAGACATGTCGAGCCTCTCTTGCTCAGGGAACTTTTTTCAATAGAACAGCTAAGCTTTGGAACTCCTCGTCAAAATAGGTTTTTCTGAGGCTTACAAACTTCGAAAATTCAAAGTGAATGTTAATTTGAATCTCCTGTCCCTCGATTCACAAGATGTTTGAACACTACAGGGATTATCTTCCGTGTGAATCTGCATATAAAAATAAATAATAGTTTAAAAAACTAAAGAAACACGCTTTTATAGCTAACCGAACTAAAAAATAGAAAATAATTTTTAATTACAAAGAGTTTATATTACGGTAGTAGAAGGCTAAACAATCATTCATAGTCAATCAGCTCAAAATAAAATTATAATAAAATTTAAATAATTAACAGAATAAAGTAATTCAGAGTAAAATCGTGGGGTGCTTGATATATTATATATTACAATCATTCTATCGGTAATTATCTTTGAGAGGAGACTTATGAAATGGAGTAAAATGCACCCCACGCTTTTTACTCTGAATTACTTCATTCTGTTAATTACTTAAATTTTATTATAATTTTATTTTGAGCTGATTGACTATGAATGATTGTTTAGCCTTCTACTACCGTAATATAAACTCTTTGTAATTAAAAATTATTTTCTATTTTTTAGTTCGGTTAGCTATAAAAGCGTGTTTCTTTAGTTTTTCAAACTATTATTTATTTTTCATTTTTAAGTTCAATTTATCAATTAGTTTCTAGTGGAAATGTGATATTTCTTACGAATCATTCCGCAATCTCATCATTTCATTTAAATTGAAATTTGTTAACTTTATTTTAGTTGGTGAGAATTTATGATTGAATATGTTTTAACTATAACTAATTCCTTTTTTACCGACTGTAAAACTAAAGCTGTGTAGAAATTGTCCTTGAACAGACGTAATCCTTGAACGACCGTAATTGGGAGATAATCTTGGCACAGAGAGAGGTAACCGTGGAATATACTAACACAATTAAGACCCGATCAGCCATTTTTCCAAAGGTCTAATTAAATTTTAAAGCTTTATTATTGTTTATCAAATTTTGTTCCATAATATAAATAGATAGAAATTTGTGTTCTGATTATTTCGTTATAATTTAGATGCCTTTTGTAAATCACGGTTATCATATTATATGTTACATAAATATCATATACAGTAATTTGCATGTATCAGACTCATGCACACCTACGCATGTAAGATAAGGAATGAACATTGTGAGAACGCAACTACCCTGAAAACGTTTCTGCCTCCGTTGTGCTGTGCCGAGTGCCCGAACGAAAGAACGAAAGAGTAAGGCTGAATTTCCAAAGATCCGAAATTCGATCGTACGACGATCGGATAGCTTTCTGATTGGTCTAAATCGGTCTGGATTTAAATTTAGACCAATCAGAAAGCTATCTGATCGTCGTACGATCGAATTTCGGATCTTTGGAAATCCAGCCTAAGTCCGAAACTGCAGACATGCGCAGAACGCGCGCTAGCTCTATCTTTTTTACTCCACTACAGAGGATCTATAAAAGAATTTATTAATCCTGGTGGTCCTTGTAAGGATAATGGAAAGCTATGATCAAATTATTGCATTGTCATCGGTCCTTGATATGTATGCAAAGTTTCAAATTAATCAGACTTCTGGAAATTGGTGAAAATTATGCTCAAAGATTCCGTTACATACATAGTTACAACCCAAGCTAATAAAAGCGTGTTAATTAAAAATACCATCAAGGGTGGAAAGATTGTCGATAATTCAGAAGAGCAATGGCCGTGAAAATATCTACAGAAGAGAGACAAGTCACTGAGCCTGCTACGATGAATATAATAACTCCCGAAGAATCCTATATACTACAAAATGCATCTTTCAAATTCCTCGAGGTCAAGCAACTCTCGCGAACGAGTTTCCATCCGGATATGCAGCATCATCGTCCCGAAAAAGCATTAGTTCCGAAACATTATTAGTGCTCGAGTAATTTTCTTTCTTGCCACTGCCAAACGCGAATGGATTCCGTCAATTATTCACTTCTCGGAGTAGTGAAATGAACTTGACGGAGAGAAATGGAAAAAGGTCCGAAGGAATCGATCAAACCGTCGGGGGAGATGAAGCCGTGTAGCCGAACGCCGCATCTTTCGTCAGTGGGAAAACATTTCTTGTAAGTCTGCCGGACCTCTTTCGAATCATAACGGGAATGGCTTTTATTCACAGGTTGGGTGTGAGGAGACCGGTGACAGTGAATTATTTTTCTGACAGATTTTTTACAATACGGCTGAAAAAATCGTATTCTCTAAAAAATCGAATGGTCGATACTCGACGAATATCCTTATTAAACCGAATATTTTCCTCATATATAAAATGTCCCATAAGAGCAATGCAATTATCGAAAACTTACAGCGGTAATTGCATTTTATCGAAAACTCACAGCGGTAATTGCATTGTATCAAGTCACCATAACAACACATTTGAAACCGTATCGCTAGACGTCAAACAAACACAAATAAATGTCAGATAGACTTCAAAAATAGAAAAACATCTCGCGTTTAGGTGAGTACTCCATACAATCTATAGAGGAAAGTATAAATGAACAAAAAATAACATTTCCTTGGGAAATTCTTTATTCGTGAAATATTCCAATGAATTACATTCGTGCATAAAAATTACAAGATAAGAAGCGTGATATCATATAGAAATTGCATTCGGTTATTTTCATATTTTGTAAAAGAGCCCTCGTCCTTCGGACTCGGGCACTTTCGCCAAAATATGAAAATAAACTATTGCAATTTTTAGATATCACGCTTTCTTGCAAAATTATCGGTAATTTTTATGCACTCGTGCAATTATAACCGAATATTTTCCTCGGGAGCATCTCGTTCTACCCACATTTCGTTCTGCCCACAGTCTCCGAACATACCCGAATGATTCAACTTTTGCAAAATTCATCCTTTTAGTCGATAGGCCCCCAATGAATGTGTTAGGCTGGGTCAGGTTAGTTAGGTTTGGTTAGATTGGGTTAATAAAAAATAGCAGAATATTCGGTGAATTTTACGAAAGGCATCATTCGGGTATATTCGGAGACTGTGGGCAGAGCGAAATGTGGGTAGAACGCAACGCACCCTTTCCCTCATATATAAAATGTCCCATAAGAGCAATGCAATTATCGAAAACTTACAGCGATAATTGCATTTTATCGAAAACTTACAGCGGTAATTGCATTGTATCAAGTCACCATAACAACACATTTGAAACCGTATCGCTAGACGTCAGTAAACAACTCAAATAAATGTTGGATAGACTTCAGAAATAGAAAAACATTTCGCGTTTAGGTGAGTGCTCCATACAATCTATAGAGGAAAGTATAAATGAACAAAAAATGACATTTCCTTGAGAATTTCTTTATTCGTGAAATATTCCAATGAATTACATTCGTGCATAAAAATGACCAGATAATTTTGCATTCAAGCGTGATATCTTATACAAATTGCATTCGGTTATTTTCATATTTTGTAAAAGAGCCCTCGTCCTTCGGACTCGGGCACTTTCGCCAAAATATGAAAATAAACTATTGCAATTTTTAGATATCACGCTTTCTTGCAAAATTATCGGTAATTTTTATGCACTCGTGCACTTATAACCGATAATATACAGTTGCCTGTAAGATTTTCACAAATTACTACTACTGAATCGGGACACGTGTTTCGTTATACAATAGCTTCTCTAAGTAGGAATGCAACTAATTCTAACACTATCAGATTCCGGATCATAGGGGGGTCACCATTTGAAGCAGAACAGATGAATTATCTGAATCCCGATTATTAAAAAAAAATCAGTCGTACATGTAATTACATTGGTCAAGGGGTTCATTGACATGATTTTTAACATTGCAACTTCAACCCACGTGGAAAGGTGGGACCAACCCTTTCGATTTCAAATGGAAAAGGGGGTCGAATGAAAGTTTTCGATTCTTTTTCGAATGACATTTCATGTGTGAATTTCGGTAGGATAGTTTATTTACAACCATATATGTAACGCTGTCATTACTAAGTCAATGGAGGTTGGCAGGTTGTACATTACACACCTCTTCTTCCCGCCCTCATTTCATCTATTCTAGACTTTATAATGTCATTTATTGACTTTATCTGACATTTATTTATATTGGAACAATGGGGAAGATGACCCAAAGCTTTTAGTAGGTGGCAAACACGACTTGATCATTTGCCAAACGACGTTCTTGATAATTTGCAGGTTAAATGTTTTATTTTTAGTTTAGAACGAATAGAAATTCATTCATTTCAATCGAGATACTTAAGGTTGTAAGGATAGTATTCTACCAACCCGATAGATAGTGTATGTTCTGTCTCGGACCATAGCTAACTTAAACGCTTTGTGTCGCGGTGAACGTGGTGGATCCCTCGACAGGAATGAATCACTTTCCACCCCGGTGTTTGATATACTATTCCGAGATGAGTATCTAACTGTGCGATGGTTTCTTTCAATCTAATTATCTGACTAACGAAATACCAATAATGAAATGTCATACAAAATGTAACATCATTCACACTGATGTTCAAGATGATCACCACCAACTTCCATGCAATTAATTATTTTACCCCTTTTCCCATGAGCTTGCTGATTTTGCTCAGCTTCCCGGATTCTAGGTATCACCTGATGCACATGGCCTCTTGGCGTCTCGTGAAAATTCAAACAGTAATCAGTAGTTCATCCTATTAGCGTATACACGCATATAAATAATACTTGTAATTTTGAAAGAAAATGAATTTTTAAAACAGACTTTGAGAATCGAAGAAAATTTTCAATGATAAAGGTGTCATTCAAATTTTCGACGAACTGTCTGTAACCTGTTTAGTGTTATCAGCCGAAATTCTTGTTCGATTCGTTCCCTAAGGTCATTTTGAACAGCTGTCAAATTATTACGTACGTTCTGTTTAACATTCCATCATTATATTACCATAACCAATACACGATTAGATACTTACCTCGGAAACTATCTAACCGAATTCCACGAATTTGGAAAATACCCTGGTCTGGAGGAGTTTACATAACTTCAGAACGAAACACAGATTTACTTAATCTTTTAGTGCTGATCGCGTATAAAATATTTTACAAACCTCGATAGTATGTAATTCATTTCTGTCAACGAGTATCATAGCTCACCTCGACGCTCTTGTGTCTCACCATAACAAACTGTTAGTATCCTACAGACAGAGAGAGCAAGACACTTCACCACCTCGGTGTGTAATACTACTACTTATTCACAAGCAGTTGTAGCTGTTAAAAAGTTGTATAGTGAATATTTTTGAATTTATACCGGATATTTTGGTAAGAGCAAAATGAATTCAGATAATGAGAACATTATTCTGATTTTAGAAGCAAATAGCATTTTTAGGTCATAAAATACATTTTCCAAACTCTCATTCAGATCTTTCTCGAAAATCTTGGCAAAGTATCAGATAACCGTGGTTAAAGGTTTCACCAAAATATATTGCACATAAAAAGGCGTTACAACGGAAAATGGTCAGAAGAAATGCTTGCCGATTTTTGTTGGATTTTTTTAAATGAATAATCAAATTTGAAGCAAAATATCAGTTTTTTTTTCAATTCTATTAAAAAACTTATACCTACGTGTTTCGTTATTTTACCTACAAAATATCCTTTCAGATATATTGCACTTATTATAGAACAGGCATAAAATCTGAAGGGGGGAAAAAATATTTGCAGACCATTGAAATCGAATGTCCTTTCAAAAAAGATATCACTCGACCCCTCGTTCCATTTGAAATAGTAAGGGTTGGTCCCACCATTCCTAGAGGGTTGAAGTTGCAGTGTTGAAAATCCTATCACAAAACCGCTTCCTTGACCAATCTGATATCGTGTACGACTGTTCATTTTTAATGAACGCGAAATCAGATATCTCGTCTGTTTCATTTTCAACGGTTACCCCCGGGGCCGCCCCCCCCCCGGTGGGTTCCCCCGGGGAGAAAATTTTTTTCTGACCCCGTCCCCCACCCGACGGGGGGCCATTTTCCCCCTCCTCTGGCGCCCCGGGTCCCGAGGCCCCCCCCCCCCCCCCCCCCCCCCAACACCCAAGAAAGATAAAAGAAAATCAAAGGGGCAAAAAAAACCCAGGAAAGGCCCCCCACCACATGTACAACTCATCCCAACAATCTTGTCACAGAACTAATAACTAATATGCCAAGCAATCTCTGTGATGTATAGTAAGATGAAAAATCACCTATTAACAGCGTTCACTTTGAAGACATTTATTCCTAGTTTTTTGTTTCGTTATGGTCTGCACACCAGAGAGCAAATGAAAAAGTATCAGGGTTTGTGACAAGATGGATTAGATAAGCTGTACCTATACGACTTTCAATAAAAATGAGGCGATATATCAACCCTAATTAAGCTAAATTTCCTGGAAAAATCTATGAACATCTGACCTATTTGACACCGAACTTTTATCTTTATTATCTTTGACATATGAGCTAAAATTATTGTCCGTTTCATGAGTTCGCTCGCCGGGCCACCGTGCTGGGTAATCGCACGTTAAAAGGTAAGGCCTCGTTGATCCATTGCTCGCACAAGTTTCGACTTCTGAGGGTTGACGTTCGTCAGCTGGTTAACGAAAACGAACAATTTTAGAACAATTTTTTTTTAGTTATCTTTTTGTTTCAAGGAATGGAAAATTTTCAAAATCAGTTGACCTAAATAGGTCAGTGTTCTCTAGGCAATTTTCGTTATCATTTGTTGTAACTTGACATATTTCTTTCAGGGCTCAACTATACAGATTTTCGGACAATAAAGTGAAAAATTATTGTATTATTCTCTTCATCTCCACGGTGAATGTGATGATAGGGTGAATGGACTTGATGAGATCAATGATCTCATCAACTTGCCCATTCGTTCCTGTGAAACATACTCAAATGTCATCCACGTACCTATACCAGTACAAGGAATTCGCCAACCAACGGATTACTATGAATTTTTCATTCTAAATTATTCATAAACTATTCCGTTGACAAGGGAGTTAGTGGGTTTTTCTTCAACAGACCTCTGCAGGTCGAGTAAAACGTGTTGTTGAATTGAAAATAATCCTACGACAGACACACAGAAACCAGGTATAAAATGTCATTGATCATAAATATGACTGGATGAAAGGGGGATGTTTCAAACTTAGCTCCTTTCATTGGTGGGGGTGGAGTGGAAATTTCGAAATTTGCACATGGGTAAAAGCAAAGTACACTTTCACTCCGAAAAGTTTAATTTTTTCAGTTTGAAGTAAAAGTGAAAATGATGGTGCTCAAATATTTCATTGAAAATGGGATGTTCATCTTTCATGCTGAAAGTGGAAGTTGGAGGGGAAGTTGATGTTGCAATAATCCACCTTTAGTGATTGTTCATCTGAATAATTCCCTCATTTCGATATTCGAACGCACCACCCTCAACCCCTTTTATCCTGCAGCCCACACCAACATTTCACCCCCCGCATCGAGTTATGAATCCGAATATGTTTGTAATGAGATTGCGCATTCTTCCGTGTGCGGATTCCATAAATATGACTAATGATTAACATTTGTTATCGATTTGTCTGACACATAAAATTATCTGGAAACTCGGTTAAATTGAAATGATTGCCAGTGAATAGTATTACCAGTATCGTACTTCAGGTGTGGTATTGCAACGGAACTATTGCTTGGTCTAAAAATCACAATTTCAAAATTTTCATATAGAGTTCTCTGCCATCAGTGGCCTAATATTCTTCTAATTATGGTTTTTGTATCAATATGGAGCACGAACTCCGACCTCTCTTTGGGTTGATAATGGGGCTTTTCAAACAAAAATGAACGTTTTGAAATTTGAGTATTTCTCCGAAGGAGGAAGTAACTTTTGCTTTTTTTTCTCCTCCAAGTCATCTTCATTTCCTCATTCATAGGCGTTTGCTTCTTTCGTGTCTGGCATTAAAATTCTGGAACGGTATTCGAATTTTTTTTCTCCGATTTTTCTGGGAGAAAAGTCTGTTTTTCATCTGGAAATCCCAATCTATGTGCCTGAGATATCTCTGATACCTTTATTCTGGGAATGGAAACATTCATTTTAGTAGTACAAAGAGACCACAGTCTGAGAAACCATGGGTCAATGAAAGCTGCTCAACGGCTGTCACATCTAAATAAGCGGCGCCAAGACCCCAACAATTGAAGCTGTTGAAAAAGCACATAATCATCAAATTCGTTCAAAACTTTTTGAATGTCCAAACGGTTATCGTTCGTTTTGGCCATTTGCAAAAGCTGTCGCCAAAAATTCAAATTTTAGTTCTTTTGCCCTTCAACCAAAGTAGATGGATCACAATCCACCCCTGCCCAACAAAAAGCAAATATATTCGCAAATATGTTTGCTGAAAATTCTTCTCTGGACTCATCGGGAAAAGATCCCCCGAATATCACGCCTGTCGACAGTCATATGCCTGAGATAATACTGCTTGCGGATCTGATGGAATCCCAGCAATTGTTCTGAAAGCATGTGCCCACGAATTGACACCAGTACTTTGCGAATTATTCAACCTTTCATATAACTTGGGTGGTTCTTCCTAAGTCCTGGAGAACAGCAAGAGTTCAGCCAGTTCTCAAACAAGGAAAGAAAACTCTACCTTGTAATTATAGACCAATTGCATTGCTTTCTATCATTTCCAGAGTCATGGAAGAAGCAATCAATATGAAGCTTATCAAATATCTAAAAAATCAGGAATAATTAATGATCGACTATACGGATTTCGCCATCGATGATCAACCAGTGACTTATTGCCTTATCAAAATGGTTGAGGTTTTCTCGGCCGAGGTTATTAGTATAACTACTTTTCTTCGGGCTTGAAGGCCGTCGTTCTTTGGAATTTCTTCCGATGACTATAGTCATCGGAAATGAATAAGCCTCGGAAGAAGCTGGTCACTTGCGCTTGCGAAACGTCAAGAAGAAATTCCAAAGAACGACGGCCTTCAAGCCCGAAGAAAAGTAGTTATACTTATTGGCTTATGTTTCCCATATTTGGCAGCATTCATTCGAAAAATTCGGAGAAACGATAGCTGTTGTACTTGGTATTTCAAAAACGTTTGATCGAGTTTGGCATCGGGGTCCCCTTTCTAAACTGCCGTCTTATGGTTTGCCTCTTCAGGTGTGTGTTTGTTGAAGAGTTTCTTGTTTGATAGGTCTGTATGTGGTTTTTGATGGAGTATCATCTTATATTCTCCCAATAAATGCAGGTGCTCTACAGGGTTCAGTTCTGGCGCCCACTTTCTGCTTCATAGCAATGATTTGCTCGAGAAAACATCTTGTTCAGTACATATAGTTTTGCGGACGACAGTACTCTTCATACTAGTTTCTCTTCCTGAGTTAACATACCAGATCGAGAAACAAAAATCCAAAGAAACATTCACGTCTATAACGATGACTGGGTAGAAATAATAGAATGGAGTAACATGAACTTGGTGGAATTTGATGCTAGGAAAACCCAGGCATGTCTCTTCTCAAGGAAAGCCGATTTATCATCATCTAGTATTCAGATGCCAGGAATAACTATTCCTACAAAGTCAAGTATCTCAATGCTAGAAATCACGATCTGTAATAATCTTTCATGGAAAAACTTGGATTTCTATTTCGTTCGTTAGTTTATAATGATCTACAAGGCTCAGATACGACCTGTCCTGGATTATAATTCGCATGTGTGGAGTTCGGCACCGCAATACTCTTTGAGGCTTCTCGATTCTATTCAGAGAAAGGCAATCCGTCTCGTTGGTGATTCTTCGCTCACAGACTCGTTCACTTCATTGGATTATCGTAGAAGGGCCGGAGACTTGTCTCTCTTCTATAGATACTTTCACGGTCGATGCTCTTCCGAATTGTTATCAATCGTTCCACCCTTGGCAATATCTACACGGATGACTCGACGAGTACAGAACTCCCCCACCCGTTTGTTGTTAACTTGGAGACCTGTCGAACCTCTCTTGCTCAGGAATATTTTTCCAATAGAACATCTTTGGATTTCCTTGCCGAGAGAGGTTTTTCCTGAGGCTTACAAACTTCAAAAATTCAAGGTGAATGTTGATTCGTATCTCCCGTCCCATGATTCACGCGGTGTTCTTTGAACATTTCAGGGCTCTCCTCTCTTGTGAATCTGCATATAAAAAAAAGAGAGTATCTGAAACACCTACTCCCCTGCCTATGTGGTGCGACTCTTTCCTGCTCAATTTTTATATCAAGTATACTAAACTTGAATCAAATGGATAACATTCATGAGACTCTTCTACAAAATAAAGCAAAAATATAGAGTAGTTTGAAGAAAGATCCCATACCCCACCAGGATAATATTCCATTCAAGCCAGTAAGATCTTGTTATGTTCACAAAATATTTTGTTTTATCAGTGGGCAGATGGATTGATTTCAGAACACTTTCACTAGATAAACCAAAAAATTTCAAAGAGTAATTTTGTGGTTAGTTTGCCATAAATTAAATGACATTTCGAGAACATTAATCCTCATGACTTCCAATCCAGCCATATAATGATATTTTAAAACTGAGAGTTGTTTTGTGGAGAGAATGGAGTTCAAGGAATTATTATTCGACTTTCTCTCCTCTGGATAAAAAAAAAGAGAATACAAAACTTCTATATAAAAAGTATAATAGAAAAATTTCATAACCAAACCCTCGGTGGTATACTATTCATAGGATTCCGAATCGTATGGGCCCTTCATCACCATTCATAACGATTTCTCATTTAGTTATTCATAGACTTTCTAATGTATCGAGCAGCCTCGTATCATGCACACTTTTACATAAATCTCAGCTTCCTCTCATTAACTTTATGATCATTGTCCAGAGCATGTTGGTGGACATTTTACTACCTTTTCTCATCTTATATGTGAATAATGTTCCTTAAAACGCGTTTTTATAGCTTGTCGACTCTGGCCAATATGTTTTCTGTTGCAGTCTTGAGAACTGAGTTCATATATCCTCGACTTCTCAGTGTTTTTGATTCATCTTTTGGATAATCAAGGAGTTGTTTTGATTTATCGGAAATTTCATACGAAATTATCATAATAAGTTTTTCGAAATCTGTTCAGGTTCCCTAGTGTGATGAGGTTTATATGGGATTACCATGAACTTTTTATAACTTCATTCCCTAAATTTACTTCTTCTAATTACTACTAATTTCAGCTATATACTCAACTTAAAGCTATCTGCTTTGGACGAACTGATAACTTCTATTGTTGTTGTTGTTCTAAAATTGTTCTTTTTCGTTAACCAGCTGACGAACGTCAACCCTCAGAAGTCGAAACTTGTACGAGCAATGGATCAACGAGGCCTTACCTTTTAACGTGCGATTACCTAGCATGGTTGGTTCGATATTTAATAATCAGCACCCGTAATGTTTTGTTTCGTGACTTCGAACACTCCATGAAAATCTGTCATTTTTCAAAATCAATTCCATATAGTCCAGACCTGGATACAGCTCCAGCTCTCATATTATATGGACCCGACTAATTTTGTCACTCACAAAATCAGTGTATGAAACAATTATTTCGTTGTTGAACGAAACGTATGGTTTTGTTCTGCAATTCAATAATTCGTGTTCTTTCAGTGCATGAAACTGAATGATTTGTTAAAATGTATACATGACATAACTTTTGGTATTTCATTTTATGCAACGAGCTGGTGTTGAATTCCATTATTGAATGGATCCACAGCAGCACAACTTTCCGGTTCGATTCTCCTTTGGGGTAGGTTTTGATTGTTCAAAGCAAATCGTGTATTTTCAGTTGATCTGAAATAAAAACTAATTCGAAACGTGCATTTTTCATTCATAATTTCTCTTTGTCAAAGACTCTTCACATACCCTTGTGAGGGCAAAGGCCGGCTGATTATATTGGGTTCGAAAGCGCTCTGGGAATGATATCTAGCCAACCAACAATCGCCTATCGCACTGAGGCAGCCAGAAAAATTCTGCCGCGACCGCGGATTGAACTAGCGACGAAAAAGCCTCATCAAACAAACGACTGTGCCGTGAAGAAATACAACATGTCTGGTCTGATTTCGATCAGGAAATATAGGTGATTTTTGAAAAAGATTTCTCTTTTGATGAAAAATTCAAAAATTTTGTCAAAAATTGGTATAATATCGCCTATCCTGAATATTGGAGATATCTCAGCGAAACATGTACATTCAAACAAGGGGCATCAGATGTTTCCTTCATTTTTCTTTTTTCGAAGGAAATACCATTTAACTCTGTTGTCGCATTCTACATGAAATTACGGAGATACCGGACTTCGCTTATATTTTTCATAGTAACTGAGTAAGAAAATAGAGGGAAAGTAGTAAGTTCTTCACACGCCCCTTTCATTTCGGTTAAGAAGCCAGATTTCCTCCTTGGTCAAACTCTTTATTGGAAAGGGTGATACCTGTTACAAAATCGAAGAGAGAGCTGAAAAAAATGAAACCGTCACGGCCTAATATTAAAAATAATCAGCCAGCTCACAAGAACTCGACCACCGAGTAGAAACAGCAACACAAACAACTTCTTTCAACGGATACCATGCGAGCGCAGCAAATCCTACATAGGAAAAACCAAAAGACTATTGGAAATGAGAAACTGTTTACACTAGAAAAGCACACAACGAGGAGAAACCACGAAATTGGGAATAGCGGAGCATGACCGGACGAATCAACACATCAACAGCGTCAAATGGCCTGAAGCTAGGGTACTACACAGGAAGGAGCACTGGTTCAAAAGGAAATTCACGTGAGCTGCCTGCATTTTTAACATCGATGCATTCAGTCATCTCAGCGCGGAAGAACAGAAATTGAAGTTGCACCAACACCAATATATCCTTTTCCAGCAGAAACCAATCAATCATTGGTAAAAAAAAACCTTTTCCCTATCATGGAAATGATAGTAGCAACCCATTATCCCACCATGGGAAACCGATGGTAGCAGATTTTACTATTTTATATTCAACATTTTGATTTTTTTGTTGCCATATAAATTTGTTCAACCCCTGGAATTCTGAGTTTCTATTCTGTGACAAAATCCATCTCAATCTTTTGATTGGGATTCGAGTGCTTGATTTTATCAAATTCTCATTCTTGATTTCATTATTTCTAAATTAGTGGTTGAATTGTCAGTTTTTCATGAATGTATAAGTTTAACGATAGTGTAAGATCCAAGCTTAGCTTCTTCCAAGAGCCCTAGTTATTTTATGAAGACTATCTTCGCTATCAATATGAATTGGCTTCGCATTTTTTGGGATCGGACGAATCAACACATCAACAGCGTCAAATGGCCTGAAGCTGAGGTACTACACAGGAAGGAGCACTGGTTCAAAGGGAAATTCACGTAAGCTACCTGCATTTTTGACAACGTTGCATTCAGTCATCTCAGCGTGGAAGATCAGAAAGTAAAGTTGCACCAACACCAATATATCCTTACCCAGCAGAAACCAATCAACACGGCTCATTGGTAAAAAAAACCCTTCCCTATCATGGAAAATCATAGTAGAAACTGAGGAGCAATCTCAGGTAAAACACAGGAAGGAGCACTGGTTCAAAAAGACATTCACGTAAGCTGTCTGCATTTTTGACAACCATGCATTTAGTCATCTCAGCGTGGAAGACCAGAAAGTAAAGTTGCACCAACACCAATACATCCTTTTCATGCTGAAACCAATCAAGACGGCTCAATAGTAAAAAACCACTTCCCTACCATGGGAAATCATAGTAACAACCCATTTTCTCACCATAGGAAATCGATGGAACTTTTTCATACTCAACATTCTGAGATTTTTGTTACCACATACATTTTTTTAACACCTTGAACTCTTAGTTTCTATTCTGTAACAAAATCCATCTCAATCCTTTAATTTGGACTACAATTTTTTTTATATGCAGATTCACACGAAAGGAAACCCCTTTAATGTTCAAAGAACATCACTTGAATCAAGGGACAGGAGATACGTACTAAGATTCATTTTGAAGTTTGTAAGCCCCAGGAAAAACCTCTTTTGACAAGGATTTCCAGAGCTCAGCTGTTCTATTGAAAAAAGATCCCTGAGCAAGAGAGGTTTGACAGGTTTCCAAATTCACAACAAAGGGGTGGGAATTCTGGACTCGTCGTGTCATCCGTGTAGATATTGCCAAGGGTGGAACGACTGATAACAACTCAGGAAAGCATCGACCATGGAAATATCTATAGAAGAGAGACAAGTCTCCGACCCTTCTACGATATTCCAATGAAGTGAGCGAGTCTTCGAGCGAAGAATCACCAACAAGATGGTTTGCCTTTCTCTGAATGGAATCGTGAAGCCTCAATGAATGTTTTGGTGCTGAATTCCACACATGAGAACTATACTCCAAAACAGGTCGTATCTGAGCCTTGTAGATCATTAGAAGCTGATGAGAAGTATTTCTTTGCACGAAATAGATATCCAAGTTCCTGGAAAGCACCTTTAGCGATCGATCTCACATGGTTTTCTCATGACAGATTATCACTAATCGTGATTCCTAACATCGAAATACTTGACTTTGTCGGAATAGTTACACCTGACATCTGAATACTAGATCGGCTTATTTTGAGAAGAGACATGCCTGCGTTTTCCCAGCATTGAATCGCACCAAGTTCATGTTACCCCATTCTATCATTTTCACCAAGTCATCGTTATTTTATTGAAGTGAATGTTTCTTTGAATTTTTGTTTCTCGAGCAAGTATGGGAACTCTGGAAGAGAAACTGTTATTAAGAGTACTGTCGTCCGCAAAACTATGTATTAAACAAGATGCTTGATTTTATCAAATTCTCATTTTGGATTCCATCAATTGTGAGTTATTGGTTGAATTGCCATTCTTTCCATCTTCAAGGTTTTCATAGAGTAAGCTATATGGAAGTCGGAACCAATACCATTCATCAATCCATTTATATACGACCAATCTGAAATCTGGGTTCAGCCAATATGACGTGCGACTCAACACCCAATTCGACTAACAATATTTTTTTCATTTCAAAGTTAACCTCACTCCCCCACAATCATAACGAAATCAAACTCGATCACAGTAGGCATGATAATCCTCTTCGAAAAAAAAAATCATCTAGCAGTGACACAAAACGGTTTTCGGTCGACCTCCGATTTCTACTGGGGCGAATCCGGCTACACCAAAGAGCGATATCGATTCGATATTGCAGAACACACGATACAATCATACGAATTTCATCAGAGCTTTTTCAACATCAAATATGATTAACTGCCGCCACTGATTCAAATTGTTTGTAGGCCGACCGAATTGCAATTTTATGTATTCCCGTTCAAAATGTAATTTTCCGAATCAATAGCTCTGAAGCTGAATCCGATGCGATAGTATCGAAAAAAGCTATCCATTTTATTCGGTGAATACAATTTTGAGTGTTCTCTAATATTTAATTTACTTTTTAATGGAGTTTTATTTAATGGCTCCCGCTTCGGCTTCTGTTCGGGGATCGGTAATGCAGGGATCTGCTTCTGACAGGATTAGTATGGGTGGAGTTGCCAGGAGAAGGATTTTTTTTTCGAATTGCCGATTTGAAAAGTGAAATTATAGACTTGAAACCAGTTTTTTTATCAAATAGCTTGTTCGTGATTGTTTGGTGCGGGTGAATTAGATATATCATATGAATAATTATATAACCATCGACTGGTTCTCAAAGAGTTTAGCGGACGGTATCTTTGCGGTGGGATGAAGGGAAATGAAATCAGGGGAACCCAGATCCTAGCTTGGATGATCGTCTTCGGAGGTGCCACTTGGACTTGGGAAACTTGAAGTTCATGCGCACAATCGGGAAAAAACAGCACTCGCGATTGCACAGCGGATTTTTTATAAGAAAAAAGTGACCATGATAAAGTCATGCACTTTGAGAAAAACAACGAATCGCTTGGTTCAGTACCTTTATGCCTACTGGCTTGATCTGGGCTAGAGGTGATTGGCTGAAAAATGTTACAGGGTGACGCCACAAAGATACTTAACAATTAGTGATAGTAAAAACTTATATTGAATGGAAATATCCACAGAAATGTATTCATTTCCTTTGAAAATATACATAAAAAATAAACGAAAATAACTAAAGTAGAGCGGGACGCGACAGTGATTAAGAGTACCGTTACTTCATTGTAAAATTATTCCTCACTATAGCTCCATCTTACTTGAATTAAGTCAGGTTCAATTTGGATATCATCTTCATCTCCCGCTTCGACTTCTGTTCGTAGATCGCTGATGTAGGGAACTTTTACTAGCTGGTATCAGAAGAGAAGAAGTATTTGATTTTTTCGAAATATTGATATGAAAAGTGAAATTAAAAACTTTAAAAACAGTTTTTCATTGAATAGCATTGTTGATCGTGATTTGAGTAGGTACCTACAAGATACGTTATTTCATTGAAAAATCACTCCTGACTATATAGTCATAATACTTCAATGCAGTAGGGTTCAATTTGTATATCATAATACATGAAGACGCGCTAGGTGAAAGGCAAATATCCCATCGCTTTTGAAACGAGGACAGAATATATAGAAACCTACGCAGAATCATGGTATAATTGGAACTTTCTCAGGCTGAACCTGAATGAAACTGAGGAATTAACGTTTTCAGTGGACAATCTTCAAGAACCACAGTTTCAGTTGAACTTCTAGAGGTGAATATGCAAGCCTCGAAACACTACTCAACACATACGTTGCTCTTATTCACTCACATATAATCTATGCTATTATTTTATAGAGATGCTCTTCGAATGTCAAAGGATATTTTATTTCACAAAAGACGGCTGTCAAGATCATTAGAGATGAAAATTTTCGAAGTCATTGTGAGCCATCGTTCAAGCAGCTTGGTATCCTTCTCTCTACAATCAGTTTTTATTCATCAATCATTGCTTGAAATCCATAAAAACAAAGATTTATATATGCTGACTATAATGATTATGCAACAAGAAACAACAATCTTCTTGTCGAAGACAGATATCGCCCCAATCAATATGTCAAAAAATTTTCTTGATATATGATGTTTCAATAAAATTCCACAAAAAACTTTTCCAGCGATTTGTCGCCATTGCTTTCATTCCATTGAAAAACTCCCCAAGCCTGTATAATTTTTATCTTTTAAAATTTTTTTTTTCTGGGTTGACTGAAATGATCCCATTTACTAGGTAGGCAATGTTTGTTATTCTTCTTTACATTAATATTTCACTCATTTAATTTATTTTTTCAATTGATCATGTTATAATGATGTCTAGACCTGTTACAAATGTACTACAACTATATGTGACGAAGTCGAATAAATCGCTCTCTCTCTCTCTCTATTATCTTCTTCTCCCGCTCCAACTTTCGATCGAAGATTGTGGATGTAGGAAACTATTACTGGCTGGTATCACACAAAAAAAAAGATTTGTTTTTTGTTTGCAATATTGAATCAATTAGTGAAATTATAGACTTGAAACTCAGTTTTGCTTGATCATGATAGAGTACCTACGAGATACGTTACTTCATTGAAAAGTCACTTCGACTCTATAAGATTCATCATACTCCATTCATCATGCCGCAGATTCAATGTGGATATCATCTTCATCACTTACTTCGACCTAGTTAGGAGATCGGTAATGTAGAGAACTGTTACTGGCTGGTATCACAGGATTACTATGATTGTAGTTGCCACAAGGAGAATTTGTTTTCTTAGGAACATTGATTCAAAATGTAATATTTACTTACCATGATAGAATGCTACTCTGACAATTTGACCCGACAGCTGATAAAACCCGTTAAAGTTCCATCAGTAGAACAGCATCGCTCTATCAGATCCCTCGCCCTCCTGCCCGTTCAGGTATGGTCCTAAAATGAATTTTTTCACGGGCGTGGGAATTGGTCTGTTGATCTGCTCTACGATTCGACTCTCATGCTGAAGTCAGTATTGAGTTGTCGAACCCAATTGTGGAAGGAGTATTTCATATACCAGTGACCTGAAGGAGAAACAGGCAGTCGAAATCAGTATTGTGATCTGGCTGGTCAATCGGTAGGGGGTTGATAGGTTGATTGGTTAAAGGTTGACGAGTATACAGCTGTAATTACGTAGAAAAATATATGTTTCCACCAATTCATCAAAAGGCAAATGCATATTAGCCTTTTTACCAGCTTACCTCTCACAATGACTCGTATTATTAGGAAACTGAAACAAAAACGTAAAATTTTTTATTCAATAATTCTAACCTGAATAAAATCAGAGAGTATAAATATCAGAAATTTTCATTTAAAAATAAACTCTAGACTTCAGAGATAACTAATATTGCTAACGTAAAGTAAGTGGAAAAAACCCTCATAATCATATTCGTTCACTTATCATACTACATATCAATATAGATACATAATTCAACAAAAATTGAATTCTTATTAACATAACGATCTATTATTGCATCAGCTTTTATGGGCAAGTAGTAGTTAGTATGTACGTGTAATCCTGAGATATTGCATATCTGAGCCAATTTCTATGGCGCTTTAAGAGTGAAAGACTTCCCTCTGCAGAAGTGACCCTGTTTGGCCAGGTCAGTCAATAGCATACACTTTTCAATGAGAGAGAAAATGTTAGAATCGCACTTTTAGAAAGCGGTATCTATCGAAGTGGGAACGTTATTAACGTTCTTCCAGAAATCTTTGTATGAATCGATCTAGGAATGTGTCAGCATATTCCTCTGGTTACTGGATTCTACGATCTTACAACGAGAGAATGTAAAAAGAAATTGTGATATATTTTCCACTAATTTATGATATTTCTAGATATCTAAGTACCTATATTTTGTTATATATGTGTGATTTAACTGGTAACGGGGGTAATCACCCCCTTCATTCCTCCTTTCATACTTGCTTGACGAAAGGGTTTTCTACAGGGTGTTATTTAGGTACGTGGCCAAACTCAGAGGGATGGTTGTCCGAGTAATTCTAACACAAAAAGTTCATATAAACATAGGTCTGGTAATGCTTCGTTTGATAGATGGTGGTGTCAAAATTTGAAAAACATTTTTTTTCTTTATATCTCAATATTACTTCATCCGATTTTTTTAAATTTGGTATCAAGGACATTGAGAGGCTGATTTGGCAACAACTTGATAAAATTAATTAGGTCCAGTGGCGCCCCGGAAGGTACCTTAACCTATATTTTTGACAAAAAAATGCACCATTGTTTTTTTGCGATTTTTTTTCTTATCGCCTCTGTTTTTGAGAAAATAAAAATAAAAACCACTCTATTTTAGATCCTTGAAACAACAAAATGAAACTAGCAAACCATCAACAACCGGGCTGTACATGCATGGATATGTAATAACGAGCTTTTTAATTATGATTGAACAAATAACATAGCACGAAAAATATCTCTCGAATTTTTAGATCAACTGTTTCCGATGGAAAATAACGGTATTTGCGTCAGTGATTTGGAAGTAAAGTTAATGTATCATTAGAGGAAAACCAATTATTCGAACAATCATTGAATTTTATCTTCTAATTGAGGATTTTTTTTAATTAATATTCTGTGAAAAACAATTTTAATTTTGTTGTTCAAACGACGAGCAATGAAGTTAGAGAGAAATAAAAAAGCTGTAGTTTAGTAGCTCAATGCGAAAAGAAACACAAAAATTTCAAAGAATAAGTGGTACATATTTTCTTGGTCAAAAATATTGGTTGGGGTACCTTTGGGGACGCCACTGGACATAATGATTTCAATATAGTTATGGCAAAATGAGCCCCTCAATACCACCGTCGAATTTCAAGAAAATGGCATAAGGATCATCGAAATATTCAGGAAAAAAGTTTTTTTTTGTCATCCTGTATCTCGACAACAAAGCATTTGTTGTTGTTCTCCTGAAATTGTTCGTTCCGTTAACCAGCTAACGAACGTCAACCCTCAGAAGTCGAAACTTGTGCGAGCAATGGATCAACGGAGCCTTACCTTTCAACGTGCGATTACTTAGCACGGTGGCCCGGCGGGGAACCGAACACTGGTCTTCCGCTTGAAAGGCGAATGTGCTAACTTCTACACTACCCAGAACCATTATCTGTCATTACCTGACTAATGTTTATATAAAAAAGATTCATCCTTTTGAGTTTGGCCACGTACTCAAATAACGCCCTGTACATTCCAGCGTGCGTAAAAAAAACATTCTAGAATTATGAATAGTTAGCTGGAAAATGTTTTAAATTTGTCCATGAATTGTCTACCTCAGAAGGTCGAAAATACAACATAGAGAGACCACAACACCCTACAATCACACATTGTCATTCGGTAACTACACGTAATCCAAAATTCAGCGCCGATTAATCGATCTATTTGTTTCCGCGCCATCTGCGGCAAAAATAAGAGATCGAAGGCCGAAAAAGACGTCATCAATTAATCACAATCGTCAACGTGTCATCTTATATATTATTATTTGAATGTTTTCATGGACGCTGGAAAATTGAAAACAGTCTTTTCGAGTAATAGTCCGTGTGCGGGTTGGTGAAATCTTCGACGTTTCGACTTTTATGCTGGACTCTTCATCAAGAACTTAAATACATATCCCCATCAATACAACAATTCAGCTAATCTACCCCCTTTCTGGTAGACCAGGAAATCTACAATATCAACTTCGATAGTAAGCTCTGCGGTTGAGTAACTGGTATTTAAACTTAGTCCTCTCACAACTTGAAAACTCAATTCAGATATATATCTCTATCAAAACAGCAATTCAACCAATCTTTTCCCTTATATTCCCTCTACCCCTTATATTGTAGCGCCCGTTAAAAACATTCATTTTAGAATCAAGAACTAGTTAGATGGAAAATATCATAAATTCGTCAACAAATGTCTACCTCAGAAGGTCGAAAATACAACATAGAGAGACCACAACACCCAATCAATCACACATTGTCATCCGGTAACTACCCGTAATCCAAAATTCAGCGCCGATTAATCGATCTATTTGTTTCCGCGCCATCTGCGGTAAAATAAGAGATCGAAGGCCGGGAAAGGCGCCATCAATTAATCACAACCGTCAACGTGTCATCCGCTATATATTATTATTTCCGAGCTTTTTCTTCTCGTGATGCATCGCCGTTTTCTCGCGCGGCGACATTGGAAGCGATTTATTTTTATCAAGACTCTGAATCGTAGTCATATTTATTGGTTATGTCGGAAGAGTTTCCGAGATCTGATGGAAACAGCCAGGGGTGGAAAGTTGTGGAAACGATCTGAGAAATCGTGGAGGGAATAAAGACGGGATGGGGGAAGGATCGAGTTATTCTTACAATAGTCATCTTTGTGCGTGATCGATGAGTGATGTGCTTACAATTCGTTTCCAAAGAAACTACTCCCGCCAGTGAATATGCTCATTTCCCTATAGTTTTCTAAACAGATAAGTAGGCCACTCTAGTCAACAAATCAAATCAAATCAAATTCATTAAATCCGTTTTCCTATTATACAATAGATTGGACGTGTCTGGTGAGGTGTAAAATCCACACAATTAGTATGCATTGAAAAAAAATACTACTAGAATACCTAAAGTACTAGATCACAGTTTAAAAGGTCAATTACACTAACAAAAAAGAGTATATGCATATACACAATATGTACACCCACACATACATACATGGATCCACTACATTGACGAGGATGAACAATAATATCACTTCAATGCACATGAAGACAAATATTTAAATTATCTTGATATAAATATCAGAAAACACAAAGCACAATAAACACCATGAACTCAGTTAACATTACTGGAGAGAAAGTCATCAAATTCCCCTGAGTTATAAAAACAATGAGTCAATAATATTTTCTTCTATCTACCTTTGAAAATTCCGTACGTATTACTATTTTTTAAACTATCAGGAAGCCTTTTGAAGTAAGACGTTCCAGTCATCAGAGGTGATTTTTTATGGAAAGTGTGGTTCGCTTTTTTTTTGCAACAAGTCGTTTTTATGGCTTGTGCTATGGTTATGGACATCAGAATTTTTTGGCAGTTCATTTCGGTTCCGGTAAATATGGCCAAGTAATTTATATAAGTAGATAGAAGTAACAGTAAGAATTTTTTGGTTTTTGTAAACATCGCGACATGAGGTTTGAAAAGGTAGGTCAAAAATGAATCGTAGTATTCTCTTTTGTAATACAAACACCCTTTGAATATCTCGCCCTTGCCCCCATACTATGATACTATAGGAAATCGCAGAGTAAGCATATGAATAATAAACATTCAATAAAGTATCCCTATCTAGCATAGATTTTAAAACAGTCAATAGATAAAAACACTGGTTAATTTCCCTACATACACTGTTAATTTGCGCCTCCCAAGATAAATTGCAGTCGAATATGGTTCCGAGAAATTTTGCAGACTTCGATGTGCTGATTAAAGTGTTATTTAATAATAGTAAGCAATCTGATGGCAATTTTTGAGCTGTATGGTATTCAATGCAAACTGTTTTCGAGACATTCAACATATTAATCTGTTACAATAGCACCAATTTTTGAATTGGTTAAGTGTTTTGTTAAGTTTTTCTGAAAGTGCAAGTTTAGAGTGATCTGATATTATTGTGCATGTGTCGTCTGCATACATGAGAACTTTTGCTTCAGTTAGATATTTGGAAAGATCGTTTATAAATATGAGAAAAATCAATGGACCAAGGACACTGCCCTGAGGGGTTCCAAGATCGATATCGAATTAATTTGATAAAACATCATCAATTTTCACTATGATCTTACGGTTTTCGAGGAAAGAGAGAAACCAGTTATTAAGGCAGCCACGAATGCCTAACTTATCCAGTTTTTCTGAAAACGAAAGACCTTTCGACTGTGTCGAATGCCCTTGTTGAGTCGAATAATACTGATACCACATATTCACCATGATCCATTCTCTCAAAAATAGTTTGTGTGTACTCAGCCACACTAGTTTCAGTAGAGAAGCCATTTCTGAAACCATGTTGATTATTTGTTATTAAATTGAAAGAACTCAGATACGCTTCCATTTTCCGAGCAACCACTTTGTCGATTATTTTGGAGAAAATACTAAGTAACGAATTTGGTCGGTAGTTTTCAACATTGGCGGGATCACCTTTTTTGTACAATAAAATAACAGAGGCTATTTTTCAAACTTGAAGGGAACTTACCTTGCATAATCGACAAATTTATAATATGAACTGAATCGTTATGATTTCATATCCACACAAGGTACGATATGAATTTCACCAATCATAGAAAAGAAAACACTTGGTTACCAGGGACAACTTTGTACAAACGTCACAATCCTGATCTATCTACCTACAAACATGAAGTCCAAGTTGTTCCATTTAAGCATGAATAAATGTACTTTTGTCTGAGATATTCTCTAGTTCATTGAGTCGAGTCTGAGTTGTCAAAATTGATGTGTTTTTTTGTGGAATTGAAGGACTTACATCTACTCTTCTCACCAATGATAAACTGAGATTGTACAGCCCAATTGGCCTAGTTGGTTGAGGCATACATCCTTTGTGACGGTCCATTATATAGTACTTAGTTGGTTCGAGTCTCACTAATACCGTTTTTTTTTGTACTTTTTTTCCTATTTTACATGATTCGTATCGGTAAATATTGAATTCAATGAAGTTTCTCTCCTTTGAGTTTTTCATGAATATCGGAAAATACTCTACATCTAAAATTGTTTATATATATGGTACTCGAAACAGAGTTTTGAAATATGTTCCTGGTCGAAAAGAAAATTAACCGTATAACTCGAATAGATATTGGTGACATCGCTCTCGACTTAGGTTTTCCCTCTCGTACGTGTTTCATTACACCATGGATTTTCATCCTGAAATCGATTTTTCGAATATTCTCTTTCCTGAAAATGAAAAACAAAAAGCTTTCAATTCCAATAATATCTATTTGTAGGGCAAACTGGTATATTTGCCTCGATACGGTACTGCAATATTATTATGAAGAAATGAAATTAACTATTCCGTCAGTTACTTATAGTATAGTAAAAACATACGTTAAATGCCCGGGTCCACTCATCTGTGCACGCAGAGGATGTGACTTCAAATCAAATTCTTGTACCTCGTCAGATACAACATACGCCCGACTAGGGTTCGAAATGTTACAAGAAAATCTGCTTCAAAAAACATAAAACGGGGCTATCCAAATGCCATTCAAAGCCATCCAGGTGGATATAAAAACGCTAAGCCACCATAGAACTCATCACTCTGCTTTTATGAGTATCAGAGTTTACATATAGCTCAGATAGTCCAGTGAAAGTGGAATATGATTCCACGAGAAAGACAAAAACCGGCTTACAAAAAAATTCGCTCAGTTTTCATAAGGGGTAGTTTTTGAGGTGATCACCAGTAGCAGAGTCTTTGTAACATTCTCAGGGCATCGTTTAATTGAGGCGAGGAAATATGGATTTGTTTCCTCATTGAAGGTTGTGAGCCCTAGAAAAATCTCCCACCACACTTTACATGTTCTCTGCATATTATGCCGTAGGTATATACATTTAAAAATATTCCCAGCAAAAAGGTACTCAGCGTATATAGTTGAAGCTATAAAAATGGTGAAACCTCGCAATTTTTTCGTCCAGCACCGATTTGTAAAAAAATTTGGGAATAGGCTTATTACACCCTCTAGTTCATTTACTATATTGTGCCTTTGTACGCTTTTTGTTTTTTGGGGGTAAAAACTACCCCTAATTGTCAGAAATCATAAAATAACATTAAAAACCTTAATATGGGTAAAAATAGTTAAATGATGATTGTTTCATGCTTTAGGATACAATTTCATAATCTTTCAACGTACCCTTGTTATAAACTACCCTTGAAAACATTGAAATTTTTATAATGTATAATGTTTTGAACTCTAGAATACACTGGTGAGAAATCAACGAAATATACACTCACACACGCGAGCAGATTTTTCTTCTTCTCAGTCTTCCAATATGAATGGAAAAAGTGGAACATATAACGTATAACGGCCGAATATACCGGCTATGTAAATTACTACGCTCCGAAGCGGGTAATTCAAATTTTAAAAAAAATTGATCGGTGTTTTAAGCATAGCTCCTTCACTTTAGGTGACAGAAATTTTTTTTCAGACACGATTTTGTAGAGCTTCTCAAGAGCTATAAGACTATGTGAATAAAGTTACTTGAGATCCCTTGATTTCTAAATGGGGAGAATTTAAGGCGCTTGACTAAGGTGATGTTCGATCGTAAATGAAAGTGTTAAACGGCTATATCTTGAAAAAGCTACGATTTAGTACAATATCGGTTTTTTCGTATCTTTAGTATTTTGGAAGATATTATTAAGAAAAAGGTAAAAACACAAAATAAAAAAAAACGTTTTTTCCTTAAACTCCAATTTTTCTAAAATTAGGCATTTCAAATTGGTCGAACTTCATGGCTGTATTAATAGTACATATATAAAGAGAATCACGAAAGGGTGGTGATCAATTTTAATTAGGGCGTACTTTGGGGTTGTGTCCACAGATTTTTTTCGTAGAGATTTTATTTTGATCATAAGTCGGTCAATTTTCATGCTAGAGAAATTTGTTTATTTCGTTTTTTTTCAAAGGCTACAATTTGGCTCTCAACACTTTTTTTTTGATAAAATGCATATTTTTAGAGTTATTCGCAAAAAACAAGTCGATTTTTTCGTCAAAAAACTGTTAATTTCAACTTCGAATAGCTCAAAAAATATTACTTTTACGAAAAAAAAAACGTATGAAACATTTTTGTCTAAAAATTACTTTTTCCGTCGATTTCTACAGGCAAAATGTAATGAAAAATTTCCAACCCCGAGATGGGGTGCCAACCACCCCCAAGGCTCTAGCGTACAGCGGCATGATAAAGAAAATTATCCTTGAGCTATTCCTCACCTTCTGTGAAAACTTCAAGTAAATCCATGGTGAGATTTTGCGAAAAAATTGCGAGCCAAAAATGCTTCACTAGATTGTAATACTTTGAAATTTTTGAGAAAAAAAAAAGGGGGGCCGCCCCCCCCCCTAGGGGACCCCACTAACTAACTATCCATTCGAGTTTTTCCGTCAATTTTTTCAACGATCAAGTGAATATTTCAGAACTCTCTTACAAGTATCATATTGATCATCAATTTTAGATGTAGCGTATTTTATCGATATTTATGAAAAACTCAAAGGAAAGAAACTTCATTAACCCTTTCGGTACGGCTCCTATATCAGATATTTGTTTCCTCCCAGACGACGGAATTGCAGTGCTCGACAGGCGAGTGACGGATATAACCGTCAGATCCCAAATAGGTAAAATTAGCATATGTCAGGTTATGTTGTAGTACAAATATAGTGGCGATTTCAAAAATGTATCGAAAGTGGAGGGTTGCCGTTTAAAAAAACAGAACTTGGATGTGTATTTCATTTTGGGACATCCTGTATATGAATGAAAATATTTTCAGAATGTGCTTATTATCGGACCCATCGTTTCAAACAAAAAACAGCGAGCTTGGCAGAAAAAAATACCCCACCCCCCCGGCCCCTGTATAAATAAGAAAAAAAAAACGGTGGAGATTAATACTAAATTAGGGCATGTTTATTTAATAAAACAAATAAAGAAGTGAACACTAAATTTAAAACAAATAAATTCTAAATGATAATATAACGGCTCAAGAGTAATTTCTAGAGAAATTTAAAAGTTTAGCCTGTCTGTGATAAATTTGGAAACAGGGTACAATGCAAAGTCCAACATTACACTCTTTGCACATGTATCTAGAGTCTCTTCTTTTATTTTCTTGTTTTTTTGCGTGCGAACAAACCAGACGATCTTTCCGTCGAAGAATTCTTGATCTTTTCTATTCCCGGAACGCATATCGAAAAGTGTTACTTTTACGATTAATAAACGTATGCAGAATTTAAGTTTAGATTAGGTACTTGTTCGCGAATCGATTTGTACAGGAAAACCTATGTCATAAAAGATTGTTTTATATCTACCCCGGGATGGAATGCCGACCGCCCGCCAAGTTTCCGGCGGTGCAGCGGATATATCCGACAATTGTCCACCTGAAATAATTCCTCACCTTTTGTGAAAACTTCAAGTAAATCCAGGTCAGTCGTATATACGCGAGCCATAAATTTTCATTAGCGACGGATATAACTGGCGGTCGGCTTTTGAGCAATTTTTTAAACCGACGACGTAATATATCCGAACTCTCTTTCAAGTATCATGTTGGCGCAATTTTAGATGTAGCGTTTTTTACCGGATATTTATGAAAAACGTCATTCGTACCGAAAGGGTTAAGTTCAATATTGAACGATACGAATTGAATTTGTAATGTCGAATTAGAAAAAGTACAGAAAAAACGGTTTCGGTGAGACTCGACTGGACTGTCTCAGAGGACATATGCCTTAACCAACTAGGCCATTTGATCTGTACAATTTCCGTTAAATATTGATGTGGAGAGTGAATGTTAGTCTTTCAATTCCAGAAAATAAAACATCAATTGTGACAATTCGAACTCGACTCAATGAACTGAAGAATATTCCAGATATAAGTACATTTATTCATGCTTAAATGAAACAACAACTTGGATTCCATATTTGGTGAATGGTGGAATTAATATCCTACCTTGTGTAGATATGAAATCATAACGATTCAGTTGACTAAAAACGCCCACTTATTCGTTTAGTTAACTATTGAGAAATGGCAATATTTACGGGTGGGATACTTGAAATACTATAGACCGTGGGCATATCTGACAGACGACAGTAAATCAGACAGTTGCAAATCCAGCCTGCCGGACAAACAAACGGATCTACAAATGCTTATTGTGCATTTGTGTCATATTTCGAAATATTTTTTCTTGGTAATGACTCAATTTTGAGCGAGTGTGAAGTTTCAATCCATCGATTCCCGTCTATTTTCGACAATAGAAGAGAGACGTGAATTGTGAATTCAAACAACTAGAAGAGTATATTTAAGTAATGATAAATTGAAATGGGCAACGGTATATTCATACATTTTGTATCTATGAATTGCAATTATAATCGCATTAAATTACCATTGTTGTTTATGGAAATACGATTTGTTTGTCCAGCAGGCTGATGCGTGTGACGTCACATGCCCGCAGTTTATTGTATCGGAAATAATATGATGAAATACCAATATAAATTCAGGAGATGTTACAAACAGGCCTGTCGATAAAATAAACAACCCCTACACCATTCCTTCGCCCTAGACATTTTACAACCGCCCGAAATGGGCTGTTAAAGGGCGAAATGCAAAGTATATCACCTGATAGTGGGATCAGATATTAAAAGAACCTCCTTACCTTTTCATGCCTGGCCGAATTTTTGGCCGTTATCGCTGACCCTGTTTCCATATCCTCATACAGCGGAGCGCACCCTCATTCGACGAAGATACGTCGTTTTTTACGGCTTCTTCGTGTTGGACAGGGTGATCGATGTCGGCCGACCTTTTTCATACGTTTCGGTGTCATTACACATGTTAGGTCGGTGGAAAATGGCATTATTCTGTGACTTGAGAAATCGTATTGCATTATTCTATCTTGGAAAGAAAGGCACTACATTTTTTTTATATTCAGATTCACATGAAAGAGAAGCCCTGTAATGTTCAATGAACACCGCGTGAATCAAGGGACAGGAGATACGAATTAACATTCACTTTGAATTTTTGAAGTTTGTAAACCTCAGGAAAAACCTCTTTCGGCAAGGAATTTCAAAGCTCATCGGTTCTATTGAAAAAAGATCCCTGAGCAAGAGAGGTTTGACAGGTTTCCAAATTCACAACAAAGGAGTGGGAATTCTGTACTCGTCGAGTCATCCGTGTAGATATTGCCAAGCCGGGAACGATCGATAACAATTCAGAAGAGCATCGACAGTAAAAATATCTATAGAAGACAGACATGTCTCCGACCCTTCTACAATGTGTCAATGAAGTACGCGAGTCTGTGAACGAAGAATCACCAACAAGACGGATTGCCTTTCTCCGAATAGTATCGAGAAGCCTCAATGAATGTTTTGGTGCCATGAGAACTATATTTCAAGACAAATCGTATCTGGGCCTTGAGACCATCAAAAGCTGGCGAGAAGTGAAGTAGGTATTTCTTCGCATGAAGTAGAAATCCAAGTTTCTGGAAAGCACATTTAGCGTCGATCTCACATAGTTTTCCCATGAAGGATTATCACAGATTGTATCCTAGCATCGAAATACTTGACTTTGTAGGAATAGTTACTCCTAACATCTGAATATTAGATGATGATAGATCGGCTTTCCTTGAGAAGAGACATGCCTGGGTTTTCGTAGCATTAAATTCCACCAAATTCATCTCACCCCATTCTATTATTTTTGCCAAGTCGTCGTTAATTTTATTGACGTGAAGTTTTTTCAAATTTTTGTTTCTCAAGCTGGTATGGGGACTCTGGAAGAGAAACTAGTATGAAGAGTACTGTCGTCCGCAAAACTATGTAATGAACAAGATGTTTTCTCGAGCAAATCTTGATAAAAAGCAGAGACAAAGTCCTTATTACCAATATCAGATGCATAAAACCCCTGGTGCGTTGACTGATATGGTTTTTTTCAGTCAATTCATTTAGATCTGAGATATCGAAGCGAGAGTTCAACATTTTTTGACGGTAGGTGATGATGCAAATGCGATTTTCAAAGCTGCGATTCCAACCAAGCGACAGCACACGCTTAATTTCGAAACAGGCGGCTTCATTGGCTAAACTCTGACGGAATATTTCGATCACCAATAGAATCATTAGTACACCAAATTTGTGTGAACAGGCCATTTTATAAAAAGCTAAACCCTTAGAGACAAGTTTAACAGTTTGATCCTTGATCTGAAGTATTTGAAATTTGAATGTTCGAAAGTTCCGATGAACTCAATTTTGATTTCTATTCCAATTAGTTTTATTCGTTTTATTTGACTTTCTACTTTCCATGTTTTTCTCGTTACTATTCCTAGTGTTGTAAGCGTTTTTCACCTCTAGTTACTTTCATAATGAGGTTTTTTTGCATTTTTTGTTTTGTTTATAGTGTCGAATCTAATATCCATCTTCATAATTATATTAAGTAGCTACCGCTGGTAAATTATATCTCAGTGTTAGAAATTATATGATAGTTTCAACATATTTTGAAAAGAAGTTGATAGTTTCTCTCACTTTGGTAGTTATATTCGTGCGATATACTGATTGTTTTTCAGAATTTTCGAGTTCCATCATTAGTGACAATAGCTGTTACGTGTCTGGTGAAAAAGGATCCAAGCACGATAATTCGAAATCAAATCATGGAATAATAGTTCTTTCAGGCGAGTGTTCTCAAATGTCTATAACCTACAAAACCGCCGTGGGGCGTGCAGGAAATGTGAGGTTACGTTACCAGGTTCGTAAAGTGCGGCTCTATTGTCAATCTCTCGAAGGGATTTCTCCAGTTAAAATTGTTCGAAATCAAGAATGCGAGATATCGAGAATTTGGACTCACGATTTTTCTGATATAAGTCAACGAACCAGGTTATTTATGGATTTTGGAATTACTATATCAGTTATATTTTTGATAATACCAATTCAATTATTCAATGATTTGAATATTGTTCGCATATCTTTATTGAAATCAATTTCCAACATTGGAATTTGAATATGTCTCTAATATTGTTCGGGAAAGAGGAAAACAATTTCGAATTATCTATCGGGGTAGCATATTTGCATAATATTGCATTATAAATATGCCAATATTCTGATATTGCTTGCATATTGCATTCATTCCAAAATATGAATTTGAAATCGTGATTTTAGAATCACAACCTACGACTGCTATTGCAACTTCGAACTGATAAATCAATATTGGCAATACATTGTTAATCAGGAGTTACTACTAAAAATTGATGATGATGAAAATAAAATTTTAAAATGTGAGTTTTGATGCAAGAAAATTACGTCAACAACTTTTCGCATAGTAAGTTTCATATACGAATCGGACTTCACTTAAAACAGTAGTCCCCCAGCATTTTTCCAAATAGATTTTCACCATAACCAAACTTTTATCTAACTTTTTTCATACACAGAGAATAATGATTTGTCACTAACAATGTGATGTTGCCTCGAACATAACTCGAATTCAGTACATCTATACCACGTAACTACTTCATGACTAACGTGACCATCTATTCTTTCTGCCAAAGCGGGACAGCTGCGAAATTATATAATGAAAAGAAGTTTTCAATGTTTCACAAGTTTCTCAGTATAAAAAAATTTGGCATTAACTGAGATAAATTGGCACAGAGTGATAAAAGTTACCAATAACGCGTCTGAATTCTAATTTCATATCATTTTATTGATTATCGGTATATGAAAAATTCAATAACTTGGGTATTCTTGTGAGGAAAATGGAGTTTGAGCAACAATTTTTCGTCTTCTTTCTTCCCCAGATCGAAAAATATTAATTACAACTTCTATGGAAAAAGTGAAAGCCAAAACTCCTCTGCCTATATAGCACTACGGACACTTTTTCTTGCCCAATTTGTGTACCAAGTATATAAAAATTGGATCAAATAGACAGCATACATAGGAAATATCTTTACAATGAAGCTTTTTTTTCTTGTGAATGAATCAAACGTCTGCGAATGAGTAAATTCATTTGAAAATCTCATATTTTGATCGAAAAAGATGACCAATACCCCACTAACCTTATCGCCAGTTACGTGGTCACCGTTCCCACAGCCCGGTCACTCACTCTGCTGACCCAGCAGCATCATTCCAGGAATCCTAATCTACACTTGTACGACAACTTGTTAACTTGCAATTCAAATCCATGTATTCTTTTCATTCTTTTGTCTGCTCTCTTGTGAGATAGTCGTTCTTTTTGTAAAATAAATATTTTTAAAAAGGCGTTTCCTTGTTCGAGTTATTTAATTCGCCACCAACATAACTCATTTATCAACTTTACTCGACTCAACAATCTTATGCATCTATTTTTCACCCAATTCTCCAATAAATACAAGTCTTTATGTATGTTGACAAAAAAAATTATTACGAAGATATCTAAAAATATGTATGTGAATGTAGATTTATTCGTATAAATATAAACCTTATTATAGTTATGTTCATTACGAACTTACCTCTAATCATCACAAAAAATTTTAAATTTTATATATATATTTTTTTCAACTGTGTTCCATTTGTTGAGTTAAGTGGTTACTGTCGATGGATAGCAGCATACTCATTCATATTTACATTCCACCATCTTTTCCTCTAGATGAATATGATAATTTTTTCGAAGCCTTAGAGAGTTGGGATGTAATTAATTCAGATAGGGTTCTATTTTTGGGGGATTTCAATTGTACACACCTTATTGAAAACAATTTGGACGATAGGAAAACTCGCACAGTTTCGAATTACTTGGCTTTCTTAAATATGAAACAATGTAATAATATTTTGAATAGCTATAATAAATTGTTAGACCTTGTGATAAGTAATATCAACTGTACAGTAACCCGTGATTTTTTACCATTAGTGAACGAAGATATATATCACCCATCTCTTTCTATTGAACTTACTGGACTCACTGCAAAAAAATGCAATATCGATACAAATATAAACAACAGAACATATAATTTCAGAAGAGCGGACTATTGCGCCTTATATAATGATTTTTTAAATAGTAATTGGGACTTTCTACAAAACTTCACTGCAATTAACGTTGCTGTGGATAGTTTCTACAATAACTTTTATGAAATTCTGAATACTCACATTCCACTTTCCAAAAATTTCAAACACAAATATCCTGT
Organism: Zygogramma bicolorata; assembly: GCA_032362365.1. Classification (NCBI taxonomy): domain Eukaryota; kingdom Metazoa; phylum Arthropoda; class Insecta; order Coleoptera; family Chrysomelidae; genus Zygogramma; species Zygogramma bicolorata. The sequence goes on from JAVJAQ010005186.1 coordinate 246,788, forward strand.
CTGGTATCCCAGCGATGTTATAAAGCTCATCAAAGAAAAGGCAAAGGTACACAGTAAGTACAAAACCACGGGAAACTTCAGTTGTTATCAGCATTATAGTAGATTAAGGGCTAATATCAAAAGAAGATTGAAAGATTCTTATGCGTCGTATTTACAAGCCACTGAAAATAAGTTAAAAGATGATCCCAAAAATTTTTGGGCCTTTGTCAATAATAAAAATAGAACTTCAAGAATCCCTGGCAAAATGGTTTGTGAAGGTGAATCGTATACAGACCCACAATCGATTGTGAATGCTTTTGGCATTTTCTTTAAAAGTGCATATTCTGTACCTACAAGCGAAGAGGAAAATCCAGTTTTCAATTTTGATCGTAATATCCTAGTAGATATCAGCTGTGAGCCAATTACTGAAAAAGAAATATTGGAAGCTGGAAAAAAATTAAAGAATAAGTTTACTTCAGGCTCAGACAAAATACCGTCATTTCTCGTGAAAGACTGCTTACGAGTATTAGTTCACCCTCTACGAATCCTTTTCAATTTAATTTTGAAAACATCAGATTTTCCAGATATTTGGAAAATAGCCAAAGTTTGCCCAGTTCATAAGTCTCAAGATCGGAGTGCCATTAGTAATTATAGACCGATATCAATATTAAATAACTTTGCCAAGATTTTGGAGACAGTCTTGTACAGTCGCATCTATCTGTCTACGAAATATTTTATATCAGAACATCAACATGGTTTTATGAATTCTAGGTCTACCATTAGTAACCTGGCTGTCTTTAATCAATATCTGTGCGAAACTTTAGATCATAGGGGACAAGTTGATGCGGTGTACACTGATTTTTCTAAGGCCTTCGATAAGATCAGTCACAATTTACTTCTTCATAAACTGTCCATAATGGGATTCAATGAAATTTATCTACAACTATTGAAATCATACCTTCATCAACGCAAACAGTTTGTTCATTATAATGGTTACTACTCAAAAGTTTATCTTGCAACTAGTGGAGTACCTCAAGGGTCTAATCTAGGGCCGTTATTATTTTTAATATTTATTAATGATTTGTGCAATCTGTTGGAGTGCAATAGGTTGATGTTTGCAGATGATCTGAAATTGTACGCTTAATATCATCAGCTTAGATGATTGTGTGATATTGCAGAATCAACTTGATATTGTACAAAAATGGTGATCTGAAAATCACTTGTATCTGAATATATCCAAATGTAAAGTTTTAACATTCAGTCGCAAAGTTAATACGATACAATATCCTTACAGTATAGATGATGTTGTTTTGGAAAGAAAATATACCATTAAGGACCTAGGTGTCCATTTTGATTCTCAACTCACATTCAATCACCATATAAATATTATTGTTGATTCGGCGTGTCGAGCGTATGGTTTCATCATAAGGAATTGTAAGAATTTCAATAATACCGCAACATTAACTTCTCTTTATTTTAGTCTGGTGAGACCTAAATTGGAATACGGGTCCATAATATGGAATCCCATATATTCTCAATATATAACAGCTATCGATAAAGTTCAAAAAAAATTCCTAAAATTCTTGAGTTTTAAAATCACTGCAATATATCCTCCAAGAGGTTGCAATTACCTTGACTTATTGCATACATTTGACTTTGTATCATTAGAAAAGCGAAGGAATCAGGCTTCTGTTATATGCTTGTATAAATTATTCAATGGTAAAATTGATTGTCCATCATTGCTCTCGCAAATTAATATTTATGTTCCAAGAATAACATCTAGACACAACACAACTTTTTTATGTAAAAGAGCTCAAACAAATCTAATGTTAAAAGCACCATTAACATTTATGTGCAGTAATGCAAACAAACTTACTTGCGTTTGTGACTTCTTTTCGTGTAGTATTTGCGAACTAAAAAATAAATCTCGTGCATATCTTTGAAATTTTATGAAATGTAATCTAATTCACCTTTTCGTCCATATTTGGAAAATAGTGCTATTATTGTATTGAAAAATGTAAAATTGCTCTGTAAATGGGAAACTGTTGGGCAATAAACGCTATTATTATTATTATTATTATATTTGTGTTTGTATTCTTATGACTTTTTTATATGTTTTTTATGCCTTTTTTCTTAATGTAACAGTGCTATTTTTATATTTTATATTTTGTATTTTATATTTTCATTTTATATTTTATATTTCATATTAACATACCCTAATTTGTCCCGTTTGTGTATTCATTTTTGTTTTTGAATCTTGGCAGCATTTGCATTTGTTATTGTATGTGTATTTTTATTTCTATGTGGTTGTCATTTGTATGACACCCTTGTACGAGGTTTCACCTTTTATGGGTTACCCCCAATATTTATTCATTCCTCATTGTATAGTTTGTGCAGTGTATTATTCACCACATATATTGAATAAATATTATTATTATTATTACCTGCAATTGATTCATAATTGCACAACAAATTTCGTATGAGGAAGTGTCTGAAGCAATCTCTGACATGAAGTCACTAGACAGGGGTGAACTGAAAAGAAATCCTAATGATTGACCAGCAAGATATCCAGACTCCTGAAATAATATTGAATGTTCTGCGAGATTTTTGATATCGCCCTGAGTATTGCCAAGCATAAATGATACATAATTTTAATATTCCATTCGATACTTTTCAACTGTATGAAAAAATTCACGAAAGGAATACATACATCCGTTTTCGGTAAATCACACCATCCTTATTGATTTTGATACCATTGGGTTATACCTTCTTGCCTGCAATTGGTATTCATGGAAGATTAAACTCAATAACGTAACTAGGTTCATTATTCTGACATCACCCTGTTTAGTAAAAGTATTTATGAATGATACCACGAATTGAAGAGTATGCTGTATGTGTGTCACTTGTCGTTTCTTCTGTGAAACGCAAGTACCTATTCTTTTTAAACTTTTTCCTAGAAGTATTTTCTCAAGCTGGGATATTTCGCCCAACTTTATGTTTCGAAACAATAAAACTGGAAAGTTATATCCTGCCATCCGTCAAAATGAAATACAATCGCGAGAAGAACATCCAGAGGAATTGTGAAATTCCAAATTGGAATCGGAACTTTCCACCCAAAAGAAAAGTTTCGCTTTCTAATAAGAAATTTATATACAAACATGTTTCTATTTCTCGGAAGAAGATTGGAAATATTTCTCACTGTATAACAGACTGCGTAACATATGGCGAATTTATTCATTTTCTGAGGCTACTTTAGCGGAGGGATTCGTCTCTTGTAGCTAAATAAACTTAGGAGAATTCATATAAATTCAAATTCTTTCGACTTGCATACGTCATTCAAATCGCAAAAACCGGAATGTCTCGAAAGTTGGGATTGGGTTTTGGAATCAGGGATCTTGCTGCACTGGATGGAAGGAATTGCTCGAAACAAATTTCAAACCAGCTTAAATCTGCGAGGATGGGGATATATAGGGATCAAGGGTTCTTTATGTGAGATTATGCATTTGAAAATTCTAGATTGTGAATCCAGCAGATATCCCCCTCAGATTAAATTAGTTCCGAGAATAAGAGAATCAATGAAAGTGAAGGAGGGTACAGAAATTTTCAGAGGAGTATTTTGTTTAGGGAAAAATTATTTCAGCTAGAATTGTTATAAGTACTCTTTCACCAAATATGAACTCCCCACTGTCACTTCAAATGTCCACCCCTTTCAGGTTTTCGAAACGTTTTCTCATTGAAAAATAATTCAATCCATCCAAGAATCTTGTTCGTACACTGAACTCTGTTGTAATTTTGGTCGAAATTTCCATAAAATTCTGTTCAGTTCCTCTCTTTTTTTCATTTCTTCAGTTGTGAAAATTTGATAAAATCGAAAGTTTCAACCAGTAAGCAAATGAATATTTGCACAAATTGAAAATATTTGGATAAGCCTGAACAAATTTCAAAAATTTAATAAAAATATAACGAGTCAATAAAGTCTAATGAGATGAAAATATCTAAAATCCGCCAGTGCCTTCATGTTCATGAAAGAATATATTATGCCTAGCTGCTCATCAGGAATCTCTCTCTTGATTTTCATCTGGAATATACAACCAAAACTCTGTCATTTTCAGAACATTAATCATCCTTCTGAATATCTCAGGACAATTGTAAAGATATTGAACTCTCCCCATGTGAAATATTTGTTCTGTATTCTGATTCCATTTTTATCCATGATCAGATCAGTCAAACAATTTTTACCCAAATTGAAGCGTATTTGTGAAGTTTACTTGGATCTTTTTTCAATCAAAGCTATCTTGATGTGTTTTGAAACGATATTCCACAAAATTATCACATCTCGCAAATAAGAATCTCTTGAGTCAAATTCTCTACTTATAATGATGTGCACAATTTGAATGATTCATGAAAAGGATTCAGAATAAAAGAACAGTCATGGAAAAAATGAATCAGCCCTCAAAGAAACCAATTTGCCTTGCTGAGAAATATTCGCAACAGTTCAAAATTTTGCCGAATATCGTTTCAACAAACTAGTAGTTGGTGGGAACCTGAAAAATTATAATCTCATGCAAACTCGAATATCAGGTCCAATTTGATAAAAGTTCTGCCAGACTGATTCTATTATGGCATGTTTGAATGTGATTTTTATTATAATACCGAAGAAATATTCCACATTGGAGTTGTTGAAATTTTTCCAAAAAATTATGAATTTGACTAAGAGTCTACGATTTTTCAAAATGAGGATATTCAATGTTGAACGAATTAACCAATATTTTGACCCCCTGTATGCCGTTCGATTTGAAGCCAAGTACATCAAATATGGGCATCGAACATGTGGTATACCAATTGTCTATGTTCTCACTAATCAAATGTATTTTCATTCGTTACACACCAGTGGACCACATTGTATATTCTTATATCTCATTTTGTTTTTTCTTTCAATTATATTTTTTTTTTCAATTTCAAATATTATCAATTGAACTAATTCATTATTTAATTAGTTTGATTTTCAGTGTTACTCTGACTAGTTTAAACTGTTTATTTTGTATTCGATAGATTTTAGGTAATGGCTCATTTAGAATATACGTGTATTCTGGATTAATGGCGGCAGTTGCCGGAAAACATTTTCGAAAATGACGTTATACTCACCCTCGCTAGGGGGTTGAAGGCACAGGTAGAAAAATACATCTAAAATGTGTCCCCCTCAAAAGCAAAATTGACCTGTCCGAGCATTTTTGCGTTAAGTTAAAAAAAAAGGAGAAAAGCAAGGTGAATACTTTTCGTTGGACCACTCTGTATACGTATCATTCAACCTGATAAATCTCATGACTACATTCATTTGTCCAGACACCAAATTCAGCGAATCTTCGTCTCAAATAATTGTGAAATTTGATTAAAAATCATATTTTTAGGAAATTTATTGTTGAACAGTTTGTGGATAGGTACTATATATCTTGTTATATCCATGAAGCAGGAAATTTTTCTACCAACTTGCTGTCATTCAGTGTCTCGTTGATCATTGGAAATGAGTGATAATGAGAAAAATTGTGCTGCACCACTAGAAATCACAGCACAAGAATGGAGTAGACACACGCATACAGCTTAGGCCTCGGGCTCACAATTTTCGATCGTTCGTAATAGGCTATTTATATACTCCTCGTTACATTTTATACTATCGTTATGTCACTTCATCTCAGTTTTCCTTTCTCAAACCTTTTTATTCGATTTCAGTTGCGTTTAGCTCACAAGTCCTATTTTTGCAGCTTATTTTAAATTTCCCACATTTTCTCATATATTCTATTATGTTTCTATAATTTTTTCCATTCAATCTATTTCAATCCTACCTATCGATCCTTTGTTTTTGTGAACAATGGGGTTGAAAAAAATTAATGATGGGAAAACAAACCAGATCTATTCAAAACGGAAAACTGTCGACACATTCGGAGAACTATAACGGTTTCACGGTGAAAAAATCGTTCATCAACGTGGATATCACAGAATTGTCTATGTATATTATGGTGTTTTCAGTTGATTTCAGATATTGAAAAATTGAAGTAACTATTCATACAAAGTCAAGTATCTCGATGCTAGGAATTACGATTAGTGATAACCTGTCATGAGAAAACCATGTGAGATCGATCGCTAAAGGTGCTTTCCAGGAACTTGGATTTCTATTTCGTGCAAAGAAATACTTCTCATCAGCTTCTAATGATCTACAAGACTCAGATATGACCTGTCATGGAATAAAGTTCTCAAATATCTAAATTTTTGCACTTGTGCGAAAAATACTTCCTTCCACACACAAATATCTCTTTTCTGCTTTGTGCAGATATTTTCCATATATGCTTTCGATTTAATTCAATATCCATATGCTCGGTATATAAATTGAACAAGAAAAAGTGATCTCTATTCAACCTAGTGCCTGTCGTGACATTCAGGCAGGGGAGTAGCTGTTTTATATGGAATTTTTCTTGCTTTTTGTGCATTAATAAAAGGTTTTTGAATGATATATACGTACCTACCGACAAAGAGTGTCTGTAATTTTTCTAAATTCAATATTTTCATAGAATTTGTGTTTTTTATCCGAAGAAGAAGAAAGCTAAAAAATTATCCCTCAAAATAATTTCGCCTCACTTGTAGGAACAATTCTTCCATACTAACGTTCAATTACAAAACACCCACATATCCGGACATAAAACCGATTTCAACATTGAGGCGATCGAAGAATACCAGGTCCACTTGTTTCAATTAGAATTTTCCATCGGGGAAATTTATTTGGGCTCGCAGGAAAGCAGGATATAAGCACGTTCAGGCAATGATTCCCAAGCGCGGCGGGAATATCTCTGCTAATGCATCTCAGGGGAATTCGTATGGATAATAAAATGTTTTTCAGGACTTCCATATTAACGATACATTTCAGCGATGATGATATATCATCTGAGGACAATTTCTGAATCAATACAAATCATAAATCACTCTTTCTCTCAAATCATCATAGAACAATCTCAACTTTTTCAGAACAGAGTTTTGTTAATGTCGACGTTTCGCCCTTTCGTTTGGTAATCCTCAGGACACTAAAGTTGATATGAAGTGAACAATCAAATTATGAATTTGATTTTTGAAAAATAAAAAATATAAGTAAAAACCAACATATTAAATTTGAAATTTTGCAAAATCACAGATATCACACCATGTCACCACCTCACGCACTGAAACTACCAACAGATTGGCTTTCCTACGTAAAAAAACACATTGAAATATTTTCCTGAATATAATTGATAGAAAGATAATTCAAAAAGTGAAATTTCATTTACTTTGTCTTAGTTGTCAGCAACACTTTTCTTTTATACATACAATTAACGTTTGTTTGTTTCGACAATGATTCAGAAAGAAACCAACGTTAACTGTATGAATGTATAAAAGAACAGTGTTTCTAGAACTGAGACAAGTGAATCAAACTCTTCCTAGAGATTAATTACCCTAACGCACAAGGGCTCGTCCCTTCTGTGGATTTGTATTTATTCATTGATGTGATTGTTCTTGTATATTTGTATTGTATTTCACTTGAAAATGAATAAATTATACTTATACTTATACTAACACCAAACTGATATTTTTGCACTCGACGCGCGTTTCGCTAACAAGGTTAGCATCTTCAAGAGAAGAAAATTGATACTAAGTCTAAAGCTAGGGTTAATTGTTAAATGTGAAAAGACTATTCATGCCTATTTAAAGTGAAACATTTTTTTATGATAAGCGTATTGTAAGTTGAACATAATCATAACCCGTCATCTTGCAGTCCCAAAATAATTTTCACAATGGATAATGCTAATTAAAACCAAACGCTCCCGATTCACTGGGTGTTTATCGATTCCCTCTTCATTGGAAATCGATTAGTTTGGCAGATATATGCGTTTTGTATTTGAATGTGGAAAGGAGTACTTCCCGTACTACTGCCGTAATAAAAGTAATTTCCGCTCTAGTTTGATGACACCTAACAAGTGCGGAAAGTGGTACTTGAAGTTGAGTGTGGAAAAATCTATTTACGCATGTTTGAGGTAGAACATTTTTCCTATGAGTAGCGTATTGTGAATTGAACATACTAATAACCCTTTATTCTGTAGTATCAAATTAATTTCTTTATGAGTATAAGAACATATTGCAAAAAAAATTTTCCCCAGAAAATCAGCACAAGACAATTTTCATAATTTTCATCAACCCCTTGCTTCGAGAATTCAACGAATAAAATCAGAGGCCAGATTCTATTTCACGAATTTGATTATCGAATTGTTTGTTTCGACAATAATTCAGAAACAAACCAACCTTAACTGTAGGTATGTATAAAAGAACGGTGTTTCTTGAACTGAGACGAGTGAATCAATTTTTTCCTAGAGATCAATTACCGTAACACCAAACTGATATTTTTGCACTCGACGTGCGTTTCGCTAACAGGGTTAGCATCTTCAGGAGAAGAGAATTATGAGGAATCCATCGTCAGCTTCGATGTTGTGTCCTTGTTTACCAACGTCCCACTGAAAGACTCCCTGAAGGAGTTAGCCTACTTGTTCCCTAATGATATCGTTGGACTTTTCCGAGCATGTCTCACGGGGAGTTACTTTCAATGGAGGGGAAACTTCTATGAGCAATTGGATGGCGTGGCAATGGGAAGTCCACTTAGCCCAGTAGTAGCCAACTTCTTCATGGAACGGTTTGAGGAGAAAGCAATCGACGCCTTCGAATTGAAGCCGACCTTGTGGCTACGCTACGTGGATGACACATTCGTCATCTGGAAACATGGTAGGGACGCTCTAAAACTCTTTCTCGACCACTTGAACGCTCAACACCCCAATATTAAGTTCACCATGGAGACTGAACAAGACCAACGAATAGCATTTCTGGATGTTCTGATCGAACGATGTGGGGCTAGACTAACCCACAAAGTGTACCGAAAACCCACACACACGGATAGGTACCTGCACGCGCTATCGAATCACCATCCCAGCCAAAAGAGAGGAGTCATTTCTACTCTAACGGAACGTGCTCGAAGAATATGCGAACCAGAACATCTGGAGGAAGAACTGGAACATCTTCAAGTGACCTTGAGGTCGAATGGATACAGTGTACCCGAGATCAGCAGGGCCATGAAACTGAAGAATTCCACTGTATTTAAACCCACAAAGAAGATTCAACAAAGCCTCAGATCGGCTAAAGACAAAAGAGATCCACTGTCTGCAGCAGGGGTTTATCGCATACCGTGCACCTGTGGGAAGGTATACATCGGTACCACCAAAAGATCCATGGGAACTAGGCTAAAGGAACATGAGAGAAACTGCAGACTAGGGCAAATTGACAAGTCGGCTGTGGCGGAACACGCACTTAGTGAGGAAAACCACAGGATTCTGTTTGAAAATGCAAAACTGATTGCACCCAACCAGGGATACCATAGCCGACTGGTACGGGAGGCAATAGAAATCCACAAACACACGGATAATTTCAACAGAAAAGAAGAAGCTGTCAACCTCAACCGAATATGGAATCCCATTTAAAGGAAAATCGATAATAACTGCAGGTAGTTCTTCAGATATTAATGATGATTATTCTCCGAACCCACAGGAAGTAAACAAGGTAATCAATATTAATGACAATTCCCCGAATCCGAATGGAATAATTAGCACCGCAAACTACCTGAATCGGCATAAATACAACTTGCGAAGAAACAATCTCCAGTCATCGGAGTGAATTCCAAGATGAATGAACCTCTGAAGAAGCTAGCCACTCGAGCCAGCGAAACGTCAGGAAGAAATTCCAAAAAACGACGGCCTTCAAACCCGAATAAAAGTAGTGATATCTAAGACATTTGCAATATTTCAAATTTCATATATGGTTTTATTTTCTTATATATCCAATGTTTTTATTCTCGGAATCACAATGTTATTGTTTTCTTTATATTCATTTTAGTATCCCGAAGATGGCCAAAGGAAAGGTAGAAACGTCGACATTAATAGAATGTGATTTCCTGTTTCACTGACCACTTCCAACAAACTCATTAACTGAAATTGAGAACTTTGTGTCACGAACGTTTACCCAAAAATAAATCTCAACTGTGTTTACACAGGAGGTTTGCTGACCTAACAAAAAACAGTTACTCCTCACAAAATTAATTCTTGGATATGCGGATATAGTTCACCATCCTTCTTGGTATTAGACAGGAAAACAGTTATTTTCTGACTGGTGCCCATCGTTCTACTGTGAAGGTTCAGTTGAGGCTGGTCTGAACGCATTGTTCAATGATAATTTGATTCATAACCACTATTCGACTACGTTCACCGACTATATCGAAATGTATTTTTTTTAATTCTTATTATTCTGTAATTTTTTGATTTTTATATAATTTTGATATTCCCAACATTTTCCTATTTGAAAAAACCGTAGTGAACATTTCGTACAATTAAATCTAGTTAATCTCGTATTTCGGCTCACTTTCAAAATATTCAAATTTTATTACATATTTGATTGCATTCGTATACTTTTTTCTTGTTTGATTTATGAGGAATCCATCGTTTTTAGGATTCAATCTTCAGACGGATTTCATTCAATACCATTGAATATTTAATTTAGATAAATTCTAGCTAGCCCACTTTATTACGAAATGTTCGAAATATTCCCAAAAAAGTAACCAAGTTCAAAGAAATAATGAATAATCAATAATCAGAAATCAAAAGTAAAAACCGAAGAAAAAAATAATTCCAATGAATAAGAGAATTAATTATATTGTCAATGAAAAATATTAAAATTGATTTTTTCGAAAATCGAAAGTACAGAAAATATTGAAAATATTCAAATATGGATAATAAATATTAAAAAATCAAAAAGAAAATTGAATAACATTTTCAAACACCAAAAGTAAAGTTGGGAATCATTGACAAATAATGCAACAGTTTGAGATAACATTGCTGAACTTGGAATTGCCTTCAAGTGCTAATTGGCCATCGTCAACTTGTGTTGCGTTCTGAGGCCAGATTCTACTTCACGAACTCGATTGTAGAGTAGCTCAGACTGTGACTGTACCAGGCACTGTACTGAAAATATATGCATATTCTAGTCAATTCGATAATCAAATTCGTGAAATAGAATCTGGCCTCTGATTTCATTCGTTGAATTCTCAAAGCAAGGGGTTGAAATTATGAAAATTGTGTTGTGTTGTTTTTCTCCGGAAAAATTTTTTTTGCAATATGTTCTTATACTTATAGGAAGTATGTTGTACCTTACCCATGTGAAAACAGTTACTCACACTTAACGGCCTCAACGAACTGCCATCTCAAGCATAAAAGTATCACTTGTTAGGTGAATAACTGTTATCAAACTTGCGCGGAAAATACATACATATCCGCACCAGTGAGGCAAGTACTTTTTTCCACACTCAATTACAAAACACATTTATCTGCGCACGTAATCGATTCCCAAATAAAAGCAGACTGATAAACACCAAGTAAATTCGGAGATTTTTGTTTCAATTAGCATTTTCAATTGAAGAAATTAATTTGATACTACAGAATAAAGGGTAATTAGTTCGTTCAATTCACAATACGCTACTCATAGGAAAAATGTTTTACCCCAAACATGCGTAAATAGATTTTTCCACACTCAACTGAAAGTGCCACTTTCCGCACTTGTTAGGTGTCATCAAACTTGAGCGAAAATAACTTTTATTACAGCAGTAGTACGGAAACTACTTCTTTCTACACTCAACTACAATACGCATATATCTGCCAAACTAATCGATTTCCAATGAAAAGGAGAACGATAAACACCCAGTGAATCGGGAGCGTTTTGTTTTAATTAGCATTTTCCATCGTGGAAATTATTTTGGGACTGCAAGATGACGGGTTATGAGTGCGTTCAATTTAAAATACGCTAATAATAAAAAAAATCAAGCTTGAATACGCATGAATAGTCTTCTCATTTAACTGCCGACGCATACAGAAAAGTACCACGTTCCGCACTTGTTAGGTGAATAACTGTTATCAAACTTGCGCAGAAAGTACTTGTATTACCGCACTAGAGCGAAAAAGTATTTCCTTCCACACTCAACTACCAAACACATATATTTTATATTAACGCAACCGTGTGGAAAGTTCTTCTCTCCACACTCAACTACAAGAAGCATATGTCTGGCAGAGTGATCGATTTCCAGAAAAAAGGAGAACGATAAACACCGAGTATATCGGGAGCTCTTGTTTCAATTAGCATTTTGCATTGCGAACATTTGTTTGGGACTGCAAGATGACGGAGAGTACTTTTGCCATATATAACTGCCGTTGCATGCAGAAAAGTAGCACTTTCCGCACTTTTTAGGAAAATAATTGTTAAGAACTTGCGAGTAGATCGGAAGCGTTTTTTTTTAAATAGCATTTTCCATTGCGGAAATTGACTAGGGACTGCAGGATGTGGGGTTATAAGAACGTTCAACTCACTCATAAGAAAAAATGTTCTGTCCTAAACATGCGTAACTAGTCTTTTCCACAGTCAACTGCCGTCGCATGTCGATAAGTACCACTTTCCGCACTAGTTAGGTAAATAACTGTTAACAAACTTGCGCACTAGTGCCGAAAGTACTTCTTTCTACACTCAACTACAAAACACATATATCTGCTCACGTAATCTTTTTCCAATAAAAAGGAGAACGATAAACACCGAGTTAATCGAAAGCGTTTTGTTTCAATTATCATTTTCCATTGCGGAAATTGACTAGGGACTGCAGGATGTGGGGTTATAAGAACGTTCAACTCACAATACGCTACTCATAAGAAAAAATGTTCTGTCCTAAACATGCGTAAATAGTCTTTTCCACACTCAACTGCCGTCGCATGCCGATAAGTACCACTTTCCGCACTAGTTAGGTAAATAACTGTTAACAAACTTGGGCACTAGTGCCGACAGTACTTCTTTTCACACTCAACTAAAAAACATATATCTGCTCACGTAATCTATTTCCAATAAAAAGGAGAACGATAAACACCGAATTAATCGGAAGCGTTTTGTTTCAGTTAGCATTTTACATTGCGGAAATTGACTAGGGACTACAGGAGAGGGGTTATAAGAACGTTCAACTCACAATACGCTACTCATAGGAAAAAAATGTTCTGTCCTAAACATGCGTAAATAGTCTTTTCCACACTCAACTGCCGTCGCATGCCGAAAAGTACCACTTTCCGCACTAGTTAGATAAATAACTGTTATCAAACTTGCGCACTAGTGCCGAAAGTACTTCTTTCCACACTCAACTACAAAACGTATATCTGCTCACGTAATCTATTTCCAATAAAATGAAGAACGATAAAAACCGAATTAATTGGAAGCGTTTTGTTTCAATTAGCATTTTCCATTGCGGAAATTAATTATGGAGTGCAGGAGAGGGGTTATAAGAACGTTCAACTCACAATACGCTACTCATAGGAAAAAATGTTCTGTCCTAAACATGCGTAAATAGTCTTTTCCACAGTCAACTGCCGTCGCATGCCGATAAGTACCACTTTCCGCACTAGTTAGATAAATAACTGTTATCAAACTTGCGCACTAGTGCCGAAAGTACTTCTTTCCACACTCAACTACAAAACATATATCTGCTCACGTAATCTATTTCCAATAAAATGAAGAACGATAAACACCGAATTAATTGGAAGCGTTTTGTTTCAATTAGCATTTTCCATTGCGGAAATTAATTATGGAGTGCAGGAGAGGGGTTATAAGAACGTTCAACTCACAATACGCTACTCATAGGAAAAAATGTTCTGTCCTAAACATGCGTAAATAGTCTTTTCCACAGTCAACTGCCGTCGCATGTCGATAAGTACCACTTTCCGCACTAGTTAGGTAAATAACTGTTAACAAACTTGCGCACTAGTGCCGAAAGTACTTCTTTCTACACTCAACTACAAAACACATATATCTGCTCACGTAATCTTTTTCCAATAAAAAGGAGAACGATAAACACCGAGTTAATCGAAAGCGTTTTGTTTCAATTATCATTTTCCATTGCGGAAATTGACTAGGGACTGCAGGATGTGGGGTTATAAGAACGTTCAACTCACAATACGCTACTCATAAGAAAAAATGTTCTGTCCTAAACATGCGTAAATAGTCTTTTCCACAGTCAACTGCCGTCGCATGCCGATAAGTACCACTTTCCGCACTAGTTAGGTAAATAACTGTTAACAAACTTGGGCACTAGTGCCGACAGTACTTCTTTTCACACTCAACTAAAAAACATATATCTGCTCACGTAATCTATTTCCAATAAAATGAAGAACGATAAACACCGAATTAATTGGAAGCGTTTTGTTTCAATTAGCATTTTCCATTGCGGAAATTAATTATGGAGTGCGGGAGAGGGGTTATAAGAACGTTCAACTCACAATACGCTACTCATAGGAAAAAATGTTCTGTCCTAAACATGCGTAAATAGTCTTTTCCACAGTCAACTGCCGTCGCATGCCGATAAGTACCACTTTCCGCACTAGTTAGGTAAATAACTGTTAACAAACTTGGGCACTAGTGCCGACAGTACTTCTTTTCACACTCAACTAAAAAACATATATCTGCTCACGTAATCTATTTCCAATAAAAAGGAGAACGATAAACACCGAATTAATTGGAAGCGTTTTGTTTCAATTAGCATTTTCCATTGCGGAAATTGACTAGGGACTGCAGGATGTGGGGTTATAAGAACGTTCAACTCACTCATAAGAAAAAATGTTCTGTCCTAAACATGCGTAACTAGTCTTTTCCACAGTCAACTGCCGTCGCATGTCGATAAGTACCACTTTCCGCACTAGTTAAGTAAATAACTGTTAACAAACTTGCGCACTAGTGCCGAAAGTACTTCTTTCTACACTCAACTACAAAACACATATATCTGCTCACGTAATCTTTTTCCAATAAAATGAAGAACGATAAACACCGAGTTAATCGAAAGCGTTTTGTTTCAATTATCATTTTCCATTGCGGAAATTGACTAGGGACTGCAGGATGTGGGGTTATAAGAACGTTCAACTCACAATACGCTACTCATAGGAAAAAATGTTCTGTCCTAAACATGCGTAAATAGTCTTTTCCACAGTCAACTGCCGTCGCATGCCGATAAGTACCACTTTCCGCACTAGTCAGGTGAATAACTGTTAACAAACTTGGGCACTAGTGCCGAAAGTACTTCTTTCCACACTCAACTACAAAACGTATATCTGCTCACGTAATCTATTTCCAATAAAATGAAGAACGATAAACACCGAATTAATTGGAAGCGTTTTGTTTCAATTAGCATTTTCCATTGCGGAAATTAATTATGGAGTGCAGGAGAGGGGTTATAAGAACGTTCAACTCACAATACGCTACTCATAGGAAAAAATGTTCTGTCCTAAACATGCGTAAATAGTCTTTTCCACAGTCAACTGCCGTCGCATGCCGATAAGTACCACTTTCCGCACTAGTCAGGTGAATAACTGTTAACAAACTTGGGCACTAGTGCCGAAAGTACTTCTTTCCACACTCAACTACAAAACGTATATCTGCTCACGTAATCTATTTCCAATAAAATGAAGAACGATAAACACCGAATTAATTGGAAGCGTTTTGTTTCAATTAGCATTTTCCATTGCGGAAATTAATTATGGAGTGCAGGAGAGGGGTTATAAGAACGTTCAACTCACAATACGCTACTCATAGGAAAAAATGTTCTGTCCTAAACATGCGTAAATAGTCTTTTCCACACTCAACTGCCGTCGCATGCCGAAAAGTACCACTTTCCGCACTAGTTAGATAAATAACTGTTATCAAACTTGCACACTAGTGCCGAAAGTACTTTCCACACCCAACTACAAAACGTATATCTGCTCACGTAATCTATTTCCAATAAAATGAAGAACGATAAACACCGAATTAATTGGAAGCGTTTTGTTTCAATTAGCATTTTCCATTGCGGAAATTAATTATGGAGTGCAGGAGAGGGGTTATAAGAACGTTCAACTCACAATACGCTACTCATAGGAAAAAATGTTCTGTCCTAAACATGCGTAAATAGTCTTTTCCACAGTCAACTGCCGTCGCATGCCGATAAGTACCACTTTCCGCACTAGTCAGGTGAATAACTGTTAACAAACTTGGGCACTAGTGCCGAAAGTACTTCTTTCCACACTCAACTACAAAACATATATCTGCTCACGTAATCTATTTCCAATAAAAAGGAGAACGATAAACACCGAATTAATCGGAAGCGTTTTGTTTCAATTAGCATTTTCCATTGCGGAAATTGACTAGGGACTGCAGGAGAGGTGTTATAAGAACGTTCAACTCACAATACGCTACTCATAGGAAAAAATGTTCTGTCCTAAACATGCGTAAATAGTCTTTTCCACACTCAACTGCCGTCGCATGCCGAAAAGTACCGCTTTCCGCACTAGTTAGATAAATAACTGTTATCAAACTTGGGCACTAGTGCCGAAAGTACTTTCCACACCCAACTACAAGACATATATCTGCTCACGTAATCTATTTCCAATAAAAAGGAGGACGATAAACACCGAGTTAATCGAAAGAGTTTTGTTTCAATTAGCATTTTCTATCGCGGAAATTAATTATGGAGTGCAGGAAAGCGGGATATGGGCACGTTCGGGCCAGGATTTCCAAGCGCGGCAGGACCCTGCTAATGCGTCTCAGGGGAACATTCACGCGTCCACCGCGCGTTCCTGAAGGGTTTTTGGAACGCCGCAAGAACGAGTGAAAGAAATGACGGACATTAATCACGGAACGAAAGCCTGATCGTGGAATACGCGAAAAAGGGATAATGTGGGTCGATGAGCGTTATGGGAAATGCGGTGTTCATTTGAAACGAAAATGGTCATTATGTGAAAGTTTGTTTCTGGAAAACATGCAAGGGTTCCTAGTCGCAGAACATTCTAATGTCAATGTATGGTTACCACTATAGGGCAGTTACTCTTAGAATGTGACTTCAAACTGTATTCTCTTATTCTGTTAAATATCTTGAACAAAATAGGTAAAAGTTGATGTGCTCATGATGAGTTTCGACATTATCTCTTATTCAGAGAACAATGTGTATTTATGGAAGAGAGTGCAGGATTTCAGAAAACTGTTCTATGCGAAGTGCCTCAGGGAGCAATCCTTGTACCTGTCCTCTTCCTCATTTAAATCTATTCAGAAACAAATTTTGAACTTTCTGGATAAATCGAGAACTTTGCTGATGATATCACCATATAATGGGATCGAATTGCAAGAAAACAAAAGTGATATGTTGAATGATATCAAAAATATTTCGTCTTGTGAATCATAAATTAATATTGAATTTCGAAAAATCGTTTTGAAAGTTTTCAAGGAAAAGATAAAACTTGATGAAAAGTGTATTGAAGCCATTGAAAACTTTACGGAGAAAAATCATTGAATGTTTATTTGAGTTAGATTACCAGGAACTCAGAGTAAGTTAACCAAAACAACTTCTTGATATTTCTTCACTCCACTGAAGATTTGTACTTTCATTCACCAAGTGAAACATAATTTCAATTTCAAAGTTGATTTACAAACCCATTGATCACCAAACATAATCAGTCAACAAAAAATTCCACCAATTTAATAGTTATAAAAAGAAAAACAAATTCAGGTCAGAAGTCAATTCATTTTCAAGGTATGAGACTTTATACAGAATCACCATTTTTTAAAAAATCACACGCCAAATTGAAATTCAAAAACAAAAAAATATTTGTGAACCTGAATTGGAGGTTCAATTCCTATTTTGTGTGCTCATTTGCAAAAACTAAAAAGTCACTTGTTTTAAAACTTTTTTGACTTCATCATTTTGCTCTCACCCATTTTTTTTTAATTCTGTACCATCATTTCTTTATAGTTTTTCTCAGAAATAATTTCAAAAATAAATGATTTTAGCGAAATATCATCAGAAGAAATAATAATAAATCGCAAAAATGGATATTAACAATAATTTCAATAAATCAATTTTCCCGTCGAATTCGGATTCAAAATCACAATTTCATTGTAATTACCAGAGTATTAGTGTTTCCTGTAACAGATTGATTCACAAAAATGATCGATCCTAGTGATGGATCGATTAAAGACACTCCACCAATAATTGACTAAAATTGCACAGTGCAAATGGCCTCCATGCTTAAGGCATCATCTCAAACTTCGTCCTCGTGCGATATGGAAACTATATCCACTCTTGTACAAACTATTATATTCACAGTTCGGTAATAATGTTCCAAAAATCTCCATATTAGTATTCTCGCGTGGACTTTTTTCGTTTACATTTGAAAATAGTACCCCTGGTGTCAACGATTCTTGTCTAGTGAAAATAAATTTACCATAGCAAGCTCATCAGCTGTTCCATTCTCTACAATTCCTGAGGCATCTTGTATCAACTGTAGAGCCAATCTATCCTGTTCTTCCTGACGTTACAGGTGATAAGGTATACAGGGTGTAACGGAATAAGTGTAAAACATTTAAGGAGGTGATTCCTTATCGAAAAAAAGATTGGATTGGAGCATGCCTTGTTGAGGTACAGCCCCTGAAAGGGGGTGCATAAAATTTGTATAACAATTTTTTTCACAAGCACTGAAAAAGTAACAATATTGAAATCAACCTGACGTTTTGTACTACCAAAAAGACACTCAGCCAGTAATTTATTTGGTTTATCCCACGGTTGTAAGGGGTGGAAAACGCAGTCTCTAAAATTTATTTCCAATGTAACTTTTTTCTTATTATTTGTTTACTTTTCAAAAATTTGTTTTCGATAGCCTGTTTCATTCTTAACAAAAAATGTCTCTTGGGTTTTTTGCCCAAAATAAACCAGTTCGCAGCAAAAAAATATTTTACGAATAGCTACAGAGATACATCGTCATAAATGCGACAATACGAAACTGATCTATCTAGTAGGTCGCTATTAGCGATAGGGACAATTAAATTGGTATGACGCTGTCAGTTTGTGAATTTTCGAAATTTAATTAATACTAATTGTGTGTTGTTGTTCTGTTCTTAGTTTGTTACTTTCAATTTTATGTACTCCCTTTCAGGGGCTGTATTCTAACAAGGGATGAAGTTTCATTATATGAAAGATCCTATCATTTTTTCGATGAAGAATCACCTCCTTAAATGTTTTACACTCATTCAGTTACACCCTGTATAATAATTGGTTGTCTCATGAATAAGAAAGGAGAGTTATACAAGGCCACGCTTACATTTTCTATTTCCTCAAAATCATTGAGATATTCATTGAAATGAAGCTACCCCATTGGAAATATTCGTTCTGCAATATGAGCAGAGTTGTTGTTCCTGATGTATTTAAATGACATGAATATTTTCCATTCCTTGCCTTCATTGATATGCATGGAAATGACGGTTTACTGTCGAGTCGAAATATTGATATGAATATTGGCAGCAATAAAACGAATAACTCGCCAGAAACTATAAACATAAAGGATATAATAAGTATGAGGAGTTGATAAAGAATGGAAATTGAATGAAGAATATGAAATTGACAATGGAAATCGAATATACAGATTGGGAAAATAAAGCAAAACATCATCGAAATGAAAAAATGAAGAGAAAGTAATTGTTGACAAATAGAGACAGATTGTCAGATGAAAGCATTTGCTGAAATTCATGATTCCATCCAGTGTCTTTATATCGACTTTGTTGGAATTAGTTTCACCTAAAACTTCACGAAGATAGTTGAGTAGGTATAAGTTATCCCTTTGAAGGTGCAAGCCGTATATCCCGGAACAATACCAATACTGTAACAGTTGTTATTCTCCAGCAACAAATTGATGGAACTTTGAATTGGGAACTGTTCTGTAGAGTATATACTGGCTCTAACGGAAAAGTTATCAAAGAAAATAACTCAATGAGGGGAGAACTACATTGAAATGGTCGATAAAATGATCACGAACACTTAAGTCGTTCATATACTTTTATTCACAAATTCAAAAGGATATGTGTACAATCTCATAGAATGAAACGATCACCTTATTCTTGAAATATTGCCCTATCCTAAATAATATCACAAAGTTATTCTGCTACTCTATAACACTTAACAAGTAGGAATAATGTAACAATCATATAAGTTGCAATATATGTGTTATTTACAACGATTAGTGGAATTGTTATATCGTTATAATTATATACACAGTTTGTACAAAAAATTATTGTTAATTTCCTAACACAGATTTTACAAGAAAAAGTCTGAATCAATTCACATTGAGACATAGTTTTGGACTGATTTCAAGAACCCCAATATTAAATAGTAATATAAATTGTCTCTTTTTTTTGTGAATGTTCAAGATGCTTCGAAATTTCCAAAACATTGATCCCCAACACAGAACAGTTAGAGCGATAGATCTTTTTCTCTACGCCGTCAATATCTGAGTAGCCAATCACATACTTTTGACACTGCATTCAGTATTCATAACCTTTTCTCTTCTACAAGAGAGAAGAACATTTTTTATGTTTCTACTTGAGCAGAGATTGCTTCTTTAAATTACAGCTCAGTACCATCAAACGCAATCGAACACAATATCTTTGATTACGTTCTACGTGATTTTACTATTGTTTGCCAGTTAACTGAAGTGTTGTAACTTTTTTTGAAGTATCTTCAGTTTCAAGTTCCCGAAACTGGAGAAAAGGATATTTCACAAAAATTTATCCACTGGCATTTTACATTTCATGAGGAATACTCTTATAATTTCATTTTATGTTTTGTTGGCTCATTGCGTATGCATTATTGTTGACGTAGAGAAGAATATCCTTTCACCAGATTGTTGATTTTAACATTGTTGATCAATTCTTATACTAAGGGCCAGTTGTAGATATGAACCGAGTTCAGTGGTCAGGCACAAGTGCTTAGCAACAGAGCCGATTTCCCTTAAATCACAGTTCACTGGAGTATCTACAGCTGACTTCCACATTGACAATCAAGAACATTCACTGAGACTACGTGGTATCAAACATATTTGGTGATAACTTCTTGGATATAAGATATTTCGTCAGTTCGCTCTCAAAATTTCGAAAGTCAACTGAATCCTCTAATGAGCGAGTGGAGTTTGGAGAAACAACGGAGTTCGCAGGGTTAGTCAGAGATGATGAAGAGGGAGTTGTTGGCGATGGAGTTGGCTTCTGATCTTTTTCCTGGAAGAAACAGTCGAGGTCAGTAACACGAGTCAAGAAACAGCATCAAAGTATATAAATGATAATAAGTCATTTCCTGGGAAGTATTGGTTCTAATTACCAATGTCTATATAATAAACTCTATTCTGTCTTGTCAAAAACTCATCGAAAAATCAACTCAATGGAGAATGAAAACATGTCGATTATTTGCAAAAACCAAATTGGATTTGAAGTCACTGAAATCCAAACAATTGAAATTTTTCATGAACTTTAATCACACATCAAACGAACATGGAATTCAGAAAGATGAAATGATCGGAGAAAAATGTAAATGAGTGAGAATCAATCAGAAAACATTGAAATAAATATAAAATATTTAATGTGAGAAATAATAGAATTAGGTGATATTTTGGAAAAATATGAGACAATATGGAAACCGAGTCGGTATTTCTTATTTCATCAAACTATTTTCAGTTTGATATTATTTTCTTTTGATTTTCATTAACTATTTTGATTAAATATTTCCAAATTTTGTTTTATTTTTTAGAGGAATGATTTTTTTCGTTTACATTTCAGTAAACCCCACTTCATTAATTTGGCCGAAATATTCAACAGATCTTTATTCCCTTATGTTAATAGTATTCCGACAGGTCTCGATAGTCAAAATATCGAATATTGTCAACCGCTTTCAAAGAAATATTTTTTTCTTATTAGATGAAGAAGATTATAACGATAATTATTTCAGAAAATTTGGACAAATTTCAATATATAAGAATGACCAGTCTCACATTGAAATGCATACAACTGAACAATTTAGAATCATGAACTGAAAATCAAAGTCAGTATAGCATAACATTAGCAAAATTTTTTTTTTGTGGTGGATTACTTTTTTCTTCTCAGTTTTTTTTTCTCAAACTATCACAATCTGAAAAAATGAGAATTAATATTGAAATCTTTTTTCTAGCAATCTGAAAAAAAAATAGTAAATAAAAATGAATCTATACAAGTGTAGAAGGGCAGATTTTGAAACTACCCCCAAAAGTTGCTGCGCCTTTATCAATATTATTTCTTATTTTCCAGATTGTGTTTAGGAACCCAAATGTGTTGATATATTTTCAGAAGGAAAAAAATGTTTTTCCGTAGTTTTTTGTACCTTAATCAAGAGATTTTAATATTCTATAGAACAAGGTTCGCTGATTCATATGTTTTCAATTATTATTTTAAAGAGCTCCGATGGAAAATGATGAGGAAATATATTTGAGTCCCACCATGAATAAAGTGAATTTATTATATGAAAACCATCCTATGATACCTACAATTGAAATCTGTTTACTTCTCCCTCAGTTTTCACCGTGCATCAGTATTTTTCCGGACTGGTATATTATCATCAAAATTTGAGATGGAACCAAAGCATTCCATTTCGAATAGACTTTCTATAGATAAAGTAAATGGTAAAGGGCTGAAAATTGTTCCTTGAAGGAGTCTAACAATGATATTCATTTCAGTTTATCGTTTTTCGTCAATTATGACTATTTCATTTGGATCATGGAAATATGATTTCGGTTTACTGTCAGCTCTGTCTGTCCTAGGTTCTGAAGATATATTATGTTACGTCCTTGCAGGCCTTATGGACTTATAGAAAATATTGACTATTGTATGAAATATTCATAATGCATGTGTTTCTCCAAGAATGAATAATTTCATTATTCACTAGTGATTAATGGATATCGTAATTTTTGAAGGAACACATGCATCATGAATATTTTTTATATTTTGTTGTGTTTTGAATCATCGATATTTCTTAGGCGCTCGAACAGTCTGTTATGAATTTTGATTTCGGTGAAGTATAAAGATTTTCTTCCTGATATTGCTTTAAAAATGTATGGTGTATACAAGTAGTCGTAGGCAAAGTATAGTATTCTACACGCGTACAATGATATCATTCCATCTCGTGAATAATAGCCATCAAGATACGCTTGTTGAATAATATACTATTTTGGACTGAGGTGGCCTTTACTTGATGGAAATCCATAGTTATTACGCTATAAGGTAGACACGATTAAATTTCCATAAAATTTATTGTCTTCGCGACATGTTTCGGTACACTGTACCTTTATCAAGCGAATGTATTTAAACACTAAATTATTCTTCGCTAAAAGTTCCTTAAATATATCAGGGCCTACTCTAATTATCTATGATTCCTAGAATAATACCACTGACAATGATGATGATTCCTAACTGATGCTGATAACTGATACTGATTCCTAATAATAATTATGATATCGGACCGTAGTTACTACTTATTGATTGAATAAGTTCAACAAAGGGGAACTATTGAGATCCAATTGATCATTTAGCAAACAATTTGAATTTTTTAATTTATTGATTTCTAAAAATTCTAAATAATTAAGTCTAATGCCCTTATTTTCAACATGAAGAATTTCGAAATTTTTATCGAAGTCATGGCCTTCCTCCAAAATATGATTGGCATATGATGAATGAGTTGTTTTCTTTTCATAATTCATACGATGTTCACGTATGCGGTTTTTGAATGGTCTACCTGTCTGGCCAATATATACTTTGGAGCAAGATCCACAATTCAATTTATAAACTCCTGATTTTTCATCTTTTATTGTTTTATCTTTGTTATTCTTGATAAACCTTCCCAACGTGTTATCTGTTCTATATGCTACTTTTAAATTTTGTTTGTGCAAAAATGAAGCTACTTTTTCCGTAGCAGGTCCTGAATAAGTTAAGATTCTATAATTAGCATCAGTTAGGAATCATCATCATTGTCAGTGGTATTATTCTAGGAATCATAGATAATTAGAGTAGGCCCTGATATATTTAAGGAACTTTTAGCGAAGAATAATTTAGTGTTTAAATACATTCGCTTGATAAAGGTACAGTGTACCGAAACATGTCGCGAAGACAATAAATTTTATGGAAATTTAATCGTGTCTACCTTATAGCGTAATAATATACTATTCTTAATAGAAATACGTCATTGCAACATTGTTGCATTTTAAACAGGAAATGCTTTCTTGGAAGTCTGTTGTTGGCAAAGCAGATAACGGAGTGTTGTGGAGAATTCGCGTGTGGCATTTAATAACTCACTTGCATTAGGTCTTCCTTCGAGAAAGGAAGTTTTATTTGGTTTCTCAACGAGGAAACAAGTTCCATCCAATCTTCCTTCGTGAGGAGAAGTCTCATTCAGTTCCTCTGACAAATAACAAGTTGCATTATTCAAAGTATCAATCTCCGAATTTCAAATAACGAAATTAAAGTCAAACCAACAAGTTTGAAGAGTTTCCCAACAATTGGAACTCAAATGAAAAATCTTCTTTGAAACGTTCTCTCTGATTTCCAACTCAAGAAGTATCTTAAATAGAGATGTTATATTGACGGTGTATGGTGCCTTGATAGAGTCGATATTTTAGTATGAGGTGGCTTATTCAAAACATCACTACATAATCTTGACGTAATACAAAACAAACTGATCGAAATCGCCTTAGAGAAGGATAGGAGATATTCTACATAGTTACTTTATGAACAGTGGTTTATTTGAAGTCAGAAAATTATACGCTTATCAATGTTCATAATGGATTTGTAGTAACCCCCTTAACATCACTACCCATAAATATAATACGCCAATGACCTTCAATCAGGCAATTACAATAACACGCTACGGATAGAGTCATAACTAGAAATTTGGAACTTATTTTGGCCCAAAATTATACAATAAGCTACCACTCCATATAAAGAATGTTGATAATTACGGTAAATTGAATGAAGAACTGAAAGTTTTCATCAGAAATCATTATGATCAATTACAGGATATCTTTGAAATTGGTTGAGATGAATTACCTCTCTCTCTCTCTTCTCATCATATTCATCTGTCCATCGTTATAAAATTGCGATTTTTTAACCCAGTTAAGTAGACAGTTATATGTAACCAAACGACGTACTTTATTTTTCATTTCATTTAATATTCTATAACACATCAAATATCAATCTGTAATTGCTAATTACTCATTATAAATCACTTATATCTGAAATTATTGAGGTGGAATAGGAGAAAACTGAAAGGTCTATCAGCCTAAGTCTGTCAGTTTCCAACCGGTTTTCCAATCGTCAGCTGAAAGTTAGCTGAGTGCAAAAGTCACAGATTACAGAAATAGGTTGAAGGTTATTCTTGGAGTAAATGATGACTTATCTGCATATTTTTTTGTGGAAACATTTTGATCTTCATCTACTTCATGAATTAAATACAGTTCATATAAGACAGACATTTTGCCAAAATGAATTCAGACTTTATGCCATACACTATTCAATTTTTTTAATCGATTGGCACTTTCAGGATGTCTAAGTCAACTGAAACCATTATAAAAGTCTGTCATTCAGTATATTTACACCCAACTGGAACAAAATAACCGCCAGCTGCCAAAGTTCACACCGTAAGAAGGCTGTTACTTTTCCCAATTCTTTCTGTGTTCTGTGTTATAGTATATTCACGTTCAAGATAGAGTGCACGTAAACGATGCATCTAGCGTGATCAGCAACTGGATAGATAAGTCCTCGCGTTTCGATTGGCTGGCTGTGATATCGAAGAACGCACAGAGTTGTATCAGGCTGTCACAGTCTAGTACTGATGGCCGGTTGCACCAACTTTCTTAAGTGTCTGTCTCTCTCAGCTAAAGCCCGGCTCAGATTAATGTTCACGTTAGATTAAGCATCATTGCACCACCAGGATCAACTGAAATCTCAGCTACGCATGTAAACAGTTTGGCAACGATGCATTACTAGTAGCTTGTCATGATGACAACTTCAAAGGCGTCATAGAAAAAGAAACTAATGCTCTTACACGGGGGAAAAATTACCGATGTATACAATTCTCAAGGAGTCGAGGAGTTCATCGTTCGAAAGAAAGTATATGATAATTTGAAAAGGGCCCTTGAATAAGGTATTGGTGATGAAAAAAGCTTTATGAAGTTGTTGGTTATTTACCAGCAAGTAAGATCTTCGCAAGGCAGGACATAGCCAAATACTTTTGAATATTGTGAACTATGAAACAGATTTTGGATTGGAGAGTGTCTTGCATGGCAACAGGAACAAAGCTCCTAATGCTGATAAAGATTCTGGGACAATGACAAATATTCAGTCAGAACAAAGCTACACCGAACCTGATTCCAGCGATATAGCACCTTCTGCGAAAGTAGTACAAAACCCTACTGCTTCACCTATGTCACCTATGAGTTACTTATAAAGACATTTTCCGTGTTTTATAAATTTTATTGTCTGCAAGACTTGGAGAAAAGCTGCATCATCCTATTTAAAACGTGCAACAATAGAGGGGTTTCGAAACCATTGGCTGAAAAGACGTTGGAAAAGATAAAACAAGAAGATTTTGAAGCAAAGACGTCATACGAAGAAAATAAGCAGAAGTATTAACACTTATCTTTAGCAGTGGATGTGTTACTTTAGTCAATAAGTACTATGGAACAGTACAAATATAGATAAATTTGATAACGATGTCGTATCAAATGCTAGTAGACCTCAAAAAATAATGAAGTTATGGAATTTGAGTAGTATCTAGAAGACTATGATCTCAACGTAAACAAAAATGAAGTGCATGGAAATCCCGAAAGTTTGGTTGATCATATTCTTACGAAAGTAGCCAGCCATACAGGCATATATAAAGCCAGTATTGTTCCTGAAATTCTCCACCACAAATAAAGCAAAGAGTTCGATATAAAACTGCGGATTTTGTAGATAAATTCAATGAAAATGCCAAATACCTCTTTCCAGTATTTCCAAGCCCTGCCCTGATCTACTGGACCCATCACATGTATTTGTTTACGAGCACTCTATCTTTAGCGTGATTGCACTATACTAAGATTTGAAGATTGAAATTATTGACAACCTCGACCGACTAACCTTTTCCTGGCACAGATTATCGCAAGTCTCCTTCATTTTCGTCAATTGCTTCTGCAGCGTCCTGTACTCTTCGAGGAACCTTTCCAGCTGCGCGGCGTGGTAGTCGTAAGTCGTCGCGTTGGAAGCTGTGCTCGTAGCGGGGGATGAGATCTCCCTTTTGCTGAAGAGAACACGGCTCTCGAGGCTAGAAACGTCCAGAAGTGGGGTCGCATTCAGTTCGGTGGGGATCTGCAAAATAAAATTGATATTAATAATGATAATGATATTAATAATAAACTCCTTTATTCACAGTTGTTCACAATTGAAGAAAAGGCGTAATGTCTTTTTTTATATATACAGATTTACACGAAAGGGAAGCCCTGTAATGTTCAAAGAACACCGCGTGAATCAAGGGACAGGAGATACGAATTAACATTCACTTTGAATTTTTGAAGTTTGTAAGCCTCAGGAAGAACCTCTTTCGGTAAGAAGTTCCAAAGCTCAGCTGTTCTATTGAAAAAATATTCCTGAGCAAGAAAGGTTCGAAAGGTCTTTAACTGCACAACAAAGGGGTAAGAATTCTGTTCTCGTCGAGTCATCCCTGTGGATATTGTCAAGGGTGGAACGATTGACAACAATCCAGAAGAGCACTGACCGTGGAAATATCTATACAAGAGAGACAAGTCTCCTACCCTTATACGATGTTCCAATGAAGTGAGCGAGTCTGTGAGCGAGGAATCACCAACTAGACGGATTGCCTTTCTCTGAATAGAATCCAGAAGCAACAATGGATATTTCTGTACCGAACTCCACATCTGAGAACTATATTCCAAGACAGGTCATATCTGAACGATATCACATGGTTTTCTCATGAAAGATTATCACTAATCGTAATCGTAGTATCGAGGTACTTGACTTTATGTTTTTCAACTTGACATAGTGTTTTCGACCTATTATTAGGCTAGGAGACACCTAGCATCGAGATACTTGACTTTGTGTTTTCCAGCTTGACATAGTGCTTTCAACGTATACTTAGGTTAGGAAACACCTAAAACGTCACCTGAAACCATTTGATAATGAATTGTATATAGCGATAGTGATGGAGAGAACTTCTTCTTGAAATATACACAAAAAAACAGCTGTTAAAGTTGGATAAAGATATGTGAATAGAATTAAATGGAATCTTATAGTGATATTTACTCTGACGACAAGTTTCCAATTCAGAAGAACAACTCGAGATTCAAGTGAGTAGGCTTTTAGCAATAATTTATGGCCAAACTCATCACACAATATTTTTTATGAAGATTAGATATTTTTATTTATTTTTTTTCATTTTTCAACATTTCAGCATCAAGTCTATCATTTCTCGAATGATAAGGAATTTTAAAATTTGATGAAAACTACAATACACATGGAAAAACAAAACATGGATTTCATTGAAGTTCAAAACCAACTCTAAAAATTCCTATGTGAGCATTTAAGAAATGATAGACTTGATGTTAGGAACATGAAAAAAATTCAAAATTGATTAATTATAACAATAAAATTATACCAGTTGTGAATTGGAAGTATGCTTATGATATATCGTTAGTTAGTTTGGAGGTGATTCTATACCGAATCGTGATTTTCAAAATAAAAATAAAGGATCCATTTGGAATATTGAAAACTGCTTGCGCTTCCGATAAAACCGAAAGTGTCATATATGGTTTGATACTTGCTGAATTGTACACTCATGGCTTTGAATCGATGTACATATAACACGAAATATTTATACAAAATAACAACGTAGATACAATGGGGTAAATCGGTTTCAGGTCACCCGGTATATAGTGCGTATAAAGTCACTTCTCTCCCAACTTTGAACAGGGTAATTCATCAAGGTTGGGCCTAGTTAACGTTAGATGGTACCATTTTTAGTATCAACTATTTATTTCCGATGGAAAAGGAAGTTTGATCATTTTATCCATTTCATAGGTGATTCCATTCTCTATCCCTTACTGAATGAGACTTAAAAACTCCTTTTATGTTTCTATTGACGAATATATCGTCTGGCTCGAATATCTTGTATGCTCTCTCTGTGTGTGGGTGAAATTTCCAATCATCATAATTTTCTGAATTTCCATAGGACTGGTCTTGTTCACTGAAATAATAATATTTTCATTTCGCGAATTCATGAGCAAATAATTCGCTGACAATACTCAAAACTATCCATTGTAATAATTAAATCGAAGACAAGTTTGGCATGATGGCAGCTTCATATATTCCTCAATCATAAAGACCTGAAGTTTCTAGCTTTGTTTGTTCGTTTACAGGGGGTATTCTTCGGAAATACTGATCCGATCATGGATATTTTTTCACTAACAGAAATCTCACTATTCAGGAGTGATATAAGCTATATTTTATTACAAAAAAAACCAGTGAAAAATAGTAGAACATGTAAATCAAGTCTGAGAAAAGCGGGCGAGATTTGATGTTTTTTCGGAGTGCGCTCACTAAACGGTTTGGTTCGACATCTACGAGGACGAAGTCGTGGAAAAAACTAGTTTTTCATATTCTCAGTGTGTGCTAACTATGTTGATAGTTAGCAATATATAGATCAATTTCATTTGAAGCCAATCAGGTAAACTTTGTGCTGGGGAACTTTGTTGATGTTTTGGTTTTTTTGAATAGAAAAGAAGGAATTCATCTATTATTCTTTGGGATAACAAGAGAAGGTCAACTTGGAATTAACCTTGTCATTACTTACTCTGAAAAAGCTATCAATGTTCTATTCGGGATTGTGAAATTTGTATACAGTACAACATGCTTATTCTGCTCAACTGTGAGGTAATCGGTATTTTCCTAGTTATGACTGCTGCGTTCTCTTCTGAAATTACCAAAATTTAACGGTATGTAAATTTGTCTCAGCTTGAGGTATTTAAAAAGTGATATGAAATATCTAACCATAGAGATCTCAGAGGTAGGAGAAAGTTGGCAATTGTAATGGCCTACGCTTATGAACTATATTTTTACGAGGGTTTTCTATAGTTCAGTAAAATATGCGAAGTAGGTAACGGTTATTAGATGAATTAGTTTTGGCTTCTCTTTTTCTCCGAATCGAAAAATATAAATTAAAACTTCTAGTATTATCGGTTATAATTGCACGAGTGCATAAAAATTACCGATAATTTTGCAAGAAAGCGTGATATCTAAAAATTGCAAGAGTTTATTTTCATATTTTATAATAATAATAATAATAAATCGTCTTTATTGGTGAAGGTACAAAATAGGCGCAGTTTAGCCAAAGACTACTCTTACACTTAACCTAAAATGTACAGTTCGAATCAGCTAATGTGATAAATGGGGAGAAAGAAAAGATGTATAAACAATTCGCATAACAATAATTTATAATATTGGTACCTGGATGAAATATAGTGAAGGTAAGTAGGCTAATATAAAATTCAAGGAAAGGGATTCTAGTTCATGTTAGTTGGTATTCAGGAAGTGTTTTTTCAGAGCGATTCCTTTCCATCTCCTTGAGAGTTGCATAAAGTTGATTAACACGGAGTTGTAGAATTTGACGGAAAGATAAGTGAACGATCTCTGAAATAAGGACGTTTTATGACGAGGAACATGCAGTTTGTTTTTTGATCTCACATCCAATGAATGTATCGTAGACCTAGGAATCAGTTTATTGTGAAGTGACGAGGGAATTTTGTTAGTTAAAACTTTGTACAAAAAGTTGCAGAAATTATAATTGGTACGATTATTCATTGTCAACCATTTCAATTCGATGATTTTACTAGAGACATGATCGTATTTTCTCAGAGAATAGACAAATCGACAACAGAAGTTCTGTACCTTCTGTCTCCGATTCAAATCAAATTTACTCAAAAGATTACTGTACACAATATCACCATAGTTAAACCGTGATAAGACCAACGACTCGGTGAGAAGTTTCCTGATTGGTTGACTGAAAAAATGTCTATTTGAGTAAATCAGTTGTAAACTATTTTTTGAGCAAATCATTCAAATGCAAATTAAATTTCAGATCAGTGTCAAAAATAATACCCAGGTTTTTGATAGAATTCACAATAGGAAGTATGGTGTCATCAATTATAATTGTGAGATGTTGTGAGATAATAGCCCTATTCTTTTTATTACCGAAAAGCATCAAGTGACATTTGTTTTTATTCAATTTTAAATTGTGTTGCGTTGCTAAATTAGAGATGGTTTGTAGGTCAGAATTGATGAGGCTTTGAATAGTTGGATGTTTAGGTTGGTATATAATTGCGTATCATCCGCATAAGCCTGAACTTTAGAATATTGCATAGAGGTCAAGATATCACTAGTGTAGATTATGAAGAGTAACGGTCCTAAAATTGACCCTTGAGGCACACCAGAAGTAACATTTCGTGCTGACGACATTTCATTTTTATAATATACCGTTTGACAGCGATTCGTCAGATATGAAAGAAATAGTAAGGCAACCTCATCGGAAAATCCATAATATTTCAATTTGAAACACAATAATGTATGATTTATGGTATCGAATGCCTTAGAGAAATCCAAGGCAACTAGAGCTGTCAACTCTTTATTATCAGAGTTACGAATTATGTCATCTGTAACCTGAACGAGGGCTGCTGTTGTACTATACCCACTCCTGAACCCGGCTTGACAATCTGGAATAATATGATTTTCCTTCAGATATAAACTTACTTGATGATGGATGAGTTTTTTTAGTATTTTGGAAAGCGTAGAGAGAATACTTATTGGACGGAGGTCGGTGAAGTTCTGTGGGTTCGAAACTTTACTCAAAGGTCTGACGATAGCAATTTTCCATAAATTAGAAAAATAACATTTTTCTAAACAACAATTCAAAATATGGGTGATATAACTGTCTATAAACGGACTACAATAGTTAATCATATTGATGGACAAACCATCAAAACCTGTGGCATTTGATTTTATGGTAGATAATACTTGTTTCATTTGTTCAACAGATATGAATTTTAATGTGAACATATCCTCTTCATTTTTCAATTTTGGGTATTTATTACTATCGTAGTATTTTAAAAGGTCGTGATCAATATCATCATCAATAAATACCGAAGCGAAATAATTATTAATTTCTTCAGGATTTTGCAGAGAAATTGGTAAATCGGTATTATTTTTCATATTATTTATGTTCTTTAGGTTTTTCCATAAGGTGTTAGAGTCTTTAGATTTGAATAAAGAGTTATAATAAGCCTTTTTTTCGCGACGAACAGATGATAACGTGAAGTTTCTCAAATTTTTATAGTGTACCCAGTCAGCTTCTGATTTCGAAACCTTGAATTTAGAAAGAGCTTTGTCTCGTTCTTTCATCATTAATTCGATAGGATATGTCAACCAGGGAGCAGGAGCTTTGGTCATACGTGCTACTTTGATAGGTGCATGTTTATTTAAAATAGATAGAATTAGCCCAGTAAAAAGTCCAACTTTTTCATCAATATCATGGATTTTATAAATATCATGGAAAGGTGCACTCACTAAATCTGCACAGAACTGATTATAATCAAAATTCTTGAAATCTCTATAGGTATGAATTTTTGGTGTTTGTTTTGGACAATCAATCTGAATTTCAGTGAATACCAGGCAGTGGTCCGAATCAGAGCTTGCATCTTTTACACCCGAATTAATGACGAATTCCGTATCAGTAATGAATATAGGATCTAATAATGTCATACAATTACTTACAATTCCAGTGGGTTCATTGATGAGTTGTGAGAAATTATAGCCTTCAAAATACTCACTTAAGATATTGTTGGATAACAAGTTCACATTCATGCCACCAAAACAAATTATTTCATCAACGATAGGTATTATCTGTGACAAGGAATCATCTACAGAATCAATAAAAGAAGCTAAATTATCATTCGGAGGACGATATGTGTTTCCGATTGCAAACGAAATATTATTTATTTTAATTTGTATCCATAGTTGTTCACAATGTTCATTGATGCTATTGAGATCAAGCATTCCTGAAGAAATATTATTCTTAACATATATGCCGATTCCTCCACCGCGACTTGGTCTATCCACTCTGAAAAAAATATAGCCAGGAATAGCAACAGTTGAGTTATCCACTACGTCAGAGAGCCATGTTTCAGAGACACCCACTACATCATATCCATCAATTAGATTCAAAACCTCAGCAAAATGCGGTAATAGTGAGCGAACATTTAATTGACATATTTTCAAATTGCTGATCATATTAAAAATTCCCTGTGTCTTTTATATATTGGAATAACCTGTAGGTACGAATAATAGAAGCAAAAATCTTTGGGTTGGTTTTGAGGAGATATCGACTGTAGAAAGATAAAATCGTTCACAAAAACCTCATTCAATATTCCAACAGCTGAGTTTAAAAATACACAGTTTTTCTATAATTCCAAAGAAACGTACCGTACCAACTAAAAAATATATATTGCCTCTTCAACTACGTCGAAGTTTAATATGCAGAATAAATAACAATATCTTAGGAGAACCTTGATTTAATATCTGAAAGATACGTTGTATTTGTTTACCTTCAGTACCCAGAATGACAATGAAAATTGGACGGAGTTATGCAGAAAGCTACCAACCCACAATATAACAAATATTGGGTTGGGTGCGTATTTGGGTGATAAAATACGCGTTCTTCATTCTGTGAAAACCTACCAAGACCCACCTGATTATATACCCCAGAGGATGTAGATTAGAATAAAATTTAGTCATTTCTCATATCGTATCTTTTGCTTTAATTACCCGCTCTACAAAATGCAAAAACCAACCAACCCATAAAAAGTCGCCATTTTCACCTCTATTTTATATTTGGAATATTAGATACCAAACTAGTCCAAGAACCAGGTACTTTTTTTCTGCAATCTTCTACAGAATTGATATTCTTGTTGGAAAATGTTCGGGGGTGTCCCCTGAATGTAAATTCAAGTTGGCGGGACGTGGGGGGTTGAGCTTCAGCCGCCATCTTGGAAAACACATTTTATCGAATATCTCGTGAACCGTGCATCGTACGATAAAAACAGTGAGAATCGTTTTTGTAGATAATGAAATTCTCTGCAACTTTTATTTGAAACTTTTTTTTGTATAAAGCATAGGTTTTTATTTATGGCGCGCCAAAATACTGCCATTTATACTGTTTCATCAACCGTTCACTATATATTTAGCATTAACCATGCTGGGAACAGTTTGGGGCGCTATAAATGAAAACCTATGAACTATACGGAAAAAAGTTTCGAATAAAAGTTGAAGAGAATTTTATTATCTACGAAAATGATCCCTACTGTTTTTGTCGTACGATGCACGGTTCACGAGATATTTGATAAAACGTGTTTTCCAAGATGGCGGCTGAAGCTCAACCCCCCCTGTCCCGCTAACTTGAATTTATATTCAAGGGACACCCCCAAACATTTTCCAATAAGAAAATCAATTCTGTAGAAGATTGCATTATGAACCTACTTTTTTTGCTCTGGCTCTTGGCGTAAACGACATATCTCCGATCCAAAAAAAAGTTACGAAGTGGTAGCTAAACGACGTACAGATTTTTTGAATCAATTAAAACTTTAGAGCTGATTATCTCAGTGCGTCACTATTGAGGGTTGGTAGCTTTCTGCATAACGCCGTCCAATTATACAAGTAATAGATGCAGAAAAAATTAAGCAAGAAATGCGTTAAGAAGCGTAAATACGTTCGAAGAGAAATGTTGATTCGGACTAAACTACGAACTAGTGATTTAAACTATTGATATCATTGCAGCTTCTTATGAAAAGTTTCACTCCATTTGTTTGTAGAATGCATATTTTCCCATTCTGCGACCATACCTTGGATCTGCCGAACTTTTCTTTTGCCAACAGAAGTGCATCGTACCTGGCTTTAGTTAAGTCTTCGGTAATAGTAATTCTAGATCCTTTCAGCTGTTTCTTTTTAAAGAAAACATTGTTACGGCCTTAGATTGAAACAAATTTCACTAAAATTGGCATAGGTTTATTTCCTTCATCCTTACCACTGGATCTTATGCGGTAACAATGTTCAACTTGAAAGTCAGTTTCCTTAAGTTTCAACTCATTTGTGCAGATATTCTGAACCACCGTCCTTATGTTTTCGTTAGCATCTTGCTTCACACCGTATAGCCTCAAGTTGAGAATTTTAGATTTCTGTTCCATATCATCAATTTTATCCAGTAATTTTTTATTTTCGGCAAACATTTCCTAATAGTGTGTACTCACAGTCTTGACTTTTTCCTCCAGCTCATCAATTCGATTTTCAAGCTTGGATATCACTAAACCGGCTAAGTTGTCGGCAAAAACATTCATTACTTTCTCATCACGTGAGCATTCATTGATTATTTGCTTGATATCTTGCTTTTGATCCTTTGTGAAGACCATCTTTAAACTTGTCAACTAACGATTCGTTTAAACTAAACAGACGGGAAGATATAAAATGATTTAAGATCGTAGTAACGCCGAGCCAACAGTAAACGTCTACTCTCTCTCAGTGCTCATCGCGAAAGTGCTCGAGTCCGAAGGACGAGGGCTCTTTTACAAAATATGAAAATAACCGAATGCAATTTGTATAAGATATCACCCTTGAATGCAAAATTGTCTGGTCATTTTCATGCACGAATGTAATTCATTGGAATATTTCACGAATGAAGAAATTCTCAAGGAAATGTTATTTTTTGTTCATTTATACTTTCCTCTATAGATTGTATGGAGTACTCACCTAAACGCGAAATGTTTTTCTATTTTTGAAGTATATCTGACATTTATTTGTGTTGTTTACTGACGTTTAGCGATACGGTTTCAAATGTGTTGTTATGCTGACTTGATACTTTAGATTATTAACCATCCACTGGTTAATCAATATGTTTGTGTGTTTTATCCTAATGTAAGTCATGTAATGTGTGTACGCTTATCATATTTATATGTTTTTTAAATCTCATCGAACTGAGAAAAGCTTATTTTATCTCTTATAATTACGATTAGTAATTTTTTTCAAAAATATGACATGCTGTAAACCTAGTGTAAAACAGTCAAATAAACTATCTATCTATCTATCTATCTATCTATCTATCTATCTATAATGCAATTACCGCTGTAAGTTTTCGATACAATGCAATTACCGCTGTAAGTTTCCGATAATTGCATTGATCTTATTGGGACATTTTATATATGAGGGAAATATTCATTATAACCATTGCTGATTTTAGGTCATGAACGGAAAGAATGTCACCGAAATGTCAATTGAAGCTGCTGACAGACTCGTCAAGAATTGAATATTTTGAAAAGAATGAAAGTTTTCAGCAATTTACCCTCTTTGCCAGGAGATAATTTTTTCTGAGCGAAACGAGATCTTTTGTGGGTTGAGATAGAATATTATCCTGGTCATTGAGATTTTTTTGTCTACAAAGTCTACAGATAGCTCTCGATTTTGCTTCGTGTTGATATTCCTATGTTTGCTATCTATTTAATTCAATTTTCAAATGCTTGCTATACAAATTGGGCAAGAAACATTAATTTCTATGTAACCCAGTTCCCGTCTTCGTCATATAGGCAGGGGAGTAACTGATTCAGATGGACTTTTTCTTTCTCTTTGTGGATGAATTAAACGTCTTTGAATGATATAAACGTACCTATCAACAGGGAGTATTTTTAAAAAAAAACTGATTTAACTTCTTTCATAGAAGTTGCCACTCCTATTTTTTCATTCGGAGTTAAAAAAGTACAAAAATTATTTAGGCAACGGTATCTTTCATGATCCTTCAATTATGATAGTTCATTAACAATATGGAAAGGTTAGAACAGCTACTAGGTCACAATGCTGTGAACGTAACGAACTGGACGAATCACCACGTGTCAGAATGAGCTTTATGTTCTGACATCTCCATATTTCAACATTTCTAGGTATCAATTCTCTTCAGGCGATATGGAAAGTGACATAATGTCCTGATGAATCGTATTCAATTTCATCTAGCTTGAATTATTCGTACAGCGTGGGATAGAGATATGTTATAATTCATCGAAAGATACACTAAGGTCGGTCAAATCCTATTATTTATCACTTGAAGTTAATTCCTCGACTCCAACATATAAATTTCACTTAGGTTCTGAACCTTTCAAAAAATATTAAGTAGTCATAACTTTTCCCAATGTACTGAATTGAATTACTAACCGAAATTCTGTTAATAATCAAGTGGTTGTATTATGTTTTATATGTTAATGAAGATTGAGTATATCAGAGAGATTTTCAGTGCTTTCGGTATGGTTCATTGGTTGCCCCACAAATGGAATTATTTTCTATTACTTGCACAATATATATTTGAGTACCGCCAAACGTATTGAATGTACAGCTTGTCCAATCCATCTTGGTACAAACTCGGTTACTTTTCCTGTTGCCCACTAGTAGCGTAGTCCATGACGAAAGAAAAAACACCTTCTAGGAATAAATTTCAACACATTGAATACATAAAATAGGTGTTTTTTTCATCATAGTGTATTTCACAGAGATTTCTGAGCATAAATGTTATGAGTTCTGTGCCGAGATGGATTGGATAAGCTGTACTTTTTATTTTATTTTTTATTTTATTTTATTCATTTGGGAAACCCAACAGAAATTACAATTAATTTCCAATAATAGGGTTACACTAAACTACATACTAATGCCAACATCGCAATTAGAAATAATAAAACATAATCATATAGATATATCAATAAAAGCTGATAGCTAATTAACAGTATTAACAAGAGAATCATGTCTCAACTTAGTTAAACAGTTTTCCGCACACCTGGTAAGGATAAGTGAAAAATATCGACTTCCAGAAAGTCATCATTGTATGTTTTTAATAGTCTATCTATTGGAGAATTCAAACAATAGTTCGTTTTTCTTTTTGCTACAAAAAATTGCAGGGGTTTTCTAGGAACCGAATTGTATATATTGAATGATATGTTTCTACTTATATGAATGAGACCATCATTCAAATTATTGAAAACTTTATAGAGAAAAATTACATAGGCCATTTTCCTGCGATTTGGAAGACTATCCATTCTGTAGAAAGCAAGATTGCTCTCATACGATTCATAGAAACGATTACGGTGCAATTTGTAGTTGATATAATTTATGAACTTTTTTTGTACTCTCTCGATGCGATCAATATACACAGTATAGAATGGGTTTCAGATGATGGGGGCATATTCTAGATGGCTTCTTACTAGGGAATTATATAAGGCGATACACGATTTTTCATTTGTGAATTCTCTCGTGATTCTCATAATGAAGCCCAGATTTCTCAAAGCTTTTATGATATCACCGTTAATATGAGCATCGAACCTCAATTTTGAGTCAAGGATTACTCCCAAGTCTTTTACCTGGTCAACAACGGGTAATAATTCTCCGTTCAAGGTGTAGTTAGATTTAAGAATGTTTATTTTCCTAGAAAAAGTAATAGTAGAACATTTTTGAACATTCATCTGCAGCCAGTTCATTTCACAGAATTTGTATAAACGGTCAAGATCTTCCTGAAGGAGAGTTTGTTGATGCAAGTTTTCAACCGATTTGAATAGTTTCAGGTCATCAGCAAATAGGAAGAAATTTGTGTGATGGAAGCACTCGCCAATGTCGTTGATAAATATGGAGAACAGCAATGGTCCCAAGTGAGACCCCTGAGGTACTCCAGATGTTACATTTGTTTCAACTGATGTCACACTATTGATCTGCACAATTTGACTTCTGTTGAGTATATAGGATTCGATCCAGCGGAGCAGACAGCCATGCACACCGAAATTCTCCAACCTTATCAACAACGTATCATGATGAACCTTGTCGAAAGCCTTGGAAAAGTCGGTGTACACAGCATTTACTTCTCTTCCAGTCTCCATTTCCTCCAGAATGTTCTGAATAACCGGTATAAGATTAGTGGTTGTCGAGCGTCCCCGGAAAAAACCATGTTGAAATATACTCAGTTTATTCTTGACAAGAAAAAATAACTCATCTGTGATGATAGATTCAAATAATTTGCCACAAATGCAAAGCAGAGAAATACCTCTATAGTTTTCCACCAAGTTTTTTTTGCCATTTTTGAAGATTGGCACGACACAAGATGACTTCCATAGTTTAGGAAAAATTGACTGTTTCAGAGATTTATTGAATAATATAAAGAACGGTTCAACCAGTGAAAGAGAACATGACTTTATAAATATGGATGGAATTCCGTCCGGACCACCTGATTTGGTAACATCTAGTTTATTAATGTGATCAGCAATTTGCTTCCTGGAAATGCTTTGTATACAGAAACTATCGTTTACCACTGGGATTCTCTCAATCATGGTGGGTAAATCACTTGCTATATAAACAGAGGAAAAGAAGTGTGAAAAGGCGTCACATATGGTTTGATCACCCTGTATACTTGAATTTTGGTAAGACATTTGAACTGGAATTTTTGACGATTCATTCTGTTTCCTATTGTTAACATATGACCAGAAGTGCTTCATATTGGACTGAAGGTTGTCCTCGGTTTTGTTCAAATACTTTTTGTAATCAATATCGATTTGCCTTTTAACCTGTTTACGTAGGTTTGAGAAACTGTTGTTATCCGCTTGATTATGAAACTTTTTCCACCTTTTATGCGATTTTGCTTTTTGGTTTAATAATAAAATGCATGTTCGAGAAAACCAGGTAGGACTTTTTCTGTTAATTAATTTGGTTTGTATGGTCTCTGAGATAAGCTTTTCTAATTCAGCATAAAAAATGTCCACACACTGATCAATATCATAATCTTTAAATTTATGAACCCAGTTGATATTCACTAGTTTTTGGTTTATAAGGTTATAGTTGGCCTTGTGAAATTGTAGCTGTTTGTATGCTGATTTGTTTTTAAAGTTGATAGTGTTCAGATTGAAGCAAACATCTAAAGCAGGGTGGTGAAAATTCTCTGGTACAAGTGCAGTGGCGGAGTTTCTGATTGAAATATTTTCGATATTAGAAAAGCAAAAGTCTAAAAGTTTATTATTTTCATTTAATATGCCATTGAATTGTTTGAAATTGAGCAGACTGTAAGTGTCAGAAATATCAATACCTTTAGCACTCCCAGCGTTAGGGAGAAAGCCACAATCCACATTATCGGGAACCCAATCCATGTCTGGCACATTGTAATCTCCAATAGAAATAAAAAAATCATTGGGGTGAGATAGTGCTATTCCACTTACCCTATCCAAGTGTGATTTGAGATTATTTTGATTTGCATGAGGAGGTACATAAATACAGCAAACAAACAATTTTTTATCACTGATATCAACAACAACCCACAAGTCCTCGCACAACCCCACAGCACTCCAGTTTTTTTCCATTGAACAGAAGTTGTTTTTCACGATCAGAACACCTCCGCCATCTTTTTTCCCACTGGTGTCCAAGTTTCGGTCGTTACGATATACAGTGTATTGTGATGAAAAAAGTTCACTGGTATATATGGAGCTATTCAACCATGTCTCCGTGATGCAGATGATATCATAGTTCTCTTGCAATACGTTTAAAAAAAATTCGTTGGATTTGGTTCTAAGTCCTGTCGTATTCTGGTAATACAAACTCAACATTGATGATCTTGAAGATCTTGAGTGATGTGTGCAGAATTGATTATTGAGAGTCTTTTATTTTATTTATTTTGGATTCGTTGTCAATCATGTTAATTCTCCCATTTGTGAAGTTTTTGACAAAAGCATGGATTCAAGTTAGTCAGCATACATGGGAGGTCAAGAAATATTAAATTTGCTCAAGAATAAAGTACTTTTTTTTTAATAGACAATAAAATGTTATTTGGAAAAGTTCTTTGAAATTGGAAGTTATACTCAGATACAGAGTCATGGCCTCCTGATTTTTATTGTTTTTTGGAAACATTTCAATGTCGCTTGTATGATATGATTTTTGAGAATTCTGATTATAAACTTATTCGAAATAGCCACAATCATATCATTTCGGCACGATTTTTCTCGAGTCGAGACATAGGTATTTGTAAAATTTACTTGGATATTTACTATGTGAGATAACCGCAAATTTGTTGCAATATAATTCAACATAATTCTAAAATTTCGCAAATAGGTTTCGATAGAGGCATATACTGTATGACTTTGTAATTTGCGAAATTTTGTGATTGTGTTAAATGTTGTTGCAGAACAACTTAAAATTGTCGGTTACCTGTAAAGTGAAAATCCAAGTAGATTTCACTCAAGCAAAATCATTCCGAAATGATTTGATAATGGCTGCTGAGTA
Source organism: Zygogramma bicolorata (assembly GCA_032362365.1). Classification (NCBI taxonomy): domain Eukaryota; kingdom Metazoa; phylum Arthropoda; class Insecta; order Coleoptera; family Chrysomelidae; genus Zygogramma; species Zygogramma bicolorata. The sequence continues at coordinate 288,134 of JAVJAQ010005186.1, forward strand.
AGTATGAGATCAGAATACTCACTGATCGTATCACACCTGAGAAGTGAAACTGTTTCCAAAAAAAATAATAAAATCAGAATAGGAGGCCATGACTTTGTATTTGAGTATAACTTTCGATTATAAACATTTTTCCCAAATAACATGTTATTGTATCTCTCTTTAAAATCGTACTTTAATATTGATCGGATTTGGAATTTTTTACTCCCCCCTGTACGCTGTACGAAGCTATTCTAAGTTTATTCAATATGGTTATCGAACATTCACTAACTTTTGTTGGTAATTTTCAGTGTGTGAGTAAAACAAAATTCTATTTGTTTCGCACTTATTGGTTTGCTATTTGAGATATAAATATCAGTACATGAACTTTCGTGAAAGAAGAAGAAGAAGAAGATACATATATGACTCAGACTCATGGTAACACCTCTTTTTTTTCTTCAATTCTTGATTCATTCGACAAAAATCGAGGCATTATATTTACTCACAGCGAGCCACTTTTTGTATTAATGGAAGATTTTTTTACTTCGGTTTTCACAGAAACAGCACTAACGTTTGATTGTCAAATGAAAGGTCCTGCATGTTGATATTTTTTTGACATCTGCATAACTAGTTCTCTGAATCTAATGGTATTCCATAATTATTATTTCAATAATGGATTGGAACACATGATTGGATCAAGTGGCCCTGTAAGATCACTAGACTCGGGGCATGTCAGATAATTTTTGTAATTTGATGAACTGCTATTGTGAGTGACTGAATACTCTGTTGGAGATTGTATACATAACAAAAATTAAACTAAAGATATCACAAGTGTATACTCAACAGAAACGAGAAAGTGGATATGTTGTAATCTATTTTTCATGTTGATAAAAATCATTTTTGAATGGAAAACACGTTTTTTCTGTACACAGTTTGAAGATATCCATAATCGCATCTACATTCAATTTTGTTCTATTGATCAGTGTTCCATCATTCTCTAATTTTGATTTGACAATTTCTAAAGTTCATTTCAGAGGAACGCTGGTGAACAGACTTTTTACATCGAAACTTACTAACGTCTTCAGTTTGTATGTCAATTCGATCTAACTATTCATTTAGATGTGAAGTATTTTTTATGAAACTATCACATTACCGAATAGAGGTTTCAATATTCGGAGTATTTATTTTGCTACTTTTTGGCATGGAGATTCAATGGAACTTACGATAGGTCTAAGAGGATGATTCGGTTTGTGTATTTTTGGTAAGCCATAAAAATGGGGTGGTTTACTATAATGAATAATGAGTTGTGAGCGATCTGTTTTTGGAAGTGTGTCTTTTTAGTTCAGTAATGTTCTGTATATTTTCTGTTCAATGGATTTTGTTGGGTCTTGTCTGAGTTTATTATACACCCGTTTCGATATTACAGCATGTTTTGGTTGTATATCTCATATATGGTGTTTTCGATTAATTGAATCATTTAATTTTCATATTCATCACATGTATCCATGATAACTGTAGCATATTCCTTATCAGCTGGAAGTATTTTTATACTTCCATCACATCTTGAAGATTTCATTGCAGTTTTTTCAAATTTGCTCAAAATACTTCTAAAGTGTGAGTACCCGTTTTGCATTCAGATCTATAGTCACCAGCTACCTCTGCTGGTAAATTATGAGCTGTATTTGCTGTTACCATTTCAAAAGTAGGTGAAGTTTTTGTAGTTACTGCAAAATTTATACCTTTTACTAATAGAATTTCCTCATTGTGATTCAATATTCGAGAAGATAGAATAACAACGGTTTTCTCGGGGAAATTTTGACTAGTAAGAGTATTTGTCGAATATTCATGTTTTTTTTTTTTTCAAAAAGATTTCTGAATTTATAACTTTGAACTTTTTTTCTATAATTAGCAGAGTAATCATAGTTTTCAATACGATTGTATAAATAATTGAAATCGTTCTGTGAAATTGGATTCTCTCTTTTACTTTAGCATACCCTGCCCTCTCTATGATTCGTCTACATTGCTGGCTATCATTCGGAAGTCTAATGACTAATTGGACTTGTTTTATCCAAAAGAACTGTTTTTCAATAGACGCAGCAACTTTTTGGGATAGATTGAAAATCTGCCCTCCTACCCTTGTATAGATTCCAATATCAATTCTTATTTTTTCAGATTGTGGTAGGTTAAAAACCCAGAAAACTACGGAACAAATACGTTCAAAATGTTTCGAAACAAAGTTCCGTGCGTAAAATTCACCAGCCACTCATCGGAACAACGCTACCCAGATCCACACCCAATTCAAAAGTGTGTGCCATCTCCACGGCTTTTACGTTTCCGACCCTCACAAGTGCTCTTTGCTCTTGTGTGCGTTAATTTACCCCAGCACTTACACCTACATCAGCTCTCCGCTAACGAACCATTCCCACATGTAACTTGATAAGCCCGTTCCTCTCTGCCCACTCCACACATGCAGTGAGTGAATGCGTGTTATTTTTTGTTGTACTTCCATTATTTTTTCAAATGGGATATATACCCGACAATGGAATGGAGAACGAAAACATTAGTTTTAAATGTATTTAATGAAGTCATAACAGAGCTCATTTATATAAAGAGTTCTCGGAGTGGTAAATGCATTTAGGGAATAAAAGTTCATAAAACTTCAGACTCTTCAGGACTAGTTGATTTTTTCGAAATCAAATATTGAATATATCATTTCATACAAATGAGTGAATGTACTTTAGAAACGTTAATTCCTTTAGAGGCAACAATAAATACACCGGCCAAAGTCGACGAGCTATCAGAACCCGCTTCAAGGAACACTGTGCACATATAAAATACAGAATGGTGTCGCTCAGAATGATAATAATAATAATGGTCTTTATTATTTTCAATAACAAGAAAATAAAATTATACACATTTCTCACCATTTTCACCTAACAATTAAATATTGGAAATAGAAGGCGAAGTTCAATTCATTCAGCGAGAGTATCACTGATAACTTGCTGATGTATCTGGGACTATGGGAAGAACAAAGTGTAGAAAAAGTATGATACCTATTCCTTTCAGTCGGGTCTTCCATTCAATTTTGAGAAATTGATAAAAATAAGGATGTGAAACTCGAATAACTCTTTGTTTCATGTTGTTAATCATATTGAAATTCATTTGCGTGGGATGATGAGAGTAATAATTGATAAGTCAATTACTACAAATTGATTTCCTGTACCACCTGCTAATAATATTATTTTCTGTTGTTCTAATAATTGTCATATCTGAGAATGGTACGAAATTGAAAGGCAGGATAATTTCACATAAAAGTGATTGTAAAAGAAATATAAACTCCTGTGAACTGGTACAACATGTTAATCAACTGGGCCATAGAATGGGTTTTGATGAAGAAGAGGGTAACAGTTCAAATTGAACAGTGAAATTTACACTTATATATTGAAATTGAACAGAGACAAGAAGAAACATTACAGTAATGCTCATACACCCAGTATTGAAAATATTTCGATTCAGATTCCATTATTATTTGAATTTTCTATAAACTTTTTGAAGACTCTGTAACATTTTGATGTATTGAACAGAACTTGTCAAAATAATAAATTCTTGCGTTTCAACTAAAAAGGCCATTTTTATTAGTAATTCACCATTGTAAATCCTTTTGGATACGTGAGATTTCACCGGGTAGGTGTAATCGATTGCATTTTTTACAATTGGCGACCGTGACAGGACTGCGATGGAAAAATTACTGAAGGCCCTAGATGTTCACCGCACTTCATTCATGCGAATTCATCGAGAAACGGCTGAACTGATGAAGAATGCAGATTATGATATGACTGATGTACAAGGAAACGTTGGAATGCTGGATCAGAAGATGGAAATTATTCAAGATTTGGATAGACGTTTGCTGGATGAGATGTTGGAAGGTGATACGCCGGAGGAAGATGTGGATGCCGAAGTTGCGAGGTCTGATGAGTTGTTGGGTAACTATAATGGGCTTAAGGCGAAAATTGATAGTTATTCTAATGAAGATGGTCTCTCTGAACGCTCATCTGCCAGCTCCAGTCATGTTAGACGAAATAATAAGTTGCCAAAAATTGAACTTATGAAATTTCCTGGCGAAATTAAGAATTGGTTACCTTTTTGGTCACAATTCAATAGAATTCATACAGATGATTCGATTACTAACGGAGATAAATTTCAATATTTACTCCAAGCCACTGTTGTCAACTCCCATGCACGTCAGCTTGTCGAAAGCTATCCACCATCTGCTGATAATTACCCAAAGGTCATAGAGAGTCTCGTTTTGGACGTGAAAACCTATTAGTCGAAGTTTACGTGAGGGAATTGCTGAAGCTTATATTAACAAATTTGAACTCCAAAACAAAGCTTAGTTTTCTATATGACCAAATTGAATCCCAACTGAGATCATTGAAAACTTTAGGTATAACATCAGATAAATGCGCCGCAATGATATGTCCATTGGTAGAGTCTTGTTTACCCGAAGATATTTTAAGAGCATGGCAGCGTAGTTCCAATTTCGATTCTACAACTCTTTTAAAAACAAAATTAGATAAATTGATGGAATTTTTGGGTGAGGAAGTAGAAAATGAACAAAGAATTTCTCTTGTTGAAACTAGTTTTGATGTTCACCAAAAGAAGAAGTACGAATTTGGCGCAGCAAGTACATCAAGCGTGCCAGTGCCCACTGCTTCTATTTTATCAAACAGTAATAAAACACCCAAGTGTGTATTTTGCAAGAAAACAACTCATTTTTCTATGATCTGTGACGACTGTAAAACAAAAGAACTGTCATTCGATGAAAAACAAAAAATTCTAATAAGCAAGGGCAGATGTTATATATATTCTTGAAAGGACATATTGCTCGAAAGTGTGCCGTCAAGATCGTATGTTCTCTGTGTGGAGGTAGGCATGCTACTATAATGTGCAATAAGAAATCTGAAAATATTGTAGCATCTTCGAATTCCAATTCGAATTCAGATGCTGGCATCATCGTTGAGAGCTTATGCAATTCATGTTTTGATGAAACTTTTTTGCAAACTTTAGTTGTCAAAACTTGTGGTTCTAATAAATCTCGTTACATCAGAGCCATCATAGATACGGGTTCACAGCGTTCTTATATTTCTAAAAAACTTGCTGTCGAAATGGGATATGTTTCGCTAAAAAACGAACGAATTGTTCATGCTTTATTCGGAGGTATGCATTCCGATATTGTTGATCATGATTGCTACAATGTCTCCTTAGAAACATACTTTGAAAAGTGGCTTAGTTGCTATGGAGACAAAATTAGGTTGGATATTAATGGGCAGAACTTCATGTAGAAATCGAGACGACAGTTACAGATCTTCGTCGATGGTGGTTACTTCATTGTTTTGTCAAGATGACATAAGTAGATTTTGGAATCTTAATATATAAGGTATTTCAGATCCTAAGGAGAGGCAGAAAAATGAAGAGCATGAAGCAGCTGTGATGAAAACTTTTTTAGAATCTGTCACTGTGAATAGCGAGGGTAGGTATGAAGTCGGCTTGATATTGGTGGATGGTCATCCTTCAGTACCGAACAATTTTTATTCTGTTGAGAAACGATTGGATAGTCTGATGACAAAATTAGACTCTGATGGTTACTATAGAGACTATGATGCAGTTTTCAATGAATGGATTCATGAAGGGATAATAGAAGAGGTTTCTACTGAGAATAATAATTTTAATGGTTATTTTTTACCTCATCGTCATGTAGTCAAATTGAGTAGCTCTACAACGAAATTACGTCCAGTATTTGATGGTTCATCAAAAGAAAAAAATTTTCCTTCATTGAATCATTGTCTCGAAAAAGGCGTAAACCTGATAGAAATCATTCCTACCATACTCATACGTTTTAGACGTCAAAAAATTGGAGTGATATCCGATATCAGAAAGGCTTTTCTACAAATCAGCATAAAAAAGGAGGACAGAAATTTTTTGAAATTTTTATGGTACGATCATGATAGAAATCTCAAAATTTACCGACATACGAGGGTTGTGTTTGGAGTCACTTGTAGTCCTTTTATGTTAGCTTCAATAATTCATCTACATCTGGAAAGTTTTTCTGACAATCCTGATGAAACATTCAAAAAATCTATCATTTCGAAATTAATGAAAAGTTTTTATGTCGACAACTGTGTGACAAGTGTAGATGATGAGGAAGAGCTTCAGCATTTTATTTCTGAATCCAGTGCTATGATGATACTTGGTAAATTCGATCTTCGTGGATGGGAGTATTCTCTTACACAAAGTGCCGAAAATAACCTTCTATCAGAGGAATCATCAACGGTATTAGGTCTTACCTGGAATAGAGTACGTGATACACTTGAAATAAATTTTGAATGGTTGAAACATGTTGAAGTGGATGTGATTACCAAGAGAGTTATTTTGTCAATCGCTCATAAAATGTTTGACCCTATTGAATTTTCTTGTCCGGTGCAAATTTGTCCTAGAATTTTGTTACAAAAAACCTGGATTCTGAGAATTGGGTGGGATATAGATGTTCCACAAGATATTAAAAGTAAATTTTTTCATTGGTTGGAAGAAATTCATATTTTGAAAAAGTTGCGGATTCCACGTTGGATTTCAATGACAGGCAACATAAGTTCCAGTTTGCATATGTTTTGTGACGCCAGTAGAGATGCATATGCAGCAGTCATTTATATGAGGAACACAATCATTACAGGGTGTAAAGTTGCAACTGGTTCAGGCTAAGAATAGAATAGCACCGATGAAAAATCTAACCATTCCTAAACTTGAACTTCTAGGCGCAACAATAGGTGTGAGATTATTGACTTCTGTTTTAGAAAGTATCGGAAATTGTGACATGGAAATATATTGTTGGGCAGATTCAACAACTGTTATCTCTTGGATTAGACGGGAAGATATTTGAAAACCATTTGTATGGAATAGAATTCAAGAAATACGATTGACTACGTCAAAAAGTTGTTGGTTACATGTCCCTGGTCATATGAACCTGGCTGATCTCCCACCTAGAGGTTGTTTGCCGCAGAAGTTGCTGATATCCAGATGGTGGGAGGGACCAGATTGGTTGTTGAATAAAGAAGACTGGCCGGAACAAATTTATGAAGTGAATGAAGAGGAAATTGTTGAGGAAAAGAAAAAGAAAACAGTATCGTGTATAAACACATCGAAGGATTTTTCTATTTTTTACAGATATGTCTCAAAATTTCAGAAAACTTATAATATGTTTGCTTGGATAGGAAGATTCATATTCAATTGTCGACATCCCAATGAGAAGAAGAAGGGAAATCTCTGTTTGAAAGAAATTGAGGAAGCAGAAGTAGTTCTATTCAAAATGCTTCAGGAAGAGTCGTTTAATGGCATTGAGGATGAGAAAATCCGTAGTTTATGTCCTATTCTGGATACCAGAGAAGTGATTAGAATCAAAATCAAAATATCAGAACGGGACGATTTATATGACTTCTTATATCCTGTTCTATTACCTTCAAGACATTTTGTCACTGAAATGATAATCATTCATTATCATGTTCACAATTGTCACGTCGGCGTACAAAGTCTACTATGCATATTGAGGGAGAAATTTTGGATTCTCAGTGGAAGAAGAACAGTCAGAAGAGTACTGAATAAATGTATTAAATGCAAGAAATTCAATTCCATAAGATTGAATAACGTGCCTATAGCACTACCAAGTGATCGAGTAAGGGACGCATCCCTTTTCGAAGTTGTAGGGATAGATTTAGCTGGACCACTCTTTCTACGTTCCAAGGAAAAATCGTGGATCTATCTGTTCACTTGTGCTATTTATAGAGCAGTACACTAGGAAATTGTTAGTTCTTTATCGACTGATTCATTTATTTTATCTCTGAGACGGTTTATTGCTCGCCGAGGACGTCCATCAATCATATATACCGATAATGTAAGAAATTTTGTCGAAACTGAAAATAGCTTTAACTGTTGGATTGGAATAAAATTCAGGAGGTTAGTACCATACAAAAGATACAGTGGAAATTCAACCCACCAACGGCAGCATGGTGGGGCGGTTGGTGGGAGCGTCTTATACGAATCATTAAGGAATTATTAGAGACAATCAGGAAATGCATGCCTAACCTATGAAGAGTTATATTCAGTTATATGTGATTGTGAAGCTATCATAAATTCAAGACCTTTGACATATTTGTCAGAAGACAGCAACGATTTGAAGCCCTTGACCCCGTCTATGTTCATACAAGATATAAAAGAAATTGGAACCCCCGATTTGGACAAAATTGATGCAAATTCCAGCAGGAGACATTTGAAATACATTCAGAAATTGAGGGAAGTTTTGAGAAAACGTTTCAGAGATGAAAATCTTAGTCAGCTGATTTTATTCAAATGTAGGAATGTGGTAGATAACGTAAAAGTAGGAGATTTGGTACTAGTCGAAAATGAGAGATGTAAGAGATTCGAATGGCCTTTGGGTATTATTGAGAGGGTGTTTCCGGGAAAGGATGGAAGAATTCGGCTGGTAGAATTGAGAACTTCTAATGGGCAGTTGATGAGGCCAATTCAGCGATTGTTTCCACTGGAGTTGAATATTCAAGAAGACGATGATATGAAGACGAGGGTGCAAAACCATATGAGAGCAGATGACGAAAGAATTAAAGAGAAAGTTCAGAGAGATAGATTACCTAAGCCTAAGCCTGCGTTATCTCAAGAAATTGGGGAGAGAAAGAGATATGGAAGATGAGTTAAACCACCAGATAGACTTGACCTTTGAAATTTTTCAATATGAGTTTTGAGTCGTGATTTGTGACTCAAAAGGTGGGAGTGTATTGAAAATATTTCGATTCAGATTCCATTATTATTTGAATTTTCTATAAACTTTTTGAAGACTCTGTAACATTTTGATGTATTGAACAGAACTTGTCAAAATAATAAATAGTCTGTCATTCTTGCGTTTCAACTGAAAAGCCATTTTTATTAGTAATTCACCATTGTAAATCCTTTTGGATACGTGAAATTTCACCGGGTAGGTGTAATCGATTGCATTTTTTACACCCAGTGTAGATACTTGATATTTTCTGATCAAATTGAATCTGACATATACTTGAAATTTTATATTTATATTGTCAGTCTAACTTTTTTCACACTATTTAGACTATTTTTCTTTTTTGGTGCCAATCTATTATATATATATATATATATATATATATATATATATAAACGTCGGAAACGTTGAGAAAGATAACTATTTTACGTATAATAGGTAGTTCTTGTATTTTCGTGATAGGAAAATAAAAGATATAGGATTGCTGACTGATTGGACATGTTTATTTCAGAAGGAATTGTTTTGAATTAGAGCAGCAACTTCTTGGGGCTGATGTGTGATCCGCTCTTTTACACTTGTATAGATTCCAATAAAAATTCTTGATTTTTTCGTTAGTGGTAGGTTGCCAACCTGAAAACTATGAGGTAAATATTGATATTCCGTCGAAGTTTTCTTCTGTTTGTGTATCACATTCGTTTCAATGGAAGCAGAAAACTCCATTATCATCATTACCACTCACGTCCAAAGAGTGCCCACTCCATCAATATCCAATACGACGATGTAGCCGGTTGTTAGTTGTTATATGAAAGTTCTCGAATTCCCATGGAATATAACAACTGATACACTATTAGTGCCGTGTAACCTGATAATTTTCCTCAAAAACGTCGAATTGGGGGAGAAGATAGCCCCACGTTAGATTTAAGTAACTAACAGCATGTAGGTATCTCATTTACCGACCCTTGTTGAAGTTCGTTGCTAATAGATACACGTATCGGGCTGGAACACATCTTGAGGTGTTTCATTTATTTATTTTTGGGCATTACATTCATTCGATATTCAGAAAATACTTGGGAATTTATGAGGAATACAAATCAAATATGACCCAAAAAGGGAACGGAGCAAAAAGACAAATCACATCGTAACACATCGTACTCACAACAAGAAAAACCCCAGAGGAGTTTTATACTTCCTAGAAATTTCTCAAATAGTGTTCGAGTTATTGAAAATTATTCAACAAAAAAATAAAGAGAAAGTTGTATTCCTGGAATACACCGAAAAAACCCCGGCTACCAAATTTTGTACAAATAACTTATTTTTTGCAAAAGTTATTTCTATAAAACGATCAAAAAATTAAATTTCGACACCTTTCATACCAGAAACCATTACATAACCCGGTCAAGTTAGACATTAGAACAGTGATCAAATAGCAAAAATTCAGACAGAGACAAATTTTGGTGAAAACCTTGGGTTTACCATAAAGAATGAAAATTCAAAAGTCCCCAAATATCCCATGTGTGCTAAAAAAGTTATTCGGGGTCAAATGTCAAATTTTCATTTTTTTTTTAATTTTACTCGAAAACCGTGGGTTTTGTCAAAAGACTACTCCAGACCAGAGTTGTAGATCCCAAAATTTTATACAAACCTGTCTCAACATTTTTTCCTCCAAGTATTACCTTTTCTAAGATATCGCAATTGTAAATTTCACATGTGTGTCTCTTTGTGTACAAACTATATACTATTAAAAAGGAATAACTCAAATTCATAAATGTGATGACGACCATGGGCTATTTCCTTTTTTGAAATCAACCACTCCACTTCGAGCATGGACTTTTTCCTTCTTCTACATACTATATTGAGAAAATATATATTTGATAGACATTCAGTCCCTTCGAGAATCCCCTCTACCCACATGGCCTTGAATAACATCTGGCTCTTTATTGCCCTTCTGATGTCGTTCGCGTACCAGAGCGTGGCCATATTTAGTAGAAATCTACGTTTTTGGTAGCTTTTTGACTCAAATCAGTAAATTTTAGTAGGAACAAGTCGTCTATTAGATTCTGAGGAATATCTCGGTTTACCTGTATATTTTTTTATGTGCAGAATCACACGAAAGGAAAGTCCTGTAATGTTCAGAGAACACCGCATGAATCAAGGGACAGGAGATGAGAACTAACATGAATTTTTGAACTTTGTAAGCCTCAGGAAAGACCTCTTTCGGCAAGGAGTTCCAAAGCTCAGGTGTTCTTTTGAAAAAAGATCCATGAGCAAGAGAAGTTCGACAGGTCTCCAAAGTCATAACAAAGGGATGGGAATTCTATACTCGTCGAGTCATCCGTGTAGATATTACCAAGGGTGGAACAATTGATAACAAGTCAGAAGAGCACCAACCGTGAAAATATCTATGGAAAAGAGACAACAATTACTTCAAGTAATGAAAAAAAGAAATCTGGAGTTACATATAAATTTCCTTCGTGTTTTCAAGCTACCACATTCTGAAAAATTAATTACAAGTTACTTTGAGAAAAACGGGCGTACACTACCTCACAGGTGGTGTGGAAACGTGTGCATATTATGTAGAACGTCCCTTTTACGATTGCGATATCCCAGGAACGATGATACTCAGAGAAGAATTTATTTAGATTATTTTTCTAGAGGATTTCGAGATCTACAACGTTGGTGTGGGGTATTTTTCTGATTCAACTCACCGTTTTCGAGAAAAAATAAAAAAAACCTGAAAATTTGACATTTGACCCCGAATAACTTTTTTAGCACACGGGATTTTTGTGGAGTTTTGAATTTTCATTTTTTATGGTGAACCCTAGGTCTTCATCAAAATTCGACTCTGTCGGAATTTTCGTTGATTCAATTGTATTACTTGACCGGATCATACAGAACACAAATTTATATGGACTTTCTTTCTTAAAACTGTCTCAGGAATACGTCACTTGAATAATTCAACGTACTCATGTTACACTTTATATATATTTCTGCGGGAAATGCTCTTCTAAATTGTCGTCAATCGATCCATCTTTTTCAGTTTCAACACGAATGATCTGATGAGTGCGGAATTCCCACTCCTTTATGATAAGCTTGGAAACCTGTCATATCTCTCTTGTTCAGGGATCTTTCCCAATTGAACAGCTCAACTGTGGAACTCCTTATTGGAGGAGGTTTTTCCTGAGGCTTACAAACTTCAAAAATGAAAAAAAAAGCGAATGTTAATTCGTATCTCCTATCCTCTAATTCATTTCGTGTGAATCTTGAAAAACTCACCTCTCTAGGACTGGAAAGACTATCCTCCCTCGAAAGGTTCAGATAGCTGTTCGAAATCCTGTTTACCCTGTTTCTGTTCAGATTCGTGGAGAAGGGCGCCTTCTGGAAGTCCGATATGCGTCGGTTGCCGTTGTCTTGACTGCCCAGGTAGCTCTCCCCTCCGCTGCTGCCTGGAACAAAAAATAGGGATATTTTCACAATTTTTCGAAATGAAAATTATGTTGCCTGAAAAAAATTGGGGGCAGTCAGGTGCCTTCTAGAACGGTATATAGCATCTTACTCCCCTTGACTATTTTAAATAATACGCAACTTGAAAATCTTTCCAAAAATAATCCATGCTGTGGGATGATTATGAGTGTGGATTCGATTGAGACCTATTGCTATGGTATCTATCGACATTATTGCAGTATTCTGTCAGATTTGTTGTTGGAATTTTATGACAAAGGATCTCTGAAAACAAGTGATTTCTGAGGAAGATTTATAAACCAAGCTGCACTAAATATTTGTTTCGGGATACTGAATATTCCGAATCCTAACATATAGAAAGGATTCATTTCTGTAGATGCATATGAGCTTGATGTTAGAACTTTACAAAAAGTCATATGACAGCGACAGAGCCCATTGTAGGCCAAGCAATCTGGAAGCCGCCTGCACAATCCTGTGCAGGACAGTTTGTAATCTACCATGTCCTCTACTAGAAAATGCCATTTTTTAATTTTTCACAAACAATAAACAAGAGAAAATCGAGTTTTTAAAGTTTTTTAATTATTAATGGGAACTATTGAAGCAGTATTAACGGTGCGAAGGGATGAACAGTAGAGAAATGAATTCCGAAGACATTGACGTGTCAAACGATCAGATTGGATGATTAGAACCGGAGAAAAGCGGGAAAAACCGGAATATTGAGTATCGAAGATGGCAAAGGATATGAATGAAACTCTTTGGTATTATGTCAAGCTTTCAGAAATGTTTATTTCCTTCTTCAGGACTTTATTCATATATTTTTTATATTTATTTTTGGAGATTCAATAAACATTTCATAACGAACATTCTCAGTTTTAATCTTTTCAATTACCTGGATGTGGATACCTTGAAATAGCATTATGACCTTGTTTAAGCACGAGAAAGAGTGTATGATCTGAGGTAAAACATAAGTGCCTTGCCTTCGCTCCAAAGGATGTATTTCAAAAATTCATTACCCTGCACTCATCGAGTGAGTGAAGAATAATGGGGTTCGAAAAAGGAAAGGACAGAATCAAAAGGAGCCTGTTTCCGTTCGTTTATTTCCATTTGATATTCAAATTTCTGATGATATGAATATACACTCATCAAAACGGTCTATGGGATGAAGTGCTGGAAGGACAATTGAATGTTCATTTCGGAATTCATACGCTTTATGATTTTGAATCATCAGAAACACATATACCAATGAATGGTTTTGTGTTTCTGATGACTCAAAATGATGAAGCGTATGAATTCCAAAATGAACATTCAATTGTCCTTCCATATATATATATATATATATATATATATATATATATATATATATATATATATATATATATATATATATATATATATATATATAATTCGATTGATTTTGTGAGGTTGCAGTCAAGTTTGTGGGCAGTTACAAAGAGGACTCTTTGTTATTAGTCAAGCTTTCGGTAAATTTATTACCTTCGTCAGGACAACTAAAAATAATACATTCGATGATATTTTGTAAAGATAGAAATATGGAACACTTACTAACGTGAGAATAAAATATAAATTGGTGCAAAACAAACAGACAAAACATTGAAGAATATTGAAGTATATGATTGAAGTATGTCAAATTTTGATGTAATGTTATGTGGGAAAATTCTGAATACCAGGTGATTTTCTTCTATCTTTTTCGTATTCAAGTAGAAACGTATAAGTAAGTGTTCCATATTTCTATCTTTACAAAATATCATCGAATGTATTATTTTTAGTTGTCCTGACGAAGGTAATAAATTTACCGAAAGCTTGACTAATAACAAAGAGTCCTCTTTGTAACTGCCCACAAACTTGACTGCAACCTCACAAAATCAATCGAATTATATTATAGCCAGTCACTAATTCTTCTCCTTATATATATATATATATATATAAATATATATATATATATATATATATATATATATATGTTGTTGTTGAGTTCGGGTTGAACCGCGTCTGGAGTTTTGTTCTCAGACGCGGTTCAACCCGAACTCAACAACAACACACAACTGACCGCGGAAACCTATCCGAACACACACATATATATATATATATATATATATATATATATATATATATATATATATATTCGGATAGGTTTCCGCGGTCAGTTGTGTGTTGTTGTTGAGTTCGGGTTGAACCGTGTCGAGAACAAAACTCCAGACGCGGTTCAACCCGAACTCAACAACAACACATATATATATATATATATATGTATATATATATATATGTGATGTATTTTCGACCGTACTTTATAAACTAGATTTGGAAGTTCTCAGGTATGCGGTCTGTTTACTAATAAAACTCATTTGTTCTTGATCTCAATATTTCGCTAATGTTTATTAGCTTCATCAGGAGAAAAGCTACAAAGAATGTGACAAAATTTTACAAGATCGAATCGAAAATAACCGTTCTACTTACAATCATAGAATTAATATTCCTGGTGTGTTCATTGCCTGGGAAAGCTGAATCAAACTACTCATGCTCGCATAGTTACTGCCTCACTTAAACTAAATCAGCTAGGCAAAATCCATGTTTATAGGAGTCCCTCAGCTGTACCAGGCAATGATGTAATTAACGTTAATCTAAGGGCTAGGAAAAAACTCTTGTGCAGCAGTCGACCACTCCCAAAAAACCGGCCATCCATTTGATTATTCAAATGTAAAAATCCTAGACAGAGTCAGTAACCAGAAAACTAGATTGTTCCTTGAAATGTACCACATTAACAAAAAACCAAATACAGTTAATCATAAAACCGATACAGGTCAGTAAAGTAACATTTATTGCAATATTTTGAGTTCTATTTAATCACTTTCGTAATATTTAAAAATAAGGACAGACATGTGCTTACTTATAAAAACCCTTAGATTAACGTTAATTACATCATTGCCTGGTACAGCTGAGGGACTCCTATAAACATGAATTTTGCCTAGCTGATTCAGTTTAAGTGAGGCAGTAACTATGCGAGCATGGGTAGTTTGATTCAGCTTTCCCAGGCAATGAACACACCAGGAATATTAATTCTATGATTGTAAGTAGAACTGTTATTTTCGATTCAATCTTGTAAAATTTTGTCACATTCTTTGTAGCTTTTCTCCTGATGAAGCTAATAAACATTAGCGAAATATTGAGATCAAGAACAAATGAGTTTTATTAGTAAACAGACCGCATACCTGAGAACTTCAAAATCTAGTTTATATATTTATATATATATATATATATATATATATATATATATATATATATATATAATTCATAGCTAACCTTGACGCTTTGCGTCTCGGTTAACTAACAGATCTCACGACAGGAATGAATCACTTCCCACCTCGTTGTCTAATATACTATTCATCAACGAATACTTCATCAAGTAAAACTGTAATATTCCACTATTTTCTCGATAGGTTTCCACTAGATCCAGAATTTCATATAATTCTTTTAATGCGTAGATTATAATGATTTCTCATCAATAATGTGGTGGCTGTTCCAAACAGTTCCATGTCATTTGAATAGAAAAAAAAAGCAATTGTTGAAGGAACACATTTTATAGAATCTCTCAAGCCAATATTTCAAGAACTTTGAATAAAAACACATTTTCTTCAATAATCTATCTGAAGCTAATGAATGTTAGACGAAATATAGCTGAACATGTAACATTTTCTGATATTTATTCTTACAAAACATGAAACAAACAAAATCTGATATTATTCCGTACTCATTTAAAGAAATCGGAGGATATCGAAATTAATCTCTTTAATATACTGTCCTCTTATGTGAAGATTCTTCCTATGAATGAATTCAAAAAAATTATTGATGCTATGTGTACAGGCAATCTGTTTTATAGCTTCGATAATTAATTGAAGTTTTCGGGCTAACAGATAATTTTGATTATAGCAGTCATTTTAAGATCTTTGATTCGCGTGGTGGGATTGTTTCTTCAGCCCAGCGTAGAGATATAATAACTTGTTGCTCAGCTTCCTGATTTTGATTGACATTTTAACTGTATGAACAGAGATGTAGACTTTGTTATGTACATCTGTACTTTTGTGAGAATAAACCGAATTGAAAATTGGAACTGACTTGGTAAATCGGAGATACTATGCCTTCGTCAGATCAGAGTTAGAATATAAGTACATCCATAATCTGGAATCCATCTCATCGGTTATATACCAAGAAAGTTGAGTCATTGCAACGGCTTTTTCTGAAACCTTTTTCCTATAGATCAGACAACATCTATCCTCCAACTGTATTTCCTCATGATGCATTATTAAAATGGTTGAGGCAAAGTAGTAATACTGATGCATTATTAGCTAGACATGCTATGAATAGCTTGAGTTGCCGTCATGATTTTTACTTCACAATCTTTCTTTTTCAACTGAATAATAATTCAATAAATTTCCCCACATATTCTGCGAAACGGTCATTTCAATGTACCTAGACTAACGTCTAGAGTAGATAATCTTTTATATCTACTAACGCCACGCACGGATATTCTCTAACAATCACCTCTGCGTAACATGAGTGGCAAATGCAATTCAGCAAGTTGTCAGCTAGATAATTTTAACTGTTCCATCTACGCGATTAGTTCTCTTTACTTCAGCTGATTCTGTGTGTAATATTTTCCCTTAAAACTTATTGTAATTGTATTGTATTGTTATTTGACTCATATTCCTGTTTTTGTGATTTGTAGAACAGTGTATAAATCAATGAATAAATAGTGAGTTGAAGCCCCACAGCAGCTGTTGTTTTTTTTCAGGTGAGTATTCGGTTAGTATATCATGAGAGTGTAGGGTGAATTGAGATGAATCCACCAAATATTTCGAATGTAAAAACAAAAAATTTATATTAGCATAACGTAATGATTACAGTTTTAGCCAATGCTTCCATAGTATTGAATCAATATCGGTCTTATATATGGGTGGTGATTTGGTTTAATGTTATTCACCGATCATATATCTTTTCTAGTGGGTGAAAGCACATTGAATGTTTATGGTTCTCTGGGATTCAGGCAGCACCTAACCACTGATACTGCCAAAGAATATCCAATAGTAGGGGAGCCCAAGTCTGGATCTACTCGAGCGTCATAGAGACCTATTGGGTTGCGAGGCTAAGATGATAAAAAAAAATGTTATACAATGTATACCTTTTCGTCGGTTGGAGGAGCGGCTATAGATTTTCAAAATGTAAAAAAAAATTATGGCATGGACATACTAAAGCGCGTCAGAAATTGATATCATCTATGTCTTACATATTTTTAGAAATGTACGTATGTTTATCCGATTTTTCCCATGATAGGGGTGGTCGTACGTAATGGTTGAAAATAAAAAAAAAAAACTCGAGCGCGTCAGATTTTCTGAGTGGATGTTAAGTGAACCTTAAAAAAGCTCTCTTGTAATAATCTGACGGTTTGGATGTGACGCAGACTCGCAGCCGTTATTATAGTGTGAAAAAAAATCGTCATTTTGAAATACACAAGCGCGACAGATTGAGATATATATGGTTCATCTTTGTCTCATAATATGACAATTATCTGGAGAGATTTGCCTATTCTGTCAACTATTTTTCCCAATCATTGAACTTGATTGAAAAGCTACCTATCTGAAAGAATACATTAACTTATAAGAAAATTACTATAAGTAATTGAATTTTTAAAATTTTGAAACGTTGGATATTCGTTGTGAACAATATCATGTCAGAAACGAGTCTGTGTGATCAACTGAACTTTATCGATGACTTTTCATTATTTCGGCTTGTGGAAATCGTCAGATTATATATTTTTTGTGATTCTTGAATTATCCCCTTCAAAATAAAAAAAAAATTCCACGCTCGAGAATGTCGAGATGACGTTTTTTTTTCAACTCTCGAATTGTCGGATTAGTGGAATATACACGTTTCAGGATGTAAATAACTCATCCTACCTCAATCTGACGCGCACGAGAATTTCAGATAATCAATTTTTGTACTAATCTGATCCTTTATCCTTGAAGGGCGGCCATATATATAGTACTCAATCAGGTACAAGGTATCCCCCTGTATATTAATCTGCCGCGCTTTAGTGAAATTCAAAATCCCCGCATGGGCTCCCCTATTATAAGGGAAAACCCAGTCTCAGAATATCGCTTTCGAAATAGGTTCACCATACGAAGTAACAAGAAAGTTCCCCACCTCAAATAACTTCGATATTGAGATGAACTCCCAGATACTATGTTCTTATAAGTTCGACAAACTCAACTCCCGTGTCGAATTACAAAATATTCCATACGGCACATCCTCTATAAACTCAACCCCGTCAATTACCCGGTATGATTACCCAGAGATATTATTAAGACCCTCTTTGTGCGCAGGAAATAGTTTGTGCTACATCTTTTGATCTAAGATAACACAGAAGTGCCTTGCCTTCGCTGCAAAGTATGTGTTTCAAACAACTCATTACTCTGTACTCTTTGGGCGAGTGAAGTATAATGGGGTTCGAGAAAAGAGGGTTTTAAGTTTGCGATAGATATGAATGGAACGAAGTTAGCTCCCCTCGAGTGGAGAAGCAGAATCAAAAGGAGGGCGTTCTTTATTCCGATTCGTTTATTTTCATCTGATGTTCGTGATATGGCTGAATGGTGTTCATTTTTATAAATGTGTTCCGCGCAGAATAGGGTATCTGTGGAAAATGTAGTCATTATATCCGCGACGGTATACAGCTGAAATGAGCATTTTAAATTGAAGTATCGTGTCATTTTCACGAGACAATTCGAAAAACTGCTACGTGTGTTTCACTATACAATAACTTCATCATTTATACGGTATTGTCTGTGAAATCAACATGATATAGTTATTTGTTCAACTAGTATCTGAGAGTTTTTTGTACCAAGTATACACAATTTTTCTATTTCTGGAATCCATTTTCAGGTTTCATCTCCACTAAGAATGAAAAGGAAAAAAATTCAAGTCCTTATAATATTAGTTCTATAGGCAATTCGATATAATCGCCAGAATTTGAAATAGAGCATTCGCCAAAATTTATGAAATAGCCTCCGCCAGAATTTATTGGATGTCCTCCGCCAGAATCGATGAAAGGGCTTCCACCAGAAATAAAATTCCTTAGTTTTTCAATATTTCGGTTGCTCTGAATTCAACGAAACTCTATTGGCTCAGGCTGAAGAGTGTTCGCACGACTTCTCTCATCATTTCCACAAGTGAAGGAATAAACGGTCACAAATAATGCAGATTTCCAGTTCGATCCTTTGTCTAGCACAAAATACATGATCAGATATTGATAGGTGATTTCCTTTTTTTTTATCATCGAGCGATTTTCGAATCTATGACAATTCATATATGATACAATGAAACTTCCATTCAAGAGCACAACAACACATTTGCTGGAAGTGGAATTTCCTAAGAAGTTGAATAATTAATTGAATATCGTTGATTTGATCGGTCATAAGCAGATCTAGACAGCGTCGTTGATGACTCAATTTTCAGTAAATGATCACTTGAAACATGTTGCAACTGATGTGATATTGTTCATAAATCTATAGTGGCACTTATACGGGTCGAGGTCTGTTCTCAGTAACATCTCTAGGTGACGTCAATTGTCAGAAAATGTCATATGATTTGATTTTCATTTGATTTCACTCCAGCTGAATTTGAAGTATTCTATTCTTCATCATAACTTTGAGTATTTATTCGTTATCTTCTTTGTTTTCTATTCAGTGGTGTTTATGACGGTTGATATAAAATTTTTGCGATATTTCCTCTTCTTGTTTCAAGTTTAAATAGTCAGAAATTGCAGATACCAAATCCCGATCATGTGCAGTACTGAAGGAAATACATGAAATCTAATCGAATATGCATATTTTCATCAACGCAATATTTCTGATGCAGGATGGTAATATATATGATATTGTTTATGCAATTGATTCCTTTTTGAGGAATGTAGAGTGTTTTCACCATGTTTCAGAAAGATTTTCACGAAAACATTCATCATATTTTATTACAAATGAGAAGGTGAAAGTTTTTTTTCTGGCTTCAGAACTTATCGCCTTCCGAAGTCGGGAAAAAGAGCATATTTCAACTTCTTTGCACTATGAAACCAGTGAAATTACGTTACTGGATTTTTACACCATTTTTCACTGCCTCCAACTTGAGTTATCCACAAATACTTCCAAACACGATACAGTAACGTTTTTCTGTGTGCCCCCAGTTGGCAATTTTTGAAAATAACCTCCTTTATTTACTAGTTTTGGTTGAAAGTTATATCTCTCGCCCAATTTTTGATAAAGCTGGATTCATAAATTTTTTATATTCTCCGTTAATTTTCATATGACACTGAATTTGTATTAACTTTTCATGATCTTGGAGATATTGAGGAAAGCCATAGAGGAATACTTAGTCATTTCTCATCATTTGATTCGATTTTCCTTCAAAATTTACGGCATATTTCTATAGTTATCGTATCATAAACGCATCATTTTAAACATTGTGGGGCATTCACATCATAATCTCCTGCACTATGATACAGTTTAATGATATGATATCATCAAATTTCTTTCGTTTCATTATCAATTTCCACACATCTTAGATTCATTATGAAAAAATTGTTCAGGTATTATATACAAAAAAAAATATACATGCGTATTGCGAAACTTTCATGTGAAAGAGAAGTTCGGCACTAAAATTTTATTATAGATAATGGAGTATATAGTGCATGTAATATTTTGAACCAAGTTGTTGGGAACTCTCGACTAAAATTACAAATATTATAATAATGAAACTAGAGGAGATTTTGCCGGAATTCACTAAAATTCGAAACAGCATTCGCCAGAATTCATGAAATTACCTCCGCCAGAAATTTCGCATTGTCCTTCGCCAAAATCGATGAATGGCAGTCACCAAAAATGATATTACTTGATTTTCATATATTTCTTTATGTGAATCTGAATTCTATGAAACCTTATTAACTTGGGCTGAAGAGTGTTTGCACGACTTCCCTCATAATTTTCAGAAATGAAGGGGTGAACGGTCACAAATAATGCAGATTTCCAGTCCGATCCTTTGTCTAGCACAAACGGCATGATCAGATATTGAGAGGTGATTTTCTATTCATTGATCTTTTAGTAATTCCTGAATCTATGACATTGTATGGATGATGAAATGGAAGTTCCATTCAGGAACAGAGCAAAACATTTGCTAGAAGTGGCATCCACTCATAAGTTGAATAATTTTTTGAATATCATCAAGTCAGAATTCTGAGATACAATTTAGAATTCTGAGATGAAAGTCCGAATTCTGAGATACAAGTTAGAATTCTGAGATGAAAGTCAGAATTCTGAGATACAAGTTAGAATTCTGACTCGAAAGTCAGAATTATACAATTCAAAAAATACTTTAGTGTGGCACGTCTACGCTTTCGTATCTAAGCTTTCGTAGATAAGTCATAAGCAGATCTAGACAGCATCTTTGATGACGCAATATTCACGATGAAAGTAAATAAACACTTGAAACATGTTGCAACCTATGTGATATTATTTATAATTTTATAAGTCGAGCCATTTTCGTAATTATATCTTTACTGACGTCGATTATAAGACCATAACAATCGATGTCCTATGATTTGATGTTAATTTAATTGAATTCCAGCTGAATTTTAAGTTTTTTATTCTTTTTGGTAGAGTTTATGATGTTTGATATGAAAATTGTGCGATATTTTTCCCTCTTGTTTCAAGTTTGAATAGTCGAAAGTCGCAGATGGTCATGAATGTTTGACCATAGATAATAGAGTAAATAGAGTGCATGTAATATTTTGAACCAAATTGTTGAGAATTCTCGAATAACCATACAAATATTATAATAACGAAACCACCTCCAAATATAAAGTTCCAGTAGAATTTGAGAAAAGATTTCGTCAGAATTCAAAAAAAAACATTCACCAGAATTTGAAACAGCGTTGGCCATAGTTCATGAAATTACTAATGGAATTGTATCCGCCAAAAATGAAATTCATTCATTTTCAATGTTTCCGTTGCTCTGAATTCTATGAAACTATATTAACTTGGGCTGCTGAATCATTTTCAATGGTAAAAACCTTGAATAGAAGAAGTTAAACATCATAAAATCATATTTGCATTCCATTTTTTGCTATCACGTATATATTTCATCAATGTTTTTTTAATAGCTCAATACTATGTATTTTCTGTCCGACGTTTTTGCTCCGAATATGTTTTATTCATTCACGTCATTTTTACATCCACAAACACGAAAACGGTTTGTACTGATAAAAAGTTGTCTGTATGATTCCGTAGCGTGCAGTACGTTGAAAAATGTTAAAGTGAATATTTTTCATTCTATACCGGATATTCTGGTAGATTATGAATACGATTAACAAATATATGTTTTTTCAACTATAGAGCAAAATGAAATTAGATAATCAAAAAATTATTCCGATTTTAAAAGTATATATCATTTTTAGGTTATTGAATATGTCCCTCAAAATTCATTTTCTCAACTCTCACTCCTTTCCCGAAAATCTTGGTGCAGTATTATATGTACATGGTAAGAGGTTTCAGCAAGATATATTGCACAAAGAGAGGCGCTACAACGGATAATTGAAGGATTTTTTTGGACGATTTCTCGTGAAACGGCAACAGAAAATATAGAAAAGAGTAATCTACTCAGTGAATACTACTAAGAAATAATATTTACATTTATGTAATGCTTTATGATTAATTTTGACATATATAATCCAATATCGTTTTATTCTCTGAATAAATGACTCAAATCCGAAGCAAAATGAGAGAGTTTCTCAAAAATTCAGTAAAAAAAACTTATACGTGTTCTATGATTGTTCTTACTATATTTCCATTTCAGAAATATCAAAATTATCATGAAACATGCATACAATCTTGGGGAGGGAGAAAATATTTTATTGCAGACCAGTGAATATAAGCTGCCAACAAAACGTTTTGGAATTCCTTTCTCGTTATACTCCTTTTTTCGGTTGAAAAGTAATGAAGAAAGTGGCATAGAAAAAAGAAGACTTTCGAGCGAGATTGACTGAGAAAACAAACATAATCTTCTTGACATTAATTCTATATACCACTTGAAAATATGTACTATTATTCACTGTGTGAAACATAAGATGAAACACTCTGCAATACTTTTCGATGAAATCAATACTACACATTCTCACGGCACTAGACAGGCTCAACAACTTGTGGTACATTCAATACATACCAGATTCGGAGAAAAATCAATTTTTCATGAAGGAACAAACCTCTACAACAAAATCCCAAATTCAATTAAAACTATTAAAAATAAAAAGTTCAAAAAAAATCTCAAAAAATATATTTTATCATCGAAATGATATATTTTAGAATTCAATTATATTGATCATTGATCAGTTCAACAGTCTTTTTTCCATATATTTCTGCTACATAATCATGTTTTGTTCCAATTCACTTTTTAATTTGTTCAATCTCCCCATTTATAAACTGTAAATGTTTCTTGGGATGAATAAATGTTATTATTATTATTATGTGTCAACTACGGTTTTCCTGTCTTTGGCGGCCATAACCTCGATACTAGTAGAGAGCCTCAAAAATCTCATTCGAATTTTTTGTTCAGAAGGCCGAAATACGTGAGTTCCACCAAACAATTTTTTTCAAGGCGGAGCTCGATAACTGTATATTTACCCTGGTGATAATCTTCGTATTTGAGTTGAAATGTATAAATTCGGACTCAATTTTTCAGATCTATTTTTTGGTCATATAATGTTTTCCGTTTTCAATATGTGGCTTTTCTAAAGGACAGATCCTAACAATTCTGAGCAAATCTATACATTCCTCCTCGAATACGGGAAATATAAAAAAAAATTATCCGGTTATCAGAATTTTCCTACAGCTTATCCAATCCATCTTGGCACAAATTCAGATACTATTCCAGTTGCACACTGGTAGTGTAGACACAAACGAAAGATTAAACACCTAGGAATAAATTTCAACACAGTGAACACGTATAATAGGTGTTTTTTATTTCAGTAAACTTCACTAAGATTGCTGGGCATATACGTTATTAGTTCTGTGCCAAGATGGATTGGATAGGGTGTATAGTATTTTTCACAGTAAATGGTATTGGCTTATTAACTGCAATAAACTACCCGATTCAATCCCATTGTGTAGAAAATCATCTGGTGAAAGATGCAAATGTGCTACAGGGTCGAACTTAAGAAATTTGAATTTTGCATAATGTAGGAGATATACAAGTAACTTATTCAAATGTTACAATTCTATTCTATATTTAGTTCAGTGTCGCTATCGCTATCCTCATCTAAATTAATTATAATTGGCGCAATTGATTTTACAGAAAGGTACGAGTTTTCAACATTTATAACATGACTAACAGAACTTTTCCAACTCTCGGTAGGAATGTCATTCATACAGTTCCTAATTAATTCTACCACACTACCACTTAAAGTCGGAGAAGTATTTTTTCCGCGCACGCTCGATTTAAGTTGGTGCCACATAAGCTCTATGGGATTGGACACGCAGTAGTAGAGAGGTAGTCAGTCGTAACACTGTATGTCCCAATTCTTCTGCGATTGTATCACAAACATACGTTTTCTTTAAAAAAAATGACTGCAGCACTTGTAAAAGGTTTTTTTTTGTATAATTCTCCTAAAAATATATGTCATTTGCAGCCATGAAGTTTTGAATCTCCAATTTCGTTTTCTTTGAGCCAGGAATTTTTTGCAATTGTCGACTATGATAGCTTGCGTTGTCCATTACTATAACGCTGTTTGGCGGAATGTTGGGTAACAGACAATTTTTAAACTAATCTCCAAAAAGCTCTGCTGTGATAATCAACACAAGAGTCCTTAATTTTTTTGGCAGAAAGCCACATAGCGTTTGGGATCCAACCATTTTCTGATCCTGCGTGTAATATTGTGATTATCTTCCCTTTATTTGATGGTGCTTTTGTTTTACACTTATCAGAGGAATCAGGCCATCCTTTGGAAGGGGTGTCATGCGTGTCAAACCACGTCTCGTCGAGGTAGAGTATTGGCCAATTTTCAGACCGGTATTTTCTTATTGACGTTATATATTTAGAACGCCAGTTTATTGAACGTGTGGATTCCATTATTACTTGTTTCTTGTCAATTTCGCGATATTTAAAGCCCATTGCAGACAGAGCTCGCCAAAGAGTAGTGAGGCTACAGTTGATGTGAGTTTCGTCATTGATGAGCCGCTGTTTCAGACTTTTGATTGTAGGTACACGCTGCTCATCGTACATAGTGTAGATTTTTCGCCTTATCAAATCTTTTTCCCAGTCGTCTAGACTTTTTGTGACACCGGAATCTTTACGCTTTTTTCTTGATTCCATGGAATTTTCAACAATTCGTCTAACTGAAGTAAGAGGCACCTTCGTCAAATTACTGGTTACTTTTGCTGCAGCACCCGCGTTATATCCTTGCTGAAGTAAGGAACTATACACATTTTTTATAATGATTTTCGCGTCACAAGATAAGTGATTCTTCTTTAACGAACCACTGGAAGAAGCACTATTACTTTTTATCCACGGACGCCACATACTCCCTCTTCTGTACGTTGGGGTATAAAATCTTTGTTAATAATGTCTGTAATAACATATAAATTTTATAAAATTATTGCACGCCGTAACACAAGTGAACACTTTCAATGGAATACAAAGACTAAAATGAACAAGAAGTGTGAGCTGTAATCCTGTACAATCCCTCTCTGAGAAACAAAATTGCCTGAATCCGGTCCTTTTACATTTATCATGTGCATCTCGGATTTTACAACTTAAGGGTCTAATTGGTTTTATTATAATCCTTCAGTCAATACCATTTATTGTGAAAACTACTATACTTGTAAATATCTCAAAATTTGACATAATTCAAAAAATCTTCAGTGTTTTATCAGTTCATTTTGTATCATTTTATATTTTATTTTCGTTAGTGTGTTCATTACTCCTGTCTTCACAAGATGAAATCTAATGTAATATTTTAGTTGTCCTAACGAAAGTAATAATTTTGCCGAAAGCTTGACAGATAACAGAACACAGGTTAGTGTCTGATTGACATGTCTTTAGTTTCAGTGAAACCTGCACTCCCGAAGACCAATAAAAGGGAGTTGAATTGAATATGAACCACTCACCGTATCTACTATCCGGCAACAGCGGAGACTGGCTGTCGCAGCTCCTGTACCTTGAGCAGTGCGCTAGGTCCCTCTTCCTCGGCAGCGTGCAGAAGATCTCGTTGATGTCCGAAACACTGCCGCCCTCGCTGGCCGCCCTCGAGCCGCCGCCACTGCCGTAGAACAGCCTGCTCTTCGGGGAGCTCTCCAGAAGGTCCGGGAACTGCTTCTCCGCGTCTTCTGTCACCCTCGACAGCTCCTTATTGAAACCTTCGGACAACATTTCACAATACGGAATATGCATGATTTTTTGTTATGTCATAAATTGATCATATTTGCCTTCATGACATAGAAAAAAATATAGGTGGCCTTGAAAATAGTCAAACTATTTTGCAAAGTGGGATTCAAAACAATGAAAAAATTCCAACATTTCAAACGTTACCCCTAGCGCGCGCTTTAATGATATCCAAGTACGTATCTCCTGACTAAGATGTCTAGAAACCCTGGTGTATTGACTTATAGCTGTATAGTTTTGGAAAAAACTTAGCAAAAAGTGATTGCTTGATTTCTGAGACTATAAGAACTTCAGATCGCTATTGTAGATGGCGTTCCGTCATTTTTAATATGAAGCTTGATTTTCAATAGACAGAAATGTGCAAGCGAATTTTGCAGTTTTGTTTATTATTTAGCTAGTGAGATTTTGACAGCCGTGACAGCCCATCAAATGCATTTCGGAAAATAAGTATGTAACGTGGAAATGTACCATCAACAACCTGTCACAGTCAACTGCTACTTTTTGATGTTTTGTGTTTTTATTTCCGTTTGTAACACTAGACTTTAATCCAGAGAAAATATACTTCCTCCGTTCATTTGAGAACAAGAGTTTCCTTAAAAAAAATAATTTATTTTTCTGAAAGTGATAAACACACTGTCTTGGTTCAATGGTTCAAAATACGGATCACTTCATTTTCAATCTTCAACTGATAAGATTCAAAGTATATATGTTTCCTCCTCGATATAACTGGACTTTCGTTCAAGTTGAAAACAATTTATGAAAGCATACAATTGACACCATTTTTTTATCACTTCCATTGAATGTGATTTGGAGGCTTTTATATTGAATCATTGATGGTAAATACAAATGATAATATGATGGATTCTCTGTGAGAAAGAAGAATTTTATGAATCATCTGCCCCCTTTGTCGTAGTAGGAAATAATCTACAACATAAAAGGTGAGTAGAATTTGAATGTTTTTCTCATATTGTCCTAAATAATCATTCAACGTTGAAATCCATATACATCTCATTCAGTAGCATCTCATCGTAAGCTGAATCAATTCACTAGAGTACTAATTTTTAGATGATGTATAATGCTCCAGTAGCACCCAGTCTTCCAATTTTCGAACTGAATATCTAAAAATAAATAACAATATCAGATGATATTTAATGAAGTGATATCAACAAAAATTCGAAAAAAGATTGACAGCAATAATATCAAACTTACGTCAGTATGCTTATATAACGCCCCCCATGAAAAAATAAGAAAGCTACCATAATCGTCGATTGTTTTTTGCCAAGAAATTCTAAACAATATCGAATCAGTAGATGCACCAGGGTTTTTAAGCATCTTACTCCTGACGTATCTCGTGACGTATCTGTTTGTTTGAATTACTCCCGATAAAGTGATTTTTCGAATTTCAAGCGATACGAAAATAAGAAAACAATGGTGTGAGATAATGAAAAGCGATAATGTATCTCCATATTCGTGTTAATATTGTTGTGGAGTTTGAATTATTTAGAAGTAAGTATTAGCTATTTGGCATGGGGAAATTCGGTTGTACATACTATAACCTAACCTAACCTAGTAAACAAACTTCGCAATATAGATGTATCATTTCCATCGATGCTGTGGGAATTTATTGGTAACATCAATCTTTGTAATGGACTCGGATCCATCATTTAACATAATGTACGTGAA
Source organism: Zygogramma bicolorata (assembly GCA_032362365.1). Classification (NCBI taxonomy): domain Eukaryota; kingdom Metazoa; phylum Arthropoda; class Insecta; order Coleoptera; family Chrysomelidae; genus Zygogramma; species Zygogramma bicolorata. Next base: position 316,572 of record JAVJAQ010005186.1, read on the forward strand.
ATCGAGATTTGATTAATCCACTGTTGTGACGTCTTAGGCAACACTTCGTTTCGACCAATGGTGATGCGTTTTGTAAGTTTGAATTTCCCTTACTATTTCTTTGATTTTGATGTGATATTTTATGGGTTTGAATAATAACTGAATGAAGGAAGTACCTTTTAATTATGATAAAACGATAATAAAGATTCGAGGAAAAAAATACGTGAGATAAATTTAAATTTTAGGCATATTCCCTATTCATTCATCTATTATCTGAGTTGGAACAAGTAATAACTGATAGAATCATTTTTTGATCTCCAGTTTCTTTGCATCCGAAACCTCATCTTCTGGATGATCAAAGGCCAAACTCCAAACAAACAAGGTGCTGGAGATCTCGAACAAACCATTTCTTGTCCGTCATATATATTTTCATATGCAGATTTTCACGCCCTATAATGTTTAAGGAGCACCGCGTGAATCAAGGGACAGCAGATACGAATTATTATCCACTTTGAATTTTTGGAGTTTTGAGCCTCAGGGAAAACCCCCCTCGACAAGGAGTTCCATAGTAACTGCTGTTTTATAGAGAAAATATCCCCGAACGAGTGAGGTTCAACAGGTCCCCAAGCCAACAGCAAAGGGGTAGGAATTCTGTACTCGTCGGGTCATCCTTGTAGATACTGCCAAGTGTGAAATTTTTGAGGGCAATTCAGAACAGCACCGGCTGTGAAAGTTTCTATACGATGCTCCAATGGAGTTAGCGAGTCTGTGAGCGAAAAATCACTAACAAGACGGATTGCCTTTCTCTGAATAGAAAAAGCTTGAATGAATGTTTTTGTACCGATTTCCATACGTAAGAAGTATATTCCAAGACAAGCCGTATCTGTTCCTTGTAGATCAATAAAAGCTGACGAGAAGTAAAGCATTTATTTGCAGGAAATATTTATAAGTGTGAGCTTCTGGAAAGCATCCTTAGCGATCAATCTAACATGGTTTTCCCATAAAATATTATTACCGATCGTATTTTCTAGCATGAAGATACTTGAGACTTTGTAGGATTGGTTACCCCTGACATCTGCATATTTGATAGAATCAGTAGTCGGAATTGTGTAAAAAGAGACATAAAAGGGTCGAGTACGATCAGCATGAACTGGGGTAGAAACATATAGGGATTATGTGAGTTTCCATCCTTAGAATCGTAATTACATTGAAACTGAACTAGATAGTTCCCAATGAAACGATACGTCAATAAATAACGTTGTTTATGCCAGTTGGATATCAGCATTTAGTGTAATAGCAGAACCACTGCAAAATATCACCTTCGCCATAATTTGAAAAGAGCACTCGCCATTATTTATGAAACGATATCCGTCAGAATTTAGAAAGTATTTGCCAAGAATTTTTTCTGATTAATCTGAGTTAACAAATATTGCAAAAATTTACCAGTGATCCATTGAAACGAAGAATAGGATAAGATGAATTATTATTGAGAAATCGTAATTTTCTCTTCATTCATCATGGACTAATTTACTAATCAACAATATATGAAAACGTGACGTTACGTTACCAGATTCCTTCGGATGAAATTGTTCGAAAGCGAGGATGCCAGTGACGAGAATTTGGGATTGGGATTTTTCAGGTATTAGTCAACTCAACAAGGTTTCCATGCATCTTGGCCACCATCAACTCGTAACCGATAATTTCCCACTATTGAAAATCAAAGTGTTTTCGGAATATCATACCTCGAACAAGGCTGAATCTACCGAAGAGCAAAATGAGCTGTCATCACGCCACTTGCTCACAAACGAAATAATAAACAAAACAGAGCGCACTTAAAGATTGCCTATAAATTGAGTCATCTTGAGGAACGATTCGTTTAGGCAAGTCCCAAATGACCTAGCCACTAGACTTCAAAAATAATTTCGGCAGTTGTTTTCTGATTGGCGCAAGTCCATTAATCTACTGTGAGAGTTGAGACTGGCCTGAATGGATGATTCTTTCAGATGATTGGATTTACGGCTAGTCTCCAAGTGTGCTCAACGACTATTTGAGAAAAATCCTACAAAATGAACAAAAGTGTTCGATCGAGTTTGGCATCGGGCTCTCTTTTCTAAACTGCCATCTCATGATTTGTCTCCTCACTTATGTGCTTTGTTGAAGAGTTTCTTGTCTAACAGGTCTCTGTATCATCTGATATTCTCTCAATAAATGCAGGTGTTTCACGAGGTTCAGTTCTGGTGCCCACTCCGTTTCTGCTTTATATGAATGATTTGCTGAAGAGAACATCTTGGTCCCTATACCAACACAAGAAACAGAAGTCCAGGGAAGTACTAGTGTCAATAGAATTAACCCTTTCGCTGCTCAAGACGAGTATTCTCGTTTGCCGTTCTACTGCTACAGACGAGAAAACTCGCGTTTCAAAATTAAATAGGATCTGACTGCTCCAGCCGCAAATTCTCGCAGCAACTTATTCTGTAGTGTGGCGACGAGCCGGCAACGGCGCTTCTTGTGCAAATTGTCTACCGCGAGCCGATAACAACGTGGTACATGTGTGAGCTTGCTGATATTCTGTATTTTTCTTGCATCTTGCGGTGTAATTAGGTGAAATTAAAATATAATGTCGAAGAAATATTCAACCGATATTGAGTTAGAAGAAATTCTATATAGAAGCTAAAAGATCGAAAGACTGGTCGTCAAATAATGAAGCCGACATGCATTGTAGACTATAACAACTGCATGGGAGCTGTTGACCAATCAGACATGCTTCTTTCTTCGGTCGAGTGCGTCCGTAAAAGTAAAAAATGATATAAAATGGAATTTTTTCATCTTTTGGATATGGCGGTTCTGAATAGTTACCAAATGTACAAGACTACTGTTCCGAACTCTTTAGCTCTTGAGAACATTCCATTTACGGCTCGTGAAAGAACTCATTGAGAAATATCACATACCTCTGTCGCGTAGTGGTGGCGGGAGACCAATACTGGAAGATAATAATTGCTTGCGTCTAACCGAGAGTCATTTTCCGTCATCTGTTCCACCAACGGAAAAAAAGGAAAAACCAACAAAAAGATGCGTTTTTTGCGCGAAAAATGGCAATAGGGCGGAATCACGCTACATGTGCTCTGTATGTGGAGTGGCACTCTGCATAGTCCAATGCTTCAATATATACCACCCAAGAAAAATTTATTAGTTTATGTAAACGTTTTTCTTTATTACTTCGTTTTTATATAAAAACCTTTTCTTTTGTTCAGAATTCACATTTTTCATTTGTTATAATTTGAAAGAGGGAAATAAATAATGCTTAACTTTAAGTAAATGTTATTTCAATAAATGATTCAATATCATAAAACATTGTTTCGGTGACATAACATATCTAATTTCTCCCTAAATTGCATATCCCATTGGACTATACTGCTCCAGACGAGTATGTTCGCAAACGCCAGAAAAATTATCTATTGCACGAGAGACGACTCTCGGCCTATGCGCAGGGAAAGGGTTAACAAAGAATTTGCGAAAATAATAGAATGGGATAACATTAACTTGATGGATTTCAATGCTGGAAAATTCCAGACATGTCTCTTCTCAAAGAAAGCCATTCTATCTTTATCTGGTATTCAGATGTCAGGAGTTACTATTCCTACAATGTCAAGTAGCTCTAAGCTAGAAATTAGGAGCAGTAATAATCTCCCATGGGAAGACCATGCGAGGTCGATTGCTTAGGATGCTTCCCAGAAGCTTAGAGA
>JAVJAQ010005192.1:0-87443 GCA_032362365.1 Zygogramma bicolorata
ATATTTTTGGTGTTTTCTTTTGAACCCGGTGCACCTATTCTCGATATTGATTGCCATACCACCACTCTAATGCAGAAATTGAATTGAATTGGCGAATATTCAATATAATCCACATTAACAAAAAATATCACAGTTCCCTGTACGACTCTCACTGAAAATGGGTTGACAGAACAGGATCCTGCTTGAGGAAGCTGATGCAAAGCGAATCACGTGTCGCGGTTTTGTAAACCCATTGTCAGTAAGAATCGAACAAGAACCTGTTATATTTTTGTGTCTAATGCAGAAATTAGATCCTCATATTCCTTTCATTGTTTATTGGGTATCATCTGCAACAAACTCAAGGCTGGACCTATCGAAGCCACTACGGATGCCGTAGTTTTTTCTTCTTCTACCCATCCATTAGTCACTGCCGTAGCCTCAAATTGTCCTCGACACTTGAGGACTTATATTTACCACCAATATCCCACTTCTAACACCACTGTTACGATAATTCGGGGTTCGTTTCATAAATAATACTCCGAGAAACACTAAAGTGTTTTCATACACTTCACTAAAAAAATAATTTCTGTGCTACTAATAATTCACTGAGACTGCGCAAATCACTTCCAACTGAAGCTTCCAACACTTTTTACCAAACGTTCCTTACAAAACTCCTCACTAAACTTTCCTCTGTTCGATGAAATGCTTCGCTTATACACACTATTCGAACAGAGAAGATATTTCTAGAACTCGTCTACTGCATCGAAAATCGGTAGGGACTCAGATAAGCGGCGTTCTATTCAAGAGCGCGACTCCGTAGCTTCGTTAGGGGATTTTTTGACAATATTTTCATACCTATCGGCTATTGAAGCTGTCATGAGTTCTACTACTCCAGTCGGCATAAGCTTTTAGCTTGCAAACATTTCGGTGTTTTTCAATCGTTAATAGAAGTCGTCCTTCCTTTTAAGTCTTCTCTCCGGAAATCACTTCAACCGTTTGGCTTATTGCGCTTCACTTCCATATATTCCATGACAAACATTCCAACAATCTTGCCCGTGAACGGGTTTGTTCAGGTTGATTGCTAAATGTAAGCCATAGTTTTTTTGGACCCAGAGTTGGTTATCTATACATACATGTGTTGCCTCCTGTGGTCCAAATATTCCTTCACTGCATTGTATGCAGCTGAGGTCTCCGTTACACAGCCCTGTTATCATTCTTATCTCATTACTGCCACGTTGGAGCAGTGCTTTAGTGTTTTCCCTCGACGTTACCTCTATGAAAATTTTCCCGTTATCATTACTGAGAAAATCTTTTCAATCATCTCAATTCTTGCTCTTACTCAATTACTTATGTAATGCCGCCCGGTCAGTATATGGTGTTAATGGTCCCTGTCAGAACATCCAGTTTCAACATCTTGGAACTTCTCCATTATCGAATTCCATTTCCTGGACTATTTTAACGACTTCCTGAATTTTTTCGTCAATTGTTTGAACTGCTCGATCTGATAATTCTCATCTTATTGGTTATTTTGTTGAAGAAAACCATAAAGGTCCATCGAGGATTTTGAATACGGTAATCTCATCCAGCTGAACTGTCTTCAGAATTTACTGCAGAAGATAAAATGTCTCATCTTCAGCAAGTAACTCGTTTTCCGAATATCTTAACTTTTCGAAATCTTCTATCTTTTTTGTATATTGTGACGAGTAATTATTTATCTCGGGCGCTATCATCTATCATCTCTTACGGTATTGTGGCATGGGGAGCATATAGTGATCTGACCAGGGTATTTGAAATTTTAAAAACAGCCATCAGATATATTGCAGGAGTGAGCTGAAGAACCAGCTGTAACACCAAGCCTCAGAATCTTAACAGTCACAAGTACATACATATATGAGTTATTGCAATATGGTAAACTAAATATAACAAGTTTTCAGAATGTCAACAGAAATACATTATATCACTAGAAATTTGCAACAGTTAAAGGTGCCACTAGACACATTGACAGTGACCGGAACTTGTCCTCGACACATGGCTATAAAAGCCTACAATAAACTACCAAATGATATCAACAATTTACCTCTCAAACTTTATAAGCATAGAATCAAGGAGTTGCTCTTGATCAAATCGTATCATACGCTCAATGAATATTTTAATGGTAGTCTGTAACACTATATAATACATGTGTATACATTTCAAATATTTTTAATGACATTGATATTGCAAATTTTGTTATTTTGTTTCATTGTAATGTATTTCTTTGACTCATTCAATTTCATCTTTGATGATCCTACTGAATGAATTACATTATTATTATTTTCAAAAAAAGGCAGTTTTTTGCGGATATTATCGTACAACTTCGGCAATATATATACATTGACGGGTCAAAATTCGATACACCTAGGAATCGACATGATTTAATCTCTTATATGTCATAATATTATTGGCTTCCTTACCATAGATTAATTGAATACAGCAAAATCGATAGTATTATAGTGACGTAGTCCGTTAAAAAATTGATTCATTGAAGGAGTGTTATGTTTTCAAGGAAACGGATTGTAAGATAAACAATATGATAACAGTCTGAATACTTTGGAATTTGCATAGCGGTCCTGTACTTTGCCCTGTAGACATTTCATTTATATTAGAAACGGTATCACTCAGCCGAATAAGTCTGAGAGTAAGGAATTGTTGTGAGCGCTGTGAGTATGGACTTGTACAAATTCAGAAATGGATCCCATAATATCTGGAAAATATTCTTTCTTCCGAGGAAGTTAAACTGCGCCAAAAAATATAGCCACAGAACGACATATCGTAAAATGATGTTTCACATGTGTGTTCGGCATCAAAACATTCATTGAAGTTGCTGAGCTCCATTCAGAAAGAAGGTTATTAAGAAATTTTAATATTTTTAAGGAGATAATAAAGTTTGAGAAACTATTTTTTTGATTTCTATTCTGTGATTCAAAGAGAAAAGAAGGAATTAAAAAATTGTGAAAGTAGTAAAATAAAAAAAAATAATGAAAAAACTTTCAGTTGATTGTCACATCCGAAAAATAAATTGACGGAAGTAGCCATTATTATGAAGTAGGCGATCATCATAAAAGAGGAGAAATAAAAATCTCTATTAGCTTTAAGCTCCGTCTGACCTTTGGTTCGACTCTCAAATGATTACATTCTAACCATCACCAAATGATGTCATATATGATATTATTTGAAATCTGTAATTCCACTTCATTCCTTCCCGTCGTGTGGGAGATTCATCTTCACAGAAGTCAATTCTTACTAATTTTGCAACTGGTCGTTTGAGAAATCAACCACTCTGATCCTGCCCTAAGGTCCGGGAAGTAGTCGTTCAAACGTTTCCAGTTTCCATCTTTGTCTTGGAATAGTTTTATCAATTATAAGTACCAGGTCATTCAACGTAATACAATAGAAGTCTTGACACCCTTTGTTTCGTTTAGTGAGACTTGAAAGGTACTTCTTCCAGTACACGTCAGCTGAACATCGTGTTCTTTTCCATTGGCTTCTAAAATTAATTTTGGCAGGTTAATTTTCACTGACACCAATGAGAAAATGACTTGATATTATTGCTTCGAAGTCGGTTGGAACTTCAGTTAAGAGCCTGCTGTTGTCCATGTGTTCAACTTCCCCAAATAATGTTGAGAGCATCTCGTCCTTCTGTCCATTTGAAATAACACGAAATGCTTTCTTGACACTACGAATCAATCTCTCTCATGAGCCTACTATGTGAGGTGGTCCAAGAGAAATGAACTTTCATTCAATTTCTCGTAACGTGAGGTCTTCAGCAAGTTTATTCTTATTCATTTCTTGTATTGCAAGTGAAAAAGTCTATAGTTACGATCAGAGGTCCAAATTAGTCAATTCCCTTAAAAGTGGAGGGCTTCACATTTTGAGTAAGTCATGCTATGGATAATTGTCCCATTTGCCAGATATTTGGTTTGGCTTTCCATCTCTTGCATTTCAGGCATTTCAGAAATAGAGGTTTTACATAGGATCTCCCATCAAATATTCAGTATTTCTGCCCAAGTTTGTTCAACACTAATTCGATTCCTCGGTGGGCGATTCTTTCATGATAATTTCGTTCTAGCAATCTGTGGTCTTTTGTACAATTACTGAATTTTTTGTTGATTCCTGTATGTCTGCTGCGAAATTTATTCTTCCACCCACAACCAAAATTCCTTCCGAGGTCAATTTGGGTGTCGGTTTTGGAAGTCTACTCTTATGTTTGATATTCGATTGTGATTTGAGGGGAATAATTCGCTGAAACATTCGATTTTCAACTTGCCCAATCCTCAAGTTCTCATTCAAGTCATTGGAAAAGATCTTTCTGAACCTCGCTCTTTCGTTGAATCGCAGTGATCATGCATTGGAACGGATTAAACGATTCTACTTAGATAAATCTCTCAATATCTGGTTGAACATTTTCATAGGGATTAATTGTCATGACTGCAACAATATTGCAACGATTTTCGCTGAAACTGTCTTCTTCCTCTGTTGGCCAGGGGGACTTGGAATGTCGGACCAGTGAACCAGTCTTGAAATTCAACAACATTGCTTCTAAATTCATCGTATGTTCCAGGGCCAAGTCCGCAGGGTTCAACTTAGATCGCACCTATCGCCAGCTATTGGTCTGTGTGATCCCCTGTATCTTTCCTATACGGTGTGATTCAAATTGTCCCAATCTAGATGTATCACTTTTTATCCAATGTAGTACGGTTGTTGAGTCGGTAAAATAATATGTCATTTATGTTCAAGCCCAAGTTTTCTTTGACAGTCTTCGTTAATCTTGTCCCGATGAAGGTTACCTGTAGTTCCATGCGAGGTACTGAATTGGTTTCGTAGGAGCTTCACGATATTTTTCCATAACATGGCATACATCGAAATGATCCTGAGGCTCAGTTCTCCATATATCTTGTACAGGTATTCTTCCTCTGATCGTGAAATTGACAATCAGTCCTGAACGATCGAATACAGATATAACCGTCCCAAAAATTATTTTTTGCCGGTCTTTCATGACATTTTGGATAAGAATCTGTCCTTACTCCGAACACGAAGTTGTCGTCGTCAGAGTTCCAAGACAGACCCAAAATTCGTTGAATTTTAATGTCAGAAGTCGAGTTCAATCTTTGAGTGTGTCTTTATTTTGACGAAGGGACTGAATCACTATTTCTGAATTGGTAGTCTGATTCACCAATTCAAAGCCTGCCTTTCTTATTCTTTATCGGTGTCTGTGCAGTCTAGGAAATCATTGACATTATGTTTGCAATGATAGCGTCCAGTAGTCTTTGATCTTCCGTCAGTTGTCGGGCATTCATATTCTTGACGTACTGTGCACAAGTTGGAGAACAGGTTGCACCGAAGTAAAGGTCATTAATTGCATTGCAACCCCTTCCTCGTCTTCCCCGCCAAAAGAGACGTTGATATCTTTGATCTTCTTCCCGAATCTTTACTTGCAGGAACATTCATTTCACGTCACTGGTATAGGCAATTTTTCTCTGACGAAATTGGGTGATTGAAGTAAATCAGATCCGGTCATAAGATTATCATTAAGGCCCACCATGAAATTTAGAAGCAGCGTCGAATACAAGTCGTAGTTTTTCTGGTTGATTGGGGTTGACTTCTGAGGAGTGTGGAAGATACCAACACTTTGGGCCCTCAACTGCAGATTCTTTACTTGGACAGGTCCATATCCTTTTGCTAGATATTTCTCAATATCATCGCAGTATTGTTTCTTGAAATCATCGTTTCTCTTCATCTGTTTCTCAACGCAGAGAAGTCTTCTAAAAGCCATTGTTCTGATTTCCATCGCAGAAAAACCTCTAGCTGTCGATTCCATGCTTTGCATTGCTCTTGGGTCGTCAATATTCATTTTCGTAACTGAGGATTTTATTCTGAAGGAATCAAGAGTGAATGAGTCTTTTATCATTTGATGGAGGGATTAGTCAGGCAGATCTTGTGAGCAGATGTGAAAAACGTAGCCGTCTGCCTTTTCTCTGTTATTCTGTTCACACCAGCCTAAGCTTATTTCAGTAACAATTAGGAAGTTCTCAAGTCGTTGAGAAATTCGTCTCGAAATTATCAGTTTTATATTGTCTTGTTCTATTAGTAGTGAGGGTTTCTGAGTGATATTTGTTAATATTTCTTCAAGTCAATTGATATTTTGGTACGAAAGGGATGAATTATTGATAGAGCGAACGTTTTTCAGTGAGTATATCGGAGCATCGAGGTATACTTCTGAAATACTGATACTTATATTCCAAGAATGTTCATAATCCTTCGTTATATCGTTCGTCCATTTCAGACATAATTTTCCTCTGCTACCTTGTGAATTCGGTTTTTCCACAAGGCTATTGTCAATCAGCGTAACTGTCGAACCTTCATCACATAAAGCGACTGCTCCATTCTTGTCTATCAGGGGCTTCGGTTTGAACTACTATTGTTTCGGGAATCTAGTGTTGATCATCACTTCTTACTGTGATGTTATCATTTGTTTTTTTTTTCATCCAGCAATTCATTATGTGGCCGTCTGCAACCATTTCTCTTCTGAAAGTCCATTTTGATGTCTGGTGATCCGGTCTCAAGCAAGAAAAGCACAGTTCCAGTCTTGTTACCTAATTCCATCTGAGATCAACGTCGTTTTTTTTTATTTTTGGTTAATTCCATATTGTATGGCTAGGCATCTGGCAATTTTTTGGTCAATTCATCCTATTGATTAGTGAATTCTACACATTCTAGATTTCTAGGCTGGGGTGACTGAATGCATCGTGGAGAATGCAGGCAGCTTCCACACTCAAGCATTCTGTTTCTGTTGCTAATCGCTTCCTTTCCAATCCTTAATTTGTTCGACTATGTTTAGTAGACACTGACTTTCCTGATTGACTTTCAAAATTTGGACTAGAAGCAGTTTTCATGTACCCTAGATTATTTGTCATTGCCGGCTTCCTGAATGACTTCTTGGTTTTGTCTTGGTGCTGTTCCGAAACTATTTAGTCATATGAATTCGAGATTCAAATTATTATTCATTCTAGCTTTCTGACGTTTTTCAGACATTTCAGAATTTTTGCCATTTTCACCCATTTTTTGAGTTTACTGGCTATTGGGATTTCAAATTAAGTTGCCAGCACCATGGTGGCGATATTGATAATGAAGTTGTCTTTTCAAGGTCACTCATTGTTTGTCTATTTTTTCTGATTTTGTTGCTATGAAGGTTGAGGTTAAATGGATGAAGATGGAAGGATCGTTTATGAGTGATGAGGAAAGAGAAAAATATATTTCAATTTTTTTGGGAATTTTGATGAATTTTCAGAAAATTGTTTTTTTTTTATCCATGTACCTATTAGAAGAATTACATTTCAGACATAATTCAGTATATTCACACTATGGGCTATGAGAAAAAGACCCGTTGGAATTTGAGGTGGAATCCGATTTCAAAAGGAAAACTCTGGAGTGTAGAGGATACAGTCCAAAGTCTTCACACCACCAAACTCTAGTCAATTTATTCAAGTCTCGACTGAGCTCATCATCAGGAGATATTTTTAAGAGTTTGTGTTGGATATCAATGTTTATCTCTTTATTTTGAAGAGTCTATATATATTCTGCATAAATCTAGTTGTTTTCTTATACTTCTCAGATTCAGCATCAGTTTTCTTCTCTTGAAAATACTAGCTCTGTTAGCGAAACACGCTTCGAGGTCAAAAAAATCAGTTTGGTGTTAGGATAATTGGTCTCAACAGAAAGTACGAGAAGAAAGTGTAACTTTTCATCAATAATATTTTTATATTTCTTGATATTGATGGAGATTGATATATTCACTGAGAAATTGCCATAATAGCTCGCTTCTAAAAAAATTACGAGGGGTGTTTTGCTTTTGAAATCCAGTGTACAGCATTCACTAGAAATAGAAGTTGAAATCTTGACTGAAATCCGTTATTTGATAATTTGCTGAACAAATTTCACCTGAGTGAAATACCCCTCAAAAAATTACAAGGAGTACTTTTATATATGAACAAATGAACCCTTAATATAGTGATTTTATTATATAATTTCAATTTACTTCTCACACACACAGAAAGATACATACTGGGAAAATCAGATCCGACAAATTTGAAAACATAGGTAAATAATCAATTGTATACAAGAAGAATTACTCAAGGCATGCAATGTATTTCTCAATTGTTCAGGATATAATAGTTGATGAAAACTTAATGAATGGGCAGTTCAATTTGAGATCAATACAGGGAAGTCTTGGAATTGATTTTTCAATAAATAATAATTCTTCAGTGAATATCTAGGTGAATATGGCTTAGATATATACTAGATACTCTGTCATTAGTCTCCAGAGAGGTTGGTGGGTAGTTAATTCTCTTCAGATCTCCAGTTATGTGGAACCAATGGAGAGGTGAAAGGTATCGATGATTACATAATTTGAGACTTTTGGTTCATGACTGTTTCAATCAATTACATATATATGTGGTTGTCACTTTCAGGGATATACCAATTGCAGCAATACATTATATTATTTTTTAGGATCACTAGGAAGCTGCATCTCTCGGGACATATCGATAGTTTTGTACCATATATCCATCAAGTCCCAAGTATTCACTATGTTATATGTTACATTTTTGGATGTGAACTTGAAATTTCTCTCGATTCAAGACATTTTAAGTGGCAAGAGCTAAGTTCTCCTTGTATCTTGATAAGCTAGGATCGGTGAGCAGCGTCAAAGTGAATATTAAATTACTTGACTCCTATTTTCATAATGAGGTATCGGTTTCAGGAAAGTTTCTTGGTTACATATCTCTACTCTCTAGGTAGGAGTAGGAGTCTCTAGGTTGAAGTAGGAGCAGGTTGTTTTTTGAAAATTCGAATGCGCACGGCTCTATTGAAGTATTTTCATCAATATCAATACGTTTCCTGCACAACTCGTGGATATTGAAGAACAAGATATGAATTTGTGAATTCTAGGATGAATATTTGATTACATGTTAGTAAAAGTCTTAAACATAAACAAGAAACATTTGATCATATTCTCATTGACGTATATTACGTCAATGTTTGACCTTGACAGACAACTGTCAATAGACAAATTTAGTTCGTCACCAGATAGCGTATCGCATAGCTTGAAATCCCAATATTGCTATCCACAGAACTGATTAACAGAAACTCGAACGACCAATGTGCTTTTAAGCTCCTTCTGACCTTTGGTTCATCATTTTCAGAAATAAATCGTAACTTTTTGGTCTTGTCCGTTTTCATCATTCTTCGCACAAGTCAGTGTCAAAATTGATGAAGTTATGAGCGAATAGGGATTAGTTCAAAAAACAACAAATGATATCATAAATAATATCATATCAAGTCTGTAAGAAACACCACTTATATCAATGCCGAAAAAGTCGATTTGTGGCTATTCTGCCATAAATTAATTGACATTTATCATTTCCATGACTACCAACCCGAGTCAGTGGAATATTCAGAATACTGAGTATTACGTGGAAATAAAGTTTGGCTTCCCCATCTGATATATTGTTACGATAATTCCTTTCAAAATCCAACTTTTGACACCACTGTTACGATTTATCCCTGGGTTCATTGATTTAAACACCAAACAACACTAAGCTCCTTTTATTATAACTCTCTATCACAACACAATACAACACAACCACTTAAATCGCTCCGATAACTTAACAATGCTCGGTACTTAAATTCTCTGTACCAAAAATTCTACTCTTCAACTCCTGCACTTAGCACTAACAAAGCTCTCTCCACTTAGCTCCACTAAACTCGCTCCACTTAGCTCTGAATACGAACTTCCAAATAACTAACTCTGTTCTGAATACAAACTTGTCTCTTAACTAACTCTGCCGCGACGAAGTCTTTCCCGTATATATACCTGCGTACGCCTATGAAGAATCTTCGCGAATTCTCCACACGCGATTCACAGGTTCCCGGAAAATGACGGTCGCTACGACGCGATCCCTCATCTGCGTTTACGATCTCGTCAGGGCCGGCGCTAGGAGAGCGCTAGGAGATTCGTAACAATATCAGCAGTCGATTGTGATCTCAAATTCCTATCTCCTCTGGGTTTTTTCCATGATGATCTCTAAATAGTACAGAAGATGAAAAGAAACCATCCTGCCATAATTGGTGAGGATAAACTTATGAGGTTGAAATTGTACCTATAGTGATTTTTCAACATATTTACGGAAAATATCTTCTTTTTTCAGGTTATGGGAGAAGCACAAACTCCAGGTAAGCAATACTGATTATAGATAGTTTGTGATAATAATGATAAGTTAATAGAAAGATGAAAATGAAAGATAAACAAAATTAAATGGATTTTGTGATCAAAAATGTTTGGCAGAAACAGTTTTCAATATCCTCACTCGTGGTAGTATTGAAGTTACTCAGGAAAATAAAACTTCACAGCACACATTCTTATAGTATCTGTTTTTGGGATAAATTTTGCCTCGATAAGTGACTGCAATATTTCAAAAATCCTTCTGTTTCAAGCCCTTTTGAAATTTTGTAGCGAGATTGGATTTTTGGTGGGTAGTATCAAAATGTGACACTGACATGGCTTATTCGTTAATAGCCATACCAAATGTTGATCCTCCCACAACCTACTTCGAATTCAATCTTCCCAGTTGAACTTCCCTTTTCAAAAATAGTATGCAATCAATTAGAAAAAATTCGATGAAGAGGTGATTTCATAAAATCAATATCGAAGGAAAATGGATATCCGGAGAATTTTATAGAAAATGAATCGACTGAAATTGAGTCATATTCAAGACATACAATATGCACAGACTACACATTCTGTAACAAACATTATACCTTGTGTCCCTTGACTATATGAAAAGATGAAACGGATCGGCAACAGGTATAATGTTAGACAAAATATTCAAAACAACAAATATTTTACGTTCAATACTGACACACATTAAACCAACTAACATAACAAAAAACATAAAGCATCGTATTTATCGAATCCCTCGTTCGTGCGATCAAAAATATATTGGCAAAACGTTCAGACCTCTAGAAGTACGAGAGAGTGATCACAAGAACAGACTGATTGGTAGTTCTAAATTATCAGAACACATTCTCACTGCCGATGGAGATCGAACAATAGAATGGAATGACATCCAAATGATATCGAGATATCTATTTGAATGCTTTTCCTTCGGTGACAGTTTTCAGAATTATGATTTTTTAAGGTACTAGAGCAGAAGTCCACAAAAACCAAAAGTCCGATTTCGAGTGTCCATCCTGTATACTGTATACGATGCAGACTAAATCGCATGACCTACTAACAAAACCATCCTTATCTATTGGTCTAACAATTACGAAGTAGGCGCCATTCAACTCTTCACCCGTTTCCTATTATCATATATCTGCCAATGTTGGACGAGTGTCTCTTATCAAAATGCATTTTTTCGTTAGTTCGCCAATGTCGATTCAGTATCATATCAGCAGATGTTTGAATAAGTTTAGCCTATCATTAGATGTTTCGATTGGCTTCGCATTGTGGATCATTACAAGGGCGTACACGATCAGAATTACAGGGAGGCTATAGTCCCCGATCTGAAGTGACCAACAATCATAAACCAAAATCAGGTTATTCAGGACGAAGCATTTTATATGTATAGATTAACAAAAACACCTTCGTAGGCTCTTTTGTAGAACTAATAGAGACAAATATATTTGGTGAACATTATGTTCCTCTATTCCGAATCGTTTAGTCAGTGTACACCGTTAAAGTATCACTGAATTCTTTGTTGAATCATAATAAAATGTAGTGTAGCTTTCAATTTTCATAATCGGATCATTATTTCCGAAGATTACCGCATACAACAAACATACAAGCAAAGTCAGAAACGAACACGAAGGGAAGCCCTGTAATGTTCAAAGAACACCGCATGAATCAAGGCGTGAATTTCTGAAGTTTGTAAGCCTCAGGGAAAACCTCTCTTGGCAAGGAGTTCCAAAGCTCAGCTGTTCTATTGAAAAAATATCCCGGAGCAAGAGAGGTTCGACAGGTCTCCAAATTCACAACAAATGGGTGGGAATTCTGTACTCGTCGAGTTATCTGTGTAGATATTGCCAAGGGTGGAACGATTGATAACATTTCAGAAGAGCACCGACCGTGAAAATATCTTTAGAAGAGAGACAAGTCTCCGACCCTTCTACGATGTTCCTATGAAGTGAGCGAGTCTGTGAGCGAAGAATCACCAACAAGAAGGATTGCCTTTCTCTGAATAGAATCGAGAAGCCTCAATGAATTGGTGCCGAACTCCACACATGAGAACCATATTCAAAGATAGGTCGTATCTGAGCCTTGTAGATCATTAGAAGCTGACGGGAAGTGAAGTATTTTTTCGCACGAAATAGAAATCCAAGTTTCTGGGAATCACCTTTAGCGATCGATCTTACTTGGTTTTCCCTTGAGAGATTATAACTAATCGTAATTCCTAGCATCGAGATACTTGACTTCGTAGGAATAGTTACTCCTGACATCTGAATACTAGATGAAGATAGATCGGCTTTCTTCGAGAAGGGACATGCCTGGGTTTTCCTACCATTAAATTCCACCAAGTTCATGTTACCCCATTCTATTACTTTCACCAAGTCATCGTTAATTTTATTGACGTGAATATTTCTTTGAATTTCTGTTTCTCGAGATGGTATTGGGACTCTGGAAGAGAAACTAGTATGAAGAGTACTATCATTCGCAAAACTATGTACTGAAAAAGATGTTTTCTCGAGCAAATCATTGATATGAAGCAGAAACAAAGTGGGCGCCAGAACTGAACCCTGTGGAACACCTGCATTTATTGGAAGAATATCAGATGATACCCCATCAACAACCACATACATAGACCTATCAGACAAAAAACTCTTCAACAAAGCACACAACTGAAGAGGTACACCATGAGACGGCAGTTTAGAGGAGAAACCCCTATGCCGAACTCGATCAAACGCTTTTGAAATATCGACTGCAACAGCTATCGTTTCTCCGAATTTTTCGATTGAATGCCGCCAAATATGAGAAACATAAGCCAATAAGTCACTGGTTGATCGTTGATGGCGAAATCCGTATTGTCGATCATTAATTATTTCTGATTTCTCTAGATATTTGATAAGCTTCATATTGATTGCTTTTTCCATGACTTTGAAAATGATAGAAAGCAATGCAATTGGTCTATGATTACTTTTTTTTTAGGAACCGGCTGAACTCTTTCTGTCCTCCAGGACTTAGGAAAACCCCCAAGTTATATGAAAGGTTGAATAATTCGCAAAGTACTGGTGTCAACTCGGGGGCACATGCTTTCAGAACAATTACTGGGATTCCATCAGATCCACAAGCCTTATTCGTTTTCAGGTCCATTAAAATATTTCTTATTTTTGTTTGGCTCTTGATGTATGGCGTATAGAGTTAGTAACAAGGTCTACTTACTAAATCCATAGATGATATTTATTACTAGTACTTCCTTACGTTTCATATCATAAATCACTGAACGCTAGTAAATATTTTTTCATTCATGCTTTGGTTGAATGATTTCTGGTCTTATTCAACTGGGAAGTCACTTGAAGCGAAATAAACATAAAGCAAAATGTTGAGAAAAAAAGTAAAGCTTATAGCCTGAGAACCGGCGGTCATTTCGGGGGAGACAATTATTACGTAAATTCTAAATTTTTTCGCTATGAAAAACGAAAATGACAAATTTCCAATAAAGTTCCAACTGAATATTCAGAACTGCATTGCATTCATCTCGCGAAAGTTACTATTCCTGTATACGTATATTTTTCAATTTGATTTTCAAATCTACTCAGAAGGCTGGTTCTCTCGAGAGTATATGACAACGCAAATTCTCTCTGGCACGTTCAGAGTAGTTTCTCGCCTGTCAGAAATATACAATCGACTTGCCATGTGACAATTTCCGCATTGGGTATAACAAGCATTCACAAGTTTTTCTACCAATTATTTTCTGGCATTGCATGATTATTCGTGGACCCGACAACCATGAAACGTGGCAGAGTCTTCTTCTTATATTTCTTTATTTAACGTCGGCCTATTTCCGCTACTAAGGCCAATCACCGACGCCGGTGAGCACACTTCCCCCAACCGGAAATTTTGCCGAACCCTCTGGTATGCCAACCACAGGTAGGGATCTTTAACGAGCCCAACATCCATGGACTCAGGACCGACGGCTTCACTTCCCCTCCGATGGACGGCATATCCTCAATATATCTTGTGCTGATATATTGTCTGCGAGCTATGATATGCTATTTCGCCGCGCTCGGCGTTGCTTAACTTCAGATACCGAATGACTGTCAGTCAACCTGAAGAGCTGAGCCATGCCCACGTGGCAGAGTCTCAAGAGAAAAATCTCTGTCACATTTGGAGATCGAACCCACGACCTCTCGAGGAAAACTCATTTATAACAAAATAGAGAATTTCATTTTTTTTCTAACTCACGCTACTAGAGAAATTGCACTTGTAACACAAAACAAACGTTTTCGAAACTGGTGGATTTTATCGTCAGCTTTTCTTTTTCACCTGTTTTTTGTTTTTTTTTATATTTATTTTCATCTTTATTATGTGAGGAAATTTTCGTCTGTTGGAATCTCATAATGCATTGTTGATTCCACTTCAGATTTGGATGGAAACTCAAAATAATGATGAATTCGAAGATCTGTCCACAACTTTTTATCAAAATTATCATTCAACTGAATCCGTTTTTGACACTGTTTGCCGATATTTAAGCGACTATCAACTCCAATATTGAGTCTTAGTTCAAACTACCAAATATGCAATTATTCAAATTCGATGGTGACCTCAATCAATGGAAATCCTTCATTGGAATGTTCACCTGGGATGTGCATGACAATAACTCTTTGGATACTATCGAAAAGTTCAGTTATCTGATCTCTTTCTTTTCTGGATCACCACTGACTCTTGTCAAAAAAAAAGAAACTGGTGCTAATTACATAACAGCGTATAAATCTTGAGTGAAAGGTATGAAAATGAATATGATTGAGATACTCCTCATATTAATCGGATTGAAAATTGTCGAAAAATCAGTGATCATAAAGTCCTCGATCACGTAGAGAATCGTCGCAGGCAATTATTTTACCTACTTGCTGTCATTCAGTGTCTGATGATCATTGAAAATGACTGTGACTGTGCAATGCCAGAAATTACCGCATAAGCCCATTGGGAGCAGAAAATTGTCGAAACCATAACTAAAAGAGCTTTTGGTAAGAGAATGATGCATGAAAAAAGTAAGTTCTGGGGAGATTCGATTCATGAACTCCACCCAATGTGAAAACGGTAAATTGGTGATGAAAATTTCTCTATACAACGAACACCTGTATCCGCTTAGTGCCCCTAAAGAATCAATCAATCAATCAAAATTTGCTTTATTGTCAGAAGATTTACATCTCATTGACAAAGTCTAAGAGAGATTTGGTCATTACAAAAACATATAACTTACTCAGTAAAAGATATACAATAAAATATAATAAAATAATAATAATAGAATTTTTAGGTCAGAAGGACAACAAAGATAAAAAACGGGTATAAAGTTTTATTTAGTTAACGCTTTTGTTGAAGTATTCATCGATTTCATAGAATACCTCTTCTAAGAGAATCATCTTAACAGTTCTCCTAAACAACACTATCGACTCAATGATTTTGACTCGTTCTGGAAGATGGTTGTATATTTTGGCTGCATTGTAAATGATCGAGTTCTTCGTTAGATTTGAAATAGGAATGGGTAGTCTTATGTTGTTGTTTTGCCGGGTGGATCCAAGAGAAGAAAGGGTAAGGAGTTTCTGTTCTCTGAAAAGTTCCCTACAAGAGACCCTAGGTCCCACCTTACAGATGTAGCGAACAGCACGCTTTTGTAGGGTGAAAATCATGCTGAAGCACTGCTTGTTGCAGGTTCCCCAGAAGGGGATGCCGTATCTTATATGTGATTCAATTAACGCTATTTTAGCCGTTGCCCTACCCAATTCATTCGACACCACACGTAAGGCATAACACCCTGAGGACAACTTTTTGCTCAGTGCTTCAACATGGTTACGGAAGTTCAGGTTATCGTCAAGACAAATTCCCAAATATTTAGTGGATTGAGTACTCGAGATGACATGTCTTCCTACTGGAATGTCTGGTATAGTACATTGAAATGACATTAGATGTGTTTTAGATATATTAAACGAAAGCAGATTAGAATCGCACCATTTTTTAACAGCAGCAACATCGAGAGCTATTTTTTCAGGAAGGTTAAGTGGGTTCTTATCATGCCACAAAATGGTTATATCATCAGCAAAAATAGTAAATATACCATCAGTTGTAATATTCTCAAGGTCGTTGAAATACAGTAAAAATAGGATGGGCCCAAGAACGGAGCCCTGTGGAACTCCATGCCTAACTAACCCGATGTCAGAGAGGCTGCCCATTTTCACGATTTGTGTTCTTTGATTGAGATAAGATTAAACCCATTTGTATCTCTTTTCTCTGAACCCGTAGTGGTTTAGCTTACGCAGCAGTATTCTGTGATTGACACAATCGAAAGCTTTTGACAGATCACAGAACACTGCAACGCTCGTCTCTTTCATGTTCAATTTTGTATATAGGTTGTTCAGAAAATGCGAGATAGCGTCTCCTGTATTTTTGTTAGAATGAAAACCGAATTGTTGCCGGTGTAGAATATTGTGGAGAGCTAGAAAGTTCATCAGTCTATTTTTAACCAATTTTTCGATTATTTTACCAAGAGTTGGAATGAGGGAGATTGGACGATAATTGGTTGGATCGGGGTCACCACCTTTGTATAGAGGAATAACAATGCTTGTTTTTGAGAAATTAGGATATATTCCTTTGGCAAAAGAATCATTGATAAGAAAAACCAGGAGTTCTAATACGAAGACTGGTAAGTTCTCAATAATTTTTATGGAGATATCATCAATCCCGCTAGGAGATTTATTTTTGATTTGTTTTATTGTAGCAGTCAGCTCGTCCAAATTCACCTCGTGTAAAACAAATGTATCAATGATATGCATTCCACTCATGGAAAACATGGGATCTGGAGCTGCTTCAATACTTTCACTTAATCTCTCAGAAATTGAACAGTAAAATTCATTGACTGAGTTGGGTTCCAGAGCTGCATTTGACTTGAGATCATTTTTTCCACGGAATTCGTTTTTCTCCATGTCTCCATTGAGCTTCCATTTTTTTTTTATTGGTGGAATCAGTATAATTTGTCCTATAAGGATATGATTAAGATTGATCTCAAGGATATGATATATTATTCATATATCAACTTATTTTTCCATCTTGTAAATTGTGAAGGAGACATGCAATTAGAAGATAATATACTTGCAATTCGTCATTCATAAATCACTTATCCAACTTCTGGAATCTTACCCTGGGTTTATACAGCAAATAATATAAAACAAGAAATAAGATGAGGAATTAGACAAAATTAGACCTGTTTATACAGATTGAACGAGAAATAGGAATCAACCAAAGAAATCACGCCTTCTTTGACAATGACGTTCAATTATTTTTCTGCACATGCGCACTTCTATTTTCAAGCTGAAATAAGATGAGTTGAAAGTTGGGCAACTCTTATCTTATTGCTTATTTCATATTTTATTTCAGTTGGTGTATAAACGTTCCCATTGAATTACGTATGCTCAACTTTCTTATCTTATTTTATCTCAGTTGCTGTATACACCCAGGGTTAGAATTATCAACATACGATAACCACCAACGCAAGACATATATTTCGCTACAGGGATTTGTTTCTTGAAATAGACTTGCAAGGGAGCAAGCTTGCTTCATTTATGAACCTCTAAACTTGAACGCTAGAATTGGCGAAGTCGCAAGGAACTGAACTAAAAATGAAAGTGAAACCTGGTAATCCCAATTTAATAAGTTTCCACAAATTGTTTATATGCAAGCTCAATCTTGCCAACAATTCTTCTCATGAGTTCTTGTCTGACCTTACATTTATAGGTAGCTTCCAACGTTTTTATTGAGTATTGAGAAACTTTTCCACATTTATGTTATAACCAGTATTCGTCAATTAATTATTCTCGGAGAATAAATATTATACTACATCTTCGAAAGATTGCTGAACCAACGGTAATCAATATGTTACGTTTTGAACTTTTCCACGAAACGAATAAAACAATACACAAAATTTTAGATTTGGTATGTACACATAACATGAGAGACTTCAACTATGCCTCAAGACAGATTTAGTTTTCGAAATTCGACTGAATGATCTGAGTATTTACTTTTGAAGATTGTGCGTTTATTCTTATATGAAATTCTTGAAGGCATTTATCCTTCATCTATCAAGCACCTTCAAGTGAGATGTGCGACCCCAAAGCCATCTCGATTTTTCTGTCAGCAATTTTAACTGAATACCTAATGTAAATATTCCCGATGAAATTAATATTTCATGGTCGATATAGAAATGGTCATTTCGGACAATAATCTGTGTGTGAAATGTTAAAATGATAAATTTCAGTTGGACAAAAAAAAAATTTGTGACAAATATTGAATGAGATATTATAAGTTCGAATCGAGCTGAGGAAGTCGATATTGTGGTTGGCTCGAGGGGTGTTTCACTTCTGTAAAATTTGTACACCAAATCAGGATTTCTAATGGATTTCAGAATTTCTTCAAGGATTTCAGGTGGGATTTCTGGATTTCAACATGGATTTCAAGAAGATTTCTAGTGAATTTTGTACACCATGTGAAAGGATTATGTGGGACGAAATAATCCTTGATCGAATTCATCCATAACAAGCAAGTTTTACATTCGTCAAAAGTCATAAGAGTGAAACCAATAATAAGTCTCTGTTAATATCATTCTATTGCATAAGTACATCAACTTTTTTTCCTTACCAAAAGATGGGGAAAGAATTATTGTGGTTAGAACTTTGGTTTCAACTAAACAACTACTTTGAGATCTGTTACAAAGAAAATTTGATGTTTCGAATTATAAATAAAATTGCTTGACGAAACGACAGCAGCAAATTGAAATTGTGACATTAACGATATGGAGTAACAAATGCGTAAGAATTGAAGATTTAGATATCGAGAGAACTGATAATATTTCACCACCAAGTGAGGAGTTGAAGAAATCATTAAGAAAAACGAAAATATCGCAATCTTGAAAGTTCAAATATTTCCAAAAAATTCCACGGAAATGAAATGGAGGCGATAAAGAAGAAAAATTACAAAATTATCAAAAATTCTTTTTTTTCTCATTACAGTCTATTCTGTTTTCTCCGTTCCATCCATTTTCTTCAAATGTTTTCATTTTGTCAAGTTTCGAAAGACGTGAATACTTTGAACAGTGGAAATTAAAACCACTATCACTCAACAGGGTCCGAAAATAATGATCCTACTGCCGGATTGCAGAGGAGGAAAATTTGCAAGTGGTGTTGCCACATTTCTAAATTTCTTTCAATACGAGTTTTACAAAATTGTTTTGAGAAAATGAGAATGATCAAATGAAGCGATAAAACACCATCAGTAAACAGTGAACACAGTTGTGTTTCTGACAGAATGAGCGAATCGATGGACTCCGTTATCAATCATCATGATGATGTTAAAGAAACACTATTCATCAAATTGGCGTTACAGTCTATTTACCTCGAATGTCTCTGTCAACGAATTTTATTTCGAAATGTATACATTTTTCTTCCTCTTGTCAAACACTCTTACAAGTGCGCCCAAAGGGCAGTGCATTGTGCGAGCAAGATTTGTCTTATTGTCTTGGGTGCCGAAGCGCTTTAGGGCATCTTACTGATTTCACATATTATATAAATTACATTTTTGAAATAATGTCATGACAAAATTGAATTGAACTTATTTTTTGTTGAAAATGGGGACCGTTGAATAGATCTGTTATTTAACATGATTCATCCGTGTAATTTCTAATCGTTTGTTATATCTGCATGCAACCCTATATTTTTGAAAATCCTACACCCTCAAGGAGAAATCCCAATCTGGAGAGCATAAATTTATTTCGTTCGAAAAAATATATCTCTGGTACGCAACATCCTCGAACAGTACTCTGTATACTGGCAAGTGATTCATAATGGGTACTTACAATAATACTCAGTCCCAGTTATACAAACCAGGTTCATGTTCTGAGCATAAGCCAAACGAATTTTTTGTTATTTGACTTATCTAGGCTCGCTTGAACTACATTTCAACAACTGGTCTTAGATATCTAAAATTTTCATGTGAAACATTCTTCGAGAGCTTCATTCCTCCACCTTAACGTTCTAATCAAGCCATTATATTCAACACTCACTGCATTTGCTCATCACGTGAATTAGACAGACATGCCTTCAACAATAATTATTACTATCCGCTTCTTCCATTATATAGAAATTTCGTTGTTTGGTTGATTTTCCTTTCAAAAGAAGCAAAGTTCTCGTTCACCTCATCAACTTTTCAAAAAAAAAATGTCGGTATATTTTTTCAATCATCAAGAAAACAAGTTTCTCATTCACCACGTACAAATCGAGCGTTAGACATAAACTCAAACCATCGGCGAGTAACAAACTAGGAGCTATAACAAGCTATGAGACAGATGACACATATAGACGAATTTAAATTGTTTAAACTCTCTAGACGTGTAACAGATAAAAATAGCCATCTTATTTTTATATGATCATTTCAACATTGAATTTTTCACGACCTCAACGCATTTGGCATATCTTTTCTCCTTCGGGCAATGTGAAGGTTTATTTTTGATACGGTGACATAACGAATTTGTAGTTTCACTTGTGTATCTGTGGCTTCCTGATGAATCTGATACAGAGAATACAGGAGTAGAGGAAAATCACTTGGCTGGATGCCAAATGCAATTCTGGCCTCGTTCACACACCAAGCCAGTGTCTTGTTTCAGAAAAGAAATGCTTTGGAGAAATCGTTAGATTTTGGCCATCATGTGGTTAGTCAAGAGACACGTTAAATTGACTATTTATCGAAATATAACTTTTGTCAATTCCGGTTCAAGAGATCATTTGAAATACTGTATTGGATTCAAAATTGGTTTTTAGATTGATTCTTCATTCAACAAAATATCGTTCCCTTACGAAAATCGATCTCGAATGTCGAGACTTGAGAACCAATAAGGTCTTTCACATTTCAAAGTGTGATTTGTATCACAGTGAACCGATAAGCTTCATCATTGATAATGGAAGATTCCTTTTGTGCATTGTTTGAATCGATTATTTTTTGTTTTTATTGTAGTTCAAAACCAACGAATAAAAAATGTATATAAGAAATATTTCAAACGGTGTTTGAAACAATAAAAATATCCCATTGCAATCCTTCCTGTTCGTGATCGAGTGTGAAAATAATGTTCATCATGATATCGGAAAAGGTATATGATGAAGTGTCATTTTCACCTAGGCGAGATATTTTTATGTTCTTTCCAAATATTTCTATGTTCTTTCCGAATTGTTTTTTCATGCTGGAGAGGATTGAATTACGAAAAACTTTCTTGCTTTTTGTGATCTTTTCTATTTCGAACTACCTATAGCAAATGAACGAATGTATATCAATTTCGATGGAACCCAAATCCAGAAAATTGCTATGAATAACTCTACAATCCCAATCAACCTCATTCTGTTGAAACCACACTGACAATTTTCATTGAAATGATGAAAACATATTTTCGATATCTTTTTAAATATTGAGTTCCTTTCGAATAGTTCTTATCTATAGAATAATTATAGATAACTCGTAACGAGCTCCAAAATGCGCAACTTCAAGTAATTTGCTACAATTTGTTCGATTCGTATAAATTCATACTTATGCGTGATGATTCCTTCTGTCAATATATCAATTATTCCCTAAACCGTGCCGATAAGATAGACCTTTGTAAGCATCCCTCGAGTTATTTTTTCCAACGCAGAAATGTAAAAATATGTATAACATTTGTTCCGTAGTTTTTTGGGTTTGTAACCTACCACAATCTGAAAAAATAAGAATTATAACGAAAGAAAGCGATGGCAAGAAACGAAAATTAAAGGAATCTGCTCTCATCATGCTGTCTGTGAGGAATGCATATCTATGAGTTCGCTTGATATGGATCGCGGATGGCTGCCCCTCTTGAAGGACAAAATGTTATGTCAAATTTGAAATAATTTGACAAATGTCAAACACAAAAATTGTCTATACGAAGTTTTTGCACTTGAAAAAGAATTTGCCTAGAAGTTTTGAGAACGGAAGTTGATTTAGTTTCCGAAACGTTAACAGATAAGTATTTTCATATATATCAGTTCTTATTATTTTTTTGATAGGCAAAATTTGAGTTGTACGAGAAGTTGCTGACTAATTGGACTTGTTCTATCAAGAAAGAACTGTTTTTCAATAGACGCAGCAACTTTTCGGGGTAGATTGAAAATCTGCCCTTCTACACTTGTATAGATTCCAATATTAATTCTTATTTTTACAGATTGTGGTAGGTTACAAACCCAAAAAATTACGGAACAAATATTGATTCACCACAAAAAAATGACGTTCAAACAATATGTATAACATTTTTATCAGAAGTGGAATAAATGTTTCACTTGCTATTGTGTCATGAGTTGAACATTACTGTTGGGATTATAATTGGAATAGCATGTTCGAAGGTAAGACTTTCCACCATTTCAATACAAGGGAATGAATGATAAGGATCCTGAATTCATCATTCATTTGGATATGTATTCTCCTTATTGGTTGGAAAAGTCATGAGATGAACGGCGAACACATCCACAAATTATTTATTCAGTGCACAAAAAGGTATGGGAAATTATATCATAAACTTATCACCTCACTAATTTTTGAGAATAATGATAGATACACTTCGAGAAATTACGAAAACTGATGAGATAAACGTCCTAAATTCACAGAAGACTTCAATTCAATAAGCTGATCGATTGTTTTTCATTATAGAAGGAAATGAACAACATTTTTACCATGAAGATTGAAAGACATATTTTGTAAAACACGTTGGGAATTGTAATTCACGCACTTTCGCTACACCTGTTTTCGTAACTAGTTGCATGATTCGTCATTCAACTGTGAGATTCTTCAAAACTATTCGATTTTTTTTTTGTTTTCAAGCCATTAAATGTTCTGGAGTCAGCTTGCAATGGAACATAATAGTTCATAGATTCCTATTTCGAATTTCAGCAGTCGTTACTTCGGCCATTTTTTTCTCTTGTGAATAAAGTATATTTATATAAACGAATCGTAATTACATGACTAACTGGGGCAAAAATAAGCCGCTATCGCGTTGTGAAAAGTCCTTAATTTCAACAAATGTGCGCAGCACCAGAGCGACATGACTACTCTACTACACGCTGATGACGAGATTAGTCGTGAGAGCCTAACGATGTCAGCAATTGAATTTTCAACAGAACAAGATATCAAAATTGAACAAAATTCACATGGGAAGAACTTTTTCCAGTACTTTCGAAGAATTATTTATGTGACGTTGCTCGTATCGAAGACTTTTTTCATCTAACACTGGTTTCGAGAACCACTACAAAAATTAACAGCAGTTCAATACTATGTCTTCAATACAATATAAAACTGCCAATAACTGCACTGATATTTGTTCATTTTCATTGGTCGAGACAATGACGTGAAGAAAGGAAATCGAAGTACAGAAGCTCCTGGGACCATTTCAAAAAATCAAGAAAATACCTGATAAAAGTGGAATTTTTCTCAATTCTGTTTGAGAAAATCGATCTCGCGAACAAATGATAGGTTCTTGAGATTTAAGAATTGTAAATATTCTGCATGTTATTGGTGGTTTGAGGTCAGCTATATCGGATATTTTGAATTCGAATATCTCCATTGGGGTCTCGAAAACTATATACGGTAATTTGAACAAAGTTACTTGATATCAGTGCAATATTGAATTTCTGCTGTTTAAGATTTCTCTTTTTCTTAATTTTTCCAATGATTTATCACAAGCTATCCTTGCAATTTTTTAATTTCGGATATTAACGTATTTCATTGGTAGGCTTTGTTTTTTTTATCTGCTACTTTAGCGTTATACCTGAATAGTATTTTTTATCCAACATTGTTGATAACTCCATCATTGAAAAAAACTTGAACTCCAATGAAGGAATACAAAAATAAAATATGACAAAATAATTCACGTAGACTTTTTGACTGCTTTTCCATTAAATCCATTTGAAAGAAAACAAAATACAATATGTAACATCGAGCATATGAGCTCAAATTGTAATGAAATCCATGTACTTGAATTGAAAAAATTTAGCATTCATAGAATATTCCTGTCTGGTAGAACGCCCCAGAGCCCTAGCCGAGCCTTGCCCGCCCAAGGCTCTGCCTTCTGAGCGCACTCGAAAAGGTGTTTGATAAAGAGAAAGTATATAAAAAATATTCGACGAGTAGCATTGCTTATATTCACTTTCCTCACTCCATATTGGCATAAGGTTTCTCGTCCAGATAAGTGCAGACATTTTTCTGGTTAGCTCCATACAAAAGGCAATAATTGTTCGTTGCGTAGATACGAATTTCATTAGGTGAGGTTCGTTTTATCGAATACGTCAATTGACCCTGTATCACTGTGGGTTCTCAAGCAACTGAAATAGCAGATGCACTAACGTAAAAATAGTAAGTCACCCCAAAGTTCTACTGCAATCAAAAACGTTAGCCGACCCTTGAACAAGAGGAAAGATAAGCGGTATTGCTTCAAACCATCCATTGTCTAACGATTACTTATGAATCAATCAGGTGAATTACAATGGCAATGGAAGCTCGAAAAATACAACAAGGGACATTGTCAGCGCCATTTAATCAAAAGATGATATAAAGGAAAATCACCTGTCAATGTTGTTTGTTATTATCATATTCGTCCTGCGTATCGATACATGTATGTTCGTTTGTACATGTTTTCTAGTAGTGAGACACGAAAAATCTGATGTTGTGAACACTGAAGATGGACCCCCATAATCCTAAACATTGACAAAAATGAATAGTATTTCTATAAAGTAGCGGTTCCAGACTCGAGTAATTCTTTATCAAAAGCAGTATTAGGTTAGGACCACCAAACGCTCTAGAGCAGCGGCTCTCAACCTGTGGTAATATCATTATAGACCCAAAACCAGTACCACAAAAAATAACACAAAAAAAAATTAAAATAGTATTTTACGTTTCAACTATAAAAACTATAAACTTATAAACTAAAATCCGGGAGTATTGGTAAACTTTTTTGTCGAAATGCCCGCCGCGCTGGCAACACTAAGTTATGTGGATATCCTCATATACTCGAGCACAACCTTATCACTAATAGTTCAGGAAATGAATCATTTAGGCTCGCAATTTTTTCGTCCACCATGGATTCACTTGAAATTTTCACAAAAGGTAGGGAATAGCTCAAGGATCATTTTCTATATCATGCCGCTGTACGCTTTAGCCTTGGGGGTGGTTGCCACCCTCATCTCGGGGGTGGAATTTTTTTATTACATTTCAACTGTGGAACCAACGGAAAAAGTAATTTTAAGTTGAAAATGTTTCATACGTTTTTTTCGTGAAAGTAATATTTTTTGAGTTATTTGAAGTTGAAAGTAACATTTTTTGACGAAAAAATCGGCTTTTTCAAATGGTTTTTTG
The DNA here is from genome assembly GCA_032362365.1 of Zygogramma bicolorata. Lineage (NCBI taxonomy): Eukaryota > Metazoa > Arthropoda > Insecta > Coleoptera > Chrysomelidae > Zygogramma > Zygogramma bicolorata. The sequence goes on from JAVJAQ010005192.1 coordinate 25,676, forward strand.
AGAATAACTCTAAATATATGCATTTTATCAAAAATAGTGTGGGAAGCCAAATTGTACCTTTTGAAAAAACAAAAACAATGCTTTTTTATAATTTTTCTATGGCAAATAAGAACTGAGATATAGCGAATTGATGCTTTGCTTTTTTATAAATAAAGTGTATAAATTGGAAGATTTAAAGCGAATTAACGAGAAAAATTTCAATTTTTCGAAAAAAGCTCATTGAATCTTTTTCAAAATATTTAATCAGAGCTTTCAAACAAACAAACAAAAATGTCTCTAGTATGAAAATTGACCGACTTATGATCACAATAAGAACGGTACCCGCTTTTTTCTTCGAAAAAATCTGTGAAAACAATCCCTAAAGTACCCCCTATTCAAAATTGATCGCCACCTTTCTGTGATTCTCTTGATATATACTATTAATACAACCACAAAGTTTGACCAATTTAAAATGCCTAATTTTGGAAAAATTGAGTTCGGATGATTTTTTTTCAATTACGTGTTTTAAACCCTTTTCTTAAAAATATTTCCCAAAATAAGAAAGATACGCAAAAAACGATGCAGTACTAAATTGTAGCTTTTTCAATGACAAAAATTTACCGGTGTGCAGATTTTTTGTATAGTGAATATTCGGCGAGATATAGCCGTTTAACACATACATTTACGAACGAACATCACCTTATTCAAGCGCTTTTAATTCTCCCCATTTAAAAGTAAAGGGATCTTGAGTGATTTAATTCACATAGTCCTATTGCTCTTGAGAAGCTCTACAAAATCGTTCCTGAAAAAAAACTTTCTATCACCGAAAATGAAGGAGCTATGCTTAAAAAACCTCTCATTTTTTTGAAATATCCGAATAACCCGCTGTGGAGCGTAATCTACATAACCGGTATATTCGGCCGTTATACGTTATATGTTCCACTTTTTCCATTCATATTGGAAGACAGAGCAGAAGAAACATCTGATCACGTGTATGCGTGTGTGAGTGTATATTCCGTTGATTTCTCACCAGTGTATTCTGAAGTTCGAAGACATATTATAAAAATTTCAATGTTTTTGAAGGTAGTTTTTAACAAGGGTAGGTTGAAACGATATGAAATTGTATCCTAAATCATGAAACAATCATTATTTAACTATTTTTATCCATATTTAGGTTTTTTATGTTATTTTATAATTTTTTACAATAAGGGCTAGTTTTCCCCCTTAAGAAACAAAAAGCTTACAACGGCACAGTGTAGAAAATGAACTAGAGGGTGAAATAAGCGTAATCCCAATTTTCTATAAAAATCGGTGCTGGACAAAAAAATTGCGAGGTTTTACCATTCTTTCAGCTTCATTTTCTGGACTACAATTAGTTTGTTATTCTAACTTAGAACTACCTATGTATGGAATCTAAAAATATAAACTCAACAAATAATTTGACTTTTGATGAATTTTATTTTATTCATTGTTCAAAATTCCAGCATATGAATTACAGTTAATCAGATAACCTAGCTGTATAGGTATTTCAGTTAGGTAGTACCAAACATTGAAAAATAATTTTGTGGTACATGACTCAAAAAGGTTGAGAACCGCTGCTCTAGAGAAATCAAGATTCACTCAGCCGATCGCAGCTCACCCTGTATTCGTTATCCCGCCCCGTCCGAGAAGAAACCTGGGTATTCATATCGTCGAAATCGGCGTATCGCGCATAACTTCCCCATTCTAAAAGTGAACGTCCTAAATTTCATAGAGTATACGCTTAATATTGACTTTGTAACCGCAAATAATAATAGCTGTACGTATAGTCGTCAGTATGATGGCGTCCGTATTGCAACATTTGTCCTAGATGCGGGTCATTGCTATGCGAGAGCAGCGTTCCCATTCAATCCGAAATGTATAAGGTCGTGTGCACCGCACGAGGATAGCCGTTCAGGGCTCGAGGGTTATCTGCTCGGCTCTCTTCCTAGGACTTCCTTCACATCGATGACGGGATAGGACCCAGTACGATTCGGTTGCAGGTTGATGTTGAGACGAAATAATATTTGCTCAACGAGCAAGGAATTATAGTCATTTCCCACGAGTATGTTACATGAGCCGTAGGCGAGTGCTGCAAATCACACGAGGGCATTCCATGCGAGTATTCACTATACTTCTTCTACTGCTATATTAGATAATAACGAAATGATTTAACAAATGAAAAATTTCAAATTTAATGCCATTCAAAATTTTTGTTTAGTTACAATTCAAGAGGTAATTAGAGTTAGCATTGCTTGAAATTTGACATTCCGTGGGAGACCTGATTAATTATGTGATAATAACTACAACTGTAACACAACGAGCTAATTTGTGTTATCAGGTGAGAAAATGGAATTGAAGACATACGATATACCTCATTTCTAATCGAGACCAGTCAAAACAGTTTTGTGGTATAGCCGTAGAAAACAGTATTTTGTAGAACTTAGTCTAGCAAGAATTTGGGCGACGATTTGGAACTATCGGATTCGTGCGATATGAATATTCCATTTGAATTGTGCAATATTTTTTCTAGGATCTACGAAAAAAAAATTTAAACTTTTTGCAATTTCATTGAAAGTGATCCAACACAAACTTTTTTGTAATCAGCAAACAAGAGCCTCTCTCTCTCTCTCTCCTCCTCTCTCTCTCTCTCTCTCCTCCTCTCTCTCTCTCTCTCTCTCTCTCTCTCTCTATATATATATATATATATATATATATATATATATATATATATATATATATATATATATATATATATATATATATATATATATAATGAATGAAATGATAACGGCCATCAGACAAATCATAAGGATTTGAGAAAAATAAACTTCTTCAAGCGGGATTCGAACCCACGACCTTACGTTCTCTAGGCGGATGCTCTACCACTGAGCTACCGAGGACCCTAAGTTCTTCGCAAATTTCGGAAGTCATTCATCTCAAATTCTATTGTTAGTGGATATTATTCAATCGAGAACCTTCGGCGGTTTTTGACTGACGGAAGTGTTACAAGGAGAGGATACACATTCAATATCGTAGGGTCTTAGTACCAAATTGTATCTTTCATGATATGATACTAATTATGAAAAGCAGGCATAATGGACCAGGAAACTAAAAAAAAATTCATGAATGAGGTATGAATGAAGTTAGTTAAACATTGTGTCCTTTTCAATAAATATTATTAATTTGCAGATAAACATGAACCCGGGGAAATCTACACGGCAAATTTCCTCCGAAACGAATATTTGCCATTCAATTGCTTGGAGATCTAAAAAAAATGGCGGTTTAAAATGTTACAAAATACACATATCTCGAAAATTGCACCCAGGTGATCCCAAAAGGCAATGTGAATTTTGTAATTGGCTATTATGAAGACCTGATTTTCTTGTTTTCCTGGAAAATGTAATTTGGACAGATGAAAGCACTTTCAAGAATTGAGGGATATTCAGTCGAAATAACGAACACATTTGGAACATAAACAACCCAGGCAATTCCGAGAAATCCTCAAGTGCGATTTAGTATTAACGTGTGGGCAGGAATTGACAAAGATAGGATTTTGGGTCCTCATTCATTTGACGGAATTCTGAATGGTAAACCTATCACCAGTTTTACCTTTGGCTAACTAAAACAACATCTGGTTTCACCGTACACTTCCAGACGAGTATCTAATTACCTGACAAAGGTTTGGTGATAAATGGATAGGGAATAATGGGCCTGTGAGGTGGCCAGCAAGGTCTTCAGACTTAAGTGTTATGGATTCTTATGGGGTACAGTGAAAAATAGAGTTTATGGTCAGAGGGAATATCAGAATGTTGAGTACCTTCAACACAGCATTGTTAGAGAGTTCGAAAGATTGAGGAGGAGGGAAATTAATCGTGCAGTGAATATTATCGATAAAAGGCAAAGTTGTGTTATCATGAAAAAGTCATTTCAGACATAATGAATACGCCCGTCTCATTGTGGAATCTATAACACGATTCAACATTTCAGTGGTAATTCTATCAAATACTAATCGTACTGCGAAGTAAGTGTCCCTCGTTTCCAAAATTTTCTTTGAATACTTTTTTCAAATGGCCCCACAAAAAAACAGGTTTACTTTTAAAATTCTTGACTCGGGTTGACTTCCGTCCAAACCCATTTCGTATATCTAACCCTACCAAGGTATACAATTTCGTGGTTACCCGGTATATCTTATCTTGAAGAAATTTCTATCTCGAATTGTTTTTTCTTCTCATCTTCCATATCGTAGCTTTCCCAATGCTTTTTTTTCACATGCACACCTTCCACTTACTGCTGTTACCTCTTCATCCTGACATTGATTCAGGCCAAGAGAATATGTGTCTTGATTTTTTTTCAGTCTGTCTGATTCTTGTAGAAATTCATTGCATTTTCATTTGGAACATTCGCTTTATCAATAAGAATTGTGTCTGTAAATAAAGAAGTATATACCCATTAATTTTCCCATTTGATAATGATATCAGAACTGAGAATTCGGTTAGATTTTATCGTATATTCACAAGCATTGTATTTCATCGTGTAAAATATCGGGTTGGTTGATTCTCATGAAAACATCCAGTTTTATATGTGATCATCAATGATTCATTCGGCAGGTACTAGAAAAGGACAAAATTATCCAGGAATATTATTAGTACGAAGTATTTTGTAAGGAGTTGCTTTGATAATTTCATCCTGTACATAAAGCTGAAATTTAAATTGTGAGCTCAGCCTTGCATTTTCATGTTTTCTAGTTTAAACTCACTTGACCTATGATTCGTCAATGCCACAAAACTTGTGTGCGGATTTATAATCTATGAAATGGCGATAGATATTGCGACATTGGTTGAAGTAAGGCAAGGTAAATGTCAGAAAATTAATACTGATTAGATACGTTTAAATGTCAGTCGATGATGTACAGAAGAGAAATATGAAATGTGATGATAATAATATAAAATAATAAATGATAATACAATACCGTTCTTCTTATTAATTTACTCATAGTCTGTCGAAAATAACTTCTCATTGGAGAAAGTACCTTTATTAATAGTACTTGCGAGAGCACCAAACCGAAAACGCTCGCCTATTATGGCAACAACGTTTTTCATTCAGAAGAATTGATTCTCTTAACTTCAAACGAATGCAAATGTTTTCAGCGATTGAATAGATGCTTTTGTTAAATTTCAAATATAATATCCTCCTAGCGCCGGACCTATCGGTCGTGAAATGTTACATTGATATGAGGGGTCGACGGAGGGTCTGTTTGCCTACGAAACAACGGAACGAGTCCCGAATAGCGTACAAATTCTCGATTCTTGTATAGAGGCCCGAATGGATAAGCCTGGAAGATTCTCCATTGGCGGACGCAAGTATATACAAGGAAGCGATTCATCGCTGCGGCAGAGTTTATCAGATTTTTTCAGTACAGAGCGTTGGATAGTTTGGCTAAGCAATTTGAGGGATTGTATTGTATTGAAGAGTAGTATTGAAAGTAGTTTAGTGTTGTTTGGAATTTCAATAAACGAACCCAAAGAAATATCGTAACAATATAAATGTATTGTTTTCATGAAGCTTTTTCGTCAATTCAACAGACCACAATATGCAAAAATGAGGAATTGGATTATAATTCAGAAAGGCTCCTGATTGCGATCAAACTGTTCGAAAACCGATTGCAAGTTGAGCCAATAATATTGTAAATGGATAAATAGTTGAACTATGATGGATTGATATTGAGAACACAGTATTGCCTCAATAGTGTTTCAACAATTCCCAACTGCATATTTTTCGGTGCAATATTGATACAATGTCGGTGTGATAGTTTGCCATCAATTTAAAAATGATTATATTGATCAATATCACTTTAACAATATGGATATTATTCACAATTCCAAACTGGAGAGTAGCAAATTTACGATGCACTATATTGACTTGGTTATATTACTCCTCTTTTATGGTAGAAACTTGATGTGAATTCAGTTGGTGATGAACCTATATAAGTTCGAACATTTGAACAGGAATATTCATCTATGTTTGATATTGTAGTTTCAATGGTGATTGTATGTCATTGCTAAACTGGAATATACATTTCTATAATGAATTGTTAATAAAGAGGATATCGATATAAAAAATGGATACTCGATATTCAGTGCATATCATTGCAAGAATGATAGTTGAAGAACTTTTTCCAAAACGTTTTTTACATTTCAATGCGTCAGATAAAACTCTCACCTTTCAATTTGTCTATTGTTTTTTACGTTTACTAAACTTCGATATACTCATTTTTATATATAGAGTGTTGTGAACAAAATTTCACTTTTCAGTAATGTGCTATATTGTCTCAAACATGATTCGAAATCATCATACCTATACTATACTCACTGAGTTATTCTTCGCTCTTGTCTTCCATGATTATGGACAACGGCTCAAGTACCTAATTTGAATTGATCATCCTTCCAGGTAAGTGGATCGATCATTAATTGAGTGTTCACTGTGGACTAAGGCAATTATTGGCAGCCTTTGGAGCCGAAGATTGTGAGTTCAACAGCCGGTCTTCTTTTGGTGTTTAAAGTAGATTGCATCGACTTGAGAATGGGTTTCTAATGTTTGATGAAACAAATGAGTGGATGAGAAAAATTTAACTCCTTACTAGGTAAACTCATTTGAATAGGACCGAAAGTCGATTTTTTCTAGCCAATATTTTGTTTTCGTCATACTCCCAATTTTGCCGAATGTTCAGATTTTGTATGGCCAATGAAATTTTCACAATACTAAGCCTGTTTCCGTAATATTGAACCAATATGTGTGCTAAATGGGAACATACTACTAATAGTATAATTCGATAACTTGTTACGCTGAAGAAAAAAAAAGGTTTTCCATCGAGGATAATACAAAATCAGTCAGAAGCAATATAGTTGTCATTCAAAAAAATTGAGCCGTGTGGCACGTTTTATTGGAAACTGGAAATTGAAATTTTGTAATTTCTCTGATGAAACTGAAACAACAATATCTCAACATATGAACTGAACTAGTAACATGTCTTTTTCTTCGAACATTAACAAATAACGATAGTGAAATCTTCCAAATGGCGGTTTGAGTAACATACTTATGGTAGATTGCCGAAACCATTATGTCAAAGAGATCGTACGCTTCGGACTTTGGTTACTCATTGGCGATTCCTAGGCATTGTATAAATTCCATTGAAGACTATTTCCTAGTTGTTTTTTTTCTGTTGGCATTGGCTGGTTGTTATTTTTCCACAATACAAACGGTCGAATAATGAAATATTGAAAAACTATATTTACAGCTGTAGAGTAAGTGATAGCAACATGAAAAATTATGTACTTTGACAATATAAACCTAATATAGACCTGCAGCTCATGATGCAGAAAAGGTTAGCAAGTAAGTATCTTTTCGAAAAAGGGCCCAGTAGAATCGAATTCGAATCAAATCGATAAGGTTTTCTATAAATTATGTGAGACGTATACAAGTGTTTGAATTCGAATATCAATTCTTGATTGTGGTAGGTTGAAAACCCAGAAAAAACAAAGAATGGCAATGGAACTAACACCCTAACACCGAACTGATATTATTTGCACTCGACGCGCGTTTCGCTCACAAGACAAAAGTCGTTGAATTACATTTTATGATCCAGAGCGACGGCGTTAGGAAGTTTCTATCGATTTCGTAACATTATCCCCCTCTCAATTATTTTGATCGTCCCGATCAAAAAATGCCTCGTTATTCCCATTGCGATTGCTTCACATCACGTCATTTATTTTTCTTCCCAAGATGGTGTTGATTTGATAGAAATTATTTTTCTACGAAGGGGGAGGTATGTATTCAATATTTGCCCTGAGTTCGTATCGAACCTTCATTCTGTCACTGTCTTCAATCTTTTTATAGCGATTTCTTGAATCCTTGTCAAGCTATTCCGGAGTTCGTCTGCATAATCCTGTACTTTTTTTTCAAACAACAAGTCACAGGGAAAACTAGGATCTCTAGCTTTGTGAAATCGTGCACAGCTGCTCGATAGTCCATCAAGGATAGCAGAAGATGTTGATCTCAATCTTTTTGATGCTCTTCTACTACTTTGGATAGATGTTATTCCATAGTACTGTTGAACCTTCGAATCATGCCATCGTACTGTGGGTGAAAGGCAGTTGTTCTGGTCTTGCTAATTCTCATCAATTCACAAATTTTCCCGAATGAGTTCGATTCGGAATTTCTTCCTTCATCAGAATGTAACTGCTTTGGTACTCCGAATCTTGCAAACATGTTGTCCACCAGACCTCTTGCAAGCTTCAACTCATTTACTGAATTGATCTATGGCGACGAGAATGTATTTTTGCCATCGTTCGTTACCGGAAATGGTCCAGCTACATCGATGGCGATTCGTTCGAAGGGAGCACCTACGTTGTATTGTTATGTATATGAATATATAATCATAGGGTAACGCAAATTCAATTTGAGAATGTTATCCACTTACCCAGTTCGTCACGGGAATGGTGCTATTTTGGATTGAGAAATGGATAGGCACTTTGTATTTCATCGAAATCTGTAGAAGCACAGGTTCCACAATTAGATACGCGATTCACTTTACTTGCGCGGTACTTTGAGGTACTTTCAGGGAAAGGAATGAATGAGGGTAACAATAGAATGAGAACGGAACAAGGAGATCAACGGTGAATGTTTGAACTGAGTTCACTTATGTAAAAATAATAATGAAAGTATAATGGGAAAAAAGAAAATTGATGAATGTATTGTTTCATCTCGCCTCTTGATCCTGTTCTGGAGTTTTTGCTCACTTCTCATTTCGGACATCTTTGGCACCATCTTTGTACGTTTTCAGAACATTGAACCCAGTAAAACCGTTGACAAATTTTATCCAAAGTCTTGTTGACTCTTAGATATCCTCCTGATTTACCACCATGAATCTCTGCCAAGACACCACTTATTCTCGACATAGGCACAACCAGTTGGGAAATCACTTTTTCGCCATCAGCTGATTTTCAAGCTCTCTTCAGTAAGCCATTCTCAACAATCAAGGAATTCTATTGTACTCACAGCGCCTTGAACATTGGTGATCGTTCGGAAAAGTCCTTCCAGGTGGGTCTTTCCGCCCCGCTCTTCTTCTATTTTTAAAATTCTGCAACGCCCGGATCACCTTCTTGGTCTTGTTTCATTTTTGATGTGGTGCAATTGTCGTCTACCGTCAATATCACTTAGTTGATTCCTTTCCGACGTTCAATCTGTTCACAATACTTACAAGCATCCAGACAAAGTCTCCTGGACAGGGCATTGGCGTTGTTATGCAATCGTCCTAGTCGATGTTTCATCTTGAAGTGGTACTGGTTTGAATTCTCAATCCACCTTACCCCTGTCCTCATCTCGAGTAACTACTTCAGAGTTGCAAGATCTTTTCTTATGAAGAACTCTTTTCCATATAATCCAGTCAATGACCATTTTCCCGTGTATTCATCCCATATAGCATCGACTTCCATAAAGATTTGGATTTAGGTTCTACTTACCATCCATGTCAAAGTGTACCCTGTGCCGGGGTTTGCTTTTTCCTCTAAGGGGTGAAAAAATTTTCATTGAGAATGAGAAATCGATAAATTGGCTCATTCTGAGCAATTTTTGTTCTATGAAAATTTTTCTTAGAGGCAAGGTAGATTTTTTTCGCGATTAACTGGAAAAATATGTATTCAATCGAAAAATCTGTAGAGAGCAAAATTATGGCTTATAAAAAACAAATAAAATCGTGTATTCATAATGCATGCAGATCCAATACAAATGGAATTATTGCTTGTTGAAATGTGCTTGGTATTTTCTAACGACAAAATGGAAAATTTCTACGTGCAACAACGAAAAACCAATGCATTTTGCGGGGAAAACTCATGAAACCTTTTTCAAAGTCCTCTTCACACCCCGCTCAGTTTTGGTGCTAGGAACATTTGTAAAAAATCAAAATGAAGTACTTTGGTTTCATGAGTTTTTCCCAAAAAATGTATTGGTTTTTGGTTAATCTACGCAGAAACTTTCCACTTCGGCGTTCGGAAATACCAATCAACTCTCAACAAGCGATAATTCCGTTTGTATCAGGTTGGCATACATTATGAATACATAATTCTCTTTGTTTCTTTCTGGATTATTACAGCCATTTGTGGAAGCGATCTACAGCCTTGTTTATTGTCAGTAGTCCTTTCTTGTCACAGAATAATACTTTACTGGCTTGGTGAGTACTTTACTGTAGAACCCAATCGCTTTTTCCTTACTATTTTGTCCTTGTGATAGTACGTCTCCAATATCATCATTACTGGCATCTGTGTCCGAGACGAAAAAGCTACGTTGTCGTGGAAAACTCAAAATAGGACGGAACATAGAGCAACTTTCAGTTTTCCAAATGCTCGTTCCCTTTCGTTGGACAAGACTAATTTCACTATTGGTCTTTTGTCAATTTATGTAGGGGTACCCCAATATCAGCTAATCCTTCCACGAACCGACGACAGTAGGTTCAGGGGCCTAGGAAGCTTCTCACGTCATACTTGTCTTCTGGTCTCGGCCAGTCTCGGATCGCCTGTATTTTCCTCTCGTTTGTTCGGATGCCGTCTAATGACACTGTACGACCAGAAAATCCACATCTTTGTGGGACGAAGAATATTACTGTAGGTTCAGTAAGAGGTTGGCATTCCTGAGTCCTGACAGACTTCTCACAAATTTCGCAGATGTTCTTCGGATGTCTTTTCCGTGACCGAAATGTCGTCGAGGAATACAAGGCAATTCTTCCAAGTGAGCCCACGCAGGACCAAATGTTGTTCGAGCATTGCACAATCCAAACAGCATTACACTAAGCTGTTAGAGTCCACTCCGAGTCGAAAATGCATTATTCTGCTTATCGTCTTCATATATATGCCCACTTGCCAGTACATATGGCCAGTACCCGCTCTTCAGATCTAGTGATGATATCCAACGTGATCATGCAAAAGTTGTTAATGTATCGTCGATCCTTGGTAAAGGGTCATTCAATTTCCTATTATCCACACAAAATCTTGTAGATCCATCCTTCTTAGGAACCTAACCTCACATAACCTATACACAGGTGCAGACCGAGGGCTCGACGATTCTTCAATCACGCCATCTCAAATTATCTTGTGAAGACGCTCTTCCACCTTTTGTTTCCTGCCGTATGGAACTCTCCTTGGGGGTTTTCGAATCGGGTGGACTTGGCCAGTATCAAATCTCTGTTCGACCAAGTGAGTTCTTCCTGCTGTTGTTGAATCAAATACGTCACTTTCACTTCAATGAAGTTCTTGGCAGCTCTCAATTCCTTTGCTGACAATTGTTCAAATGACCTTTCGAAGGCTGTCATGACACTCTCCTAGTCTTCCTTATTTTCCTGGTGGCAATTTGGATCGTAGGTCACCACCCATGTTATTGATTCACAGGTACCAATAACATCACCTTCTTCAGTATACACGTTGGCAACTCTCACAGGAAAATTGCTGGGGGATTTATCACGAGGCTTTATTATTCCAACGCAGCACTCAGGATCTCCATCCACTGTGGCGCAAACTACTTCCTGCGGAAATATAGGAGTTCTCGCAGTTTTCATTATTCGCAGTTTCACAGGCGTTGACCTTTCTGCTGGAGTTGTAACGACAAATTCCTCTTCTCCAAACTTCATAATACTCTCTTCATTGTCGAAAGAAAACCCACAAACACTGATCAGATCCATTTCGAGTATAAATTCTGTCTTCTTTGTCTGAGATGTATATTATATCTATGATGAAGAGTCGCCCAAGAATCAGTGTAACTTTAACCACTCCTCGAATAGGACACTGCTCGAAGTACGAATTTGAAAAAAAAAAGGTTTCTCTCAGGTGTCTATGGTGCACATAACGTCTATTTCATTCAAATTCCCTGGAATAGTTAGGCGAATAGTTGTTTTTCTCAGCCTGTTCACTTGAATGATCCTGGGGGCTCTGTTATTACTATCCAGTATTTTCATACCTCCTTTCAAGAGTGCACCGCTCGCTTATAAATTCGATGTAGAATGCAATTTTTCCTTTGAGAATGGTTGGGACCACTCTCCATTGAGTGGTAGATACAGGAGGATCAGCGTTATACCCTTTCATCCAAATCCATCAGAAGAACGCAAAAGAATGCGTTCGTTGGCATATCAATGTCAATAAAATAGTTTGTGTTCTGAGTTCTACGAACTTACAAAAAAGGTAATGAAATAAGCAACTAACTGCGTAATTGTGTTACAGTCGAATATTGCCAAATATCTACGCTTATTATACCAACTCAACCCAAACGACTCTCAACCTAACATTGAAATTTTTTCGACGCGAATTCAGTGAGCCATGGTCAGCAACGATTGCTGAAACAGAAAGGAGGCATTGACCTCCATCGAAAGAAGGAGTTCTAACGTTTTCCAAAGCACAAAAAGAAGTGTAACGCGCAAGAACAGAATGTATCAAAAGTGAATTGTTCGTTGGAGCATGATGCTAGATTATTACGTGAAGAGAAAGTAGGAAACAGTTAATTTCTGAAAGTGAAATTTGTCTGTACCGCTATTGGCATCGCCATCAGATGTAACTTTCACTGGCTGCACTTCTCACTTCCTTGAACGGTTTGAATATACTGTTTCTAATATCATAGATGGTCTCTTTGTTTTGCGGTTGTGGCGAGACTGAAAGTGAACATAAATTAATTTATTTTCAACCACATGAATATGCAATGAATTTTCATGTTTTATTTGTCTTCATGAATCCACCCTCATGTCTCAGTTATTGAAAATGAAATCATAACAAATTCGGATTCGATGTGGTAATAAAAAATATTCATTTCGGGTTAGCTTACTGCTACATGGGCAGACAATTTAAGGCAAGGAGTATATTAGAGATCAGTATAGATGAATATAGTTTTTACATTCAAATTTGGCATGTCCAAAAACAATTCACGAATCACAAGACTCAATACAGAGCGGAAGAAACCTTGTTTTGAAAAGGCATTTCAAAAATCAAAATGATCAATTCCATTTAAGACTATTTCATATGCCACAAACACGATTGGAACCCTCACTAACTCCTTCAATTCTTGATTTGTTTTCGAAAACATTTTGTAGAAGGGAATCTGGATATAGCAAGTATTTCAAATTATATCGACTTCTCATATACTTTTCGTTGAAAAAAGAACCCTGTTACCCTTCGTAAGATAATACGCCAATAGAAAATATGTTTTTTCGTAACCTCGACTGGAACACACTGTATATATTTAAGATTTCTTCACGATTTGATAGTGAAAGTTGGATTGGTCCATTTAAGATTTGTAATTTCTAACCTTCGACCACATAACATTTTGAGATGCGTGATAAGACAAAACAATACGAGAGTAGAAGTTCAGAAAGTAATATGAGATTTATATGCATAAGGATTTGCTCTCCTGCATCTTAATTAATATAATAATATATTCAGGTTCCCCTTCCTCTCTTAAATATTTCTCTGTCTACGACCCAACACGAAAATATATTCTGGTATCATGACTCAGAGCAACTTCATGTCTAGTGTTCAACTTCGTAGTTGACATTAACCTACATACGAGTGTGAGGCAAATAGTCTGAAACAACTTATTGGAATTATATGTTTCACTACTTAGGCATCTGATTGTTATCAGTAGTAATTTCCGATCCCTCATGATAATGAAACTTTGAAAAAGGGTTGCTTGATTGAGAAAATGTGTTTTTTTTTTCTGGTAACCATTTAACGTCCTGCTGCGAAGAAAGATCTGGGGTACTGGCTTCGTCATTTTCGCATACAACTAGCTGTTAATATTTCTTTGTTGCATTATTTATAGCTGAGATTGAGAATAAGGAGTAAAAGTCTATCCAAAACCAGGTAATCATTGAGATCATAGCCTCGATGAACGTCATTTGACCTCATATACTCTTCGATTCGACTCTGAACCCACCAGCTATCTCTATATCTGGTGATAGTGGTGATCATGATTTTTTCCGTTGCAAGCTCGCCAGCATTCCAATTACCTATGATTTCATGGTGTTCTGGCACCTGAAAGTTAATTATGGACTGCTAGAGTCTTGACTACATATCAACAATGGTCTGCATTTCAATCTGGAGTTTCTTCATCATATTAGTGAGGTCCTCGCGTATTGAAGGTTTGCAAATAATGCAGGTACTTGCTCACCGAACGAGTAATTGTACCCTAGGGTGATTTTTCTTTACAGCTTTCCTATATGTGAATCAGACGCTTTGGTATAACATGCTTCAACCTATTCCTCACTACTTTAAACTCTCTAATGAAAGGAAATCCGAAAGCGTAGGTTCAGAAACGTGTCTGAACAGTACACAATCTGCATCAGTAATTTTTTACACATTTTCCCCTCTTCCTGAAGAAGATGAGACAAAGGTTACCACTATCTGAAAATAAACTTCACATTTTCACAATCCGAAGAAATAAGTATCTATATTGGAATCTATACAAGTGTAGAAGGGTAGACTTATATCTACCCCGACAAGTTAGATTTCAACACTTGTGTAGATTCCAATATTAACACTCATTTTCACAGATTATGGTTGGTTAGAAACCCAGAAAACTACGAAGAAAAAATTTATCCACCACAAAATAATGACGTTCTAACAAACTTTATATATTCGCTGAAAACAAAATTGGGTTCATTGGAAAAACAACGCTCACATATCTCGTCAATCGCAAATAAGATGTATCGGTATATGTTGTTGAATGTTATTTGGTTAGGAGGATAGCTATTGGAATCCATTCGTTACCCTGATTCTGATATTGGATAATAATTTTACTGAATAAACTGAATGAATATGGTCCACACTCGGATTGCGAAAACTTGCTAGAAGAAACTTTTCGTACAATGAAACAGTAAAAGAAATCCATCTTTACAATGCAATCGATGCCAAAATTGCTCTGGCTAGTTGTCATTTCTTATGAAATTCAGAATGGAATCTGCAAACAATTAATGTCATAAATGCACATTCGGGTAATATTTCTTCAAGAATAGTATGGTTCGATATGTTTTCGCATACCTTGAGGTAAGTAAAATGACTAATCAACAGTGAATTGTTCGTTACACAATCAAGAATTTTACCCTTTTATCCTTTTGAAGGGCTTTGCTGTGGTTTCCGCACTAAATATTTCTATATTTCATTCATTATCACGTATTCTGAATCTCCCCTAACAATTTCATCGAAATTCGAGATAGTCCAGTATTATGAAACTTTACCCAACAATACAAAAAAGCAGAATTAAATAACTCATTTGTCAGTTATTTATCGTATTTCATCCACTTGACTACCTGTTTAGGAACAACATTCTTGGTACCATGATTAAAAATAATATTGATGAAGTCACTCTCGACAATATATGTTTCAATGAAGAAATTAAACCAGAGAAGAATTCAACCCTAGGCAAACGAGTACTTAGTAAGGTTTCTGATAATGGCTTATCCTCAACAGTTGAAATATTTACTTATGTTCATTTTACCATTCGATCTCCCTACTCTCTTAGATCTGCAGAAAAACATCCTTTTACTTCCTTATTTATTCCTTACTTCAACCAGCTGGTGAACCACTTAAAATTAATACCGAAAATGTAATCGAGGCAGTGGAATATTTTCATTTGGGTTCAGTAGGTGGTTCAGACTCTCTGAGGCCATCCCATTTTCAAATTTATTGAGCTACAGCTCTGGATTCGCAGGGAAGGAGCTTCTGGCCTGTTTGGACGTGAGAAATGAACTTTATCAGTTATTCCGTCCTATAGAACATAGTTTTCGTACCCTTGGAGAAATGTGAAGCTGTTGCTCACGCGGCTCGTCAATTTGTCAGTTATATTCCGGATCCAAACTCGAGGTATTTCTCAAAATATATTTTAAACATGCTTTCAATATAGTGCTTAGAAACTACTTAACACAGTCAAGAAGCAAAAACCTAATCTTCATCCATTCATTTACTAATGCTACAATTAAATAATCTTTTTCAGTTCTTGTAATGATGTTATCAGTTCGGAGAAAGGTATTCAACAAGGTGATCCACTGAGACCACCATTATTCTTCCATGCAAAAGAAATTTCAGTGAAATCTTTAGATGCCTAGTTCAACTGCTGGTGCCTTGACGTTGGTTCAGTTAGAGGCGATGGTGATGGTGATATAGTCCTGGAAAACGAATAATTTCCAAATCGAAAGATGTTGGTATAGAAGTGAATTTTCACAAGAGTCACTTGTTTTTTTTTTTCGAAAGGCAAAGACCCCTTTATATTCGGAGAATTTCTCTTGCAACAGGTGAAGTTCTTGGGACTGCTGATTGGTATTTTTTTGGTACTCCTCTCTCAGACAAACTTAAATGGATCTAGTGAAACAAGGAGGATTGGGATTTCGCATCTGGTTCCGCCTTCGTGCACACTAAATTATCTTCATATAGCAGGAGAGCAGCTGTGGATATCCCCAAAAAAAATTCATTTATCGAATTCGCAAAAATATTCGCAGAAGTGTTAGGATACTCCTTCGATTGAAATCATCTTTGAAAGTGCTAGGTCAGCTATCTGAATAACCGGAAAGGTTCGTTTCAAAGCATTTACTATCGAACAATTGAGTTCCTGGCTTGATGCTCTACTAATAGTTCACTGGTCACTCTCCTCAATAATTAATCATTCAGGATCGCAATTGGACCACGTTTGTGAAATTTGGTTTGTGTTCCTCATACCTGCAGATGTGGTGTTCAGGTAGATGAAATTCACGGTTTGAGCTGCAGATTCAGCACTGGACGTTATTCCCGTCATAGTGTTGTGAATGGCTTTGTCTTGGTGCCGCCGCTGCGAATGGTGGAAAGATTGAAACTTGGGAATATCCAAATTTGTAGCAAATGTGCATTTTTTATCCAGTTGCAGAAGGATAACAAAAGCCACCAAGGATACTGGAGATACTTTTCATTTCAACGCATTGGTATTGCAATTCAACGTGGAAATTCAGCTTCTGCCTTAGAAACCATTCCCCTTTTACGTCAGCTAGATGAATTATTTTTTATTTCCCACATTAGTTATAGAATTATTAGTTATTAGTCAAAACAAGCAATTCCCAAAGTTCTTTGATGAACAAGCCTCCGATTTCAATTGTGTATCGGAATTAAATGAAAAAGTTACACTACACAGCGGGACAGAAATACAAAGGAAAACTCGAAAAAGAGTGACGAGTGGAGCACAAATAGCTCCAATACCATCAAACCCATGGTATATAATACTACCAGAATACTCGGTGTCAAAGAATTGCGGGAACACTTGTTTATTGAATTTTTCCGAAGGTCTTGGAGAAAAAAGCATAGTAGTTTCCAGAACGTCGCTAAGGAGAAGTGCAAGATATTTCCAATATTTCACATAAATTTGATCTCTGAAACCCCAAAGAATACGACTGACACAATAGTTAGTCAATTTCGATTCTTGGTAAGATTGAAGTTACGTTTCGGAGCAAATATACCAATTTGCTCTATAAACATAAATTATAAGAATTTGAAGCTCTCACATATCCACGGGGTAGAAGACCCAAAAACTGGATTTCAATAAAGATATAAAAGGTGTGAATGAATTGATGTAATTACTATGTGGTAGAAGAAGTTTAGAAGTGAAGCTTCCTAAAGTTAACATTATCGAACGAATACTACATGACAATATTCCTTGCCCATTCAACGTCATATGATTACCTACCCAGTTCTGTGCCTTCTCATTTTTCTGTCAAATAGTCATGTGTCTTTCGATTCGATGTTTCCACCCCGTCCATGAATATTCATGCTATAAGGGAACCTTTCAGGAACCCATACTAGTAGTACCTACTTCGTATCAGTGATGTGCTAGAAGTATTAGATTTAAAGCGGATTCAAGCAAGCCAGTTCAACCACAGGATTCAATGAGGGCATTCAGAAGAGTACTTCAGTAGGAAATGCCCATGTTTTATCTGTCACTTAAGGATTGTTAAGATACTCATAAGTTAAGTTGGATTGCTTGAATCCGCCTATAAACCTTCTGCCAGCGAAACTAATATCTATGCTCCCTGAGCACCCATATCTTGCTATGAAATCAGGATCCGATGCTGATAAAACCCAAGAGTGTTTCATCTCGTCAAAGAAAGTCGATATGTCATTTCCCGGTATTCCGATGTCGCGAGTGACTTCCAAATCATTTTTCTTAACACTAATTCAACCATTGGCATTTTCATCACGATTAACCCCAGGACCATAGAAAAAAAATTCTTAATCAGAAAAGTGTTTCAGCCACCGACCTTGAATATAATGTCATATATTAGGCGTAATTTTCTTATATGGTGATGCTTATCTAGTTATATTTAATGTCGGTGGTTTAAGCATATTCAGCATATTCCTCAAGAGTTTTCACGATACCTATTGAAGGATTTGGGGAAAGGAGTTAACTGAATACTAGAGAAAATTCGAATGTTAGAATATGTTCATGGAGTTGTAGATTCAGAATCGTGACCGAGGTTTGAAAACAAACAAGTCAGAGATTGTGAACAATTTTGTCCATCAACTAAAATCATCGTTGAGATGCACTAATTATGATCACCGTTCTGTTGCATATGTACATAGGTACGTTTTTGGTATTACTCCGTACGATCCCTGGAAGAAACTGACAGAAAATATTTGTTGTAATGTTTGTACTCATTCACTAAGAAATGATAGCATGGTCCAGATCAGAAGCTGATACACGAGGTCATTGTCGATTATACATTTCCCAGAATTTTAGTTGCACAGGAAATGAATCTCCGATAAGGATTTTCAGACGATAATTGAATGTTAGTTATCATTTTCCTATGGATAATCTGACTATGAATAACTACGCGGCAGACAATGTAGCCTCTTGTCACTAAATCTCGACGCGCTGTCTGATCATACAGAAACTACAAATAGGTGGCATTATTCTCTAAATGTCGTCACCCTTCTGCGTCTGGAAGTGTTGAAGGGTAAGCAGTGAGCCTGAGTACCCCACTCAGGGATTTACTAGCCCCATTGTTTCGAAGTGTGATGGGCTCGCCTAGGAGTATTTCCTCTCCTCTATGTTGACCAAGCCGTCTCTGTACATGCGGAACATTTATCTTCCGAAAATGTGAAACGTTCTCCCAGTTTACAGTCTCTGCATAGAGCTGAGCCAGTTCCTTCTGTTCTGAAGGGGTACTGTCGTAGTTAACCGGCTATTTTTTATGACTGTTTCTGCATCGGGAACACTCAGTAGTTATTTAGAGAGTTTGCAGCTGGTGTTCCCAACCTAGGGCTTTTTGAAAATGCGGTAGAAGAGTTCTTGGTTTTACATGAATGAACTTCATTCTTGTGAGCGAAGGGGCAAATGTTCTCTTAACCGAACAAGTGAGTGGAAAATCTCACACTTGTGATGACATTTGATTATTCTATTTTCAATTTCCATTCCTTGAATTCAGCATATCTTTGATGAAATGGAATAGAGGTGTTTACTGAAGCTTACGTCTTTAGGAATCCAAATCTTTCTCTTTTGGTTCGCACGATATAATCTATACATTTCAGTGGTTTCTACATTGTGTGAACCTGAAAACAACAAAACTCTTCGTGTTCGATGTGTTGCGGCAACGGCGGTGTTGTTGCCTGGAAGAATTGACAATGGAAGCACCATGACACGAGGAAGGACGGTGGTTACGCAACGTTCGTTACCGTGATAAATACAGAGTGAGGTTGTTCACCTGAGCGCTGTGCGAAAAAATCGAATAGTAGTTTCACTTCTACGCCAAGAGAAAGTTGACCCACATCACGTTCAGCATGAAGTCACAACGGTAAAACTGTTGTTTTATAACATACCTGCGTTATGGCGGGTATCGTATGAATTCTCTAGATTATGGCGCAGGAAAACTCGCGATTTTTTGTTGTTACGAATGGATGGTGTATCATCGACACAATTACTTCACTTCGAATATTTTTTTAGAATAATGATCTATTGGTTGGGTTGTGTATATTCCATGTTTTTTTATGGAAAAAATCAGCTGTTTAAGCATTTGAGGAAAAGATCACAAACAGATAATAAACATACGATAATAACCCACTGAAACTATTCATCTTAGATTGCATAGATTCATGAATGTTGATAAATTTATTATTTCAATAAACATAGCAGTGTAGTTAAATAAGCTAAGTATACATTCTATGAATGAACTATATGTACACATACAAGAGAGAATGTTTGCTAATGTTTTTGAAAAGTTTCGTATTGATATTTATTCCCAGTCGAAGTCGACTGAAAATCAGTATATTTTTAATATTGAATTAGGAACCTACAGAATATCATTGTCAATTTCCTTCTTGAGGTATATCGAATTATTTTAGAAAAAGTACCAAAGATTTCTATATTGTTACGGGTATCATAATATGAGCTGGAACTTTTTTTGAGAGTTCCTGACATATTTCATGAACATCTTCTTGTATAACAGTTCATATGTTCATATTGTGGACCAATGACAGCACATCTATCGTTTTTGCACAATACATCAAAGGCATCCACGTGTTCCATGAAAATTTTGCAGAATATCTCACTCTTCGTTATCATGAGTCTTAAAGTGATAAAATAATATTCTGTGAGTAGAATCAGCTATGTTGAAACTACGATGATAATATTTGATATACTATACTTTTTTTCATAACAGGATGTAGTTCATGGTAGTTTCAAGGAATACGAGAAATGATTGGGTAACAAAATTTGTTGACAGAGAGGCTTTGATACTCAACGAGGGTTCATTTACAACTCCCAGGGGCCCAATTTTTGACAACTTTCGTTATTTAGCGAATATGCCATCATTAAGGTACAACACATCTGATTGGTTATACCCTAGCAATAGCGTATACGTTATCAAAACGAAGACCGTCAAAACTTGAGCCCCAGACTTCTTTTTCTCTGATTTTTCCATTTCTCATTTTGAGGTGGATGAAAGTTATTTCCGAAGCTACCCCAATCAGAAAATATAAACAATTTTATTTATCAAATTCCTTCTTCGTGTGGTCAAAAATATATCGACGGAACGGCAAGACCTCTGAAAGCGCGAATGACGGAACACAAGATATATATCAAGAACAGACAGATTGGGGGTTCTGAATATTCAGAACACATTCCCACTGCCGATGGAGATCACACAGAAAAATAGAATGGCACTCAAATAATAGCAAAGGAGAGCAATGGCAGGAAACGAGAATTGAAGGAACCTGCTTCTATCATGCTGCCTGAGGATAGTTGCATCTCAACGAGTTTATTTGATAAAAATCGCATCTGACTACCCCTCTTCAATGACAAAATGGTATGTGACATCTCAGATCTTTGACAGATTTTTCAAAATCCTTTATGACTTTGAAGTATTTGTGATAAGTTCTGAAAACAGGAACAGATTTGTTTTCCACAACGTTAACAGACAAAAATATTTTCATTCATATTTCATATGGACTCTTCCTTCCTTTTTGTGAATGAATCGAACGACTTTCAATGATATACACTCACCTATCAACGGAGAGTGTTTTTTTATGATTTTCTTCCATAGAAGTTGTAATTTCAAATTTTTGATTCGGAGAAGAAGGCGCCATGAAATAATTCATAAAACTTCATTCTCTCCACAAAAATACCTGTCTTCCTAGTGTTTCATATACACCTGATTTCCACAATGCAATTCTTTGCTGCAGTTTCTCGCGGAAACTTATCATCAAATGTCATCAATCTGTCAGTTTGCATTGCCAATTTTCACAAATAGGACTGAATGTTACACCAAGATGAACGCCCATATTATTACATCAAATATATGATTTAATTTTTGTAATTTGAATTGTATATATGATTCCATCAATGTAAAATAGGTTTTTCTTTAGCGGAAGGTTAATTAATTGTTCTCCTCGTCTAAAGACTAATTCATGTGGTAAATTTCAAGTGGAAATATAATAACAGGACACGAGTGAGTGGCCACAAAAACTATAAAAGGGAGAGAAAATAGTAGGAAAAGGCATCCTAGAAAAAAATCTCTGAAGGAACAATCGACGACTGAACCGTTGAATCCACTCAATATTCGTCAGTAGAAGTACGAATTCTGTGAGGTTCGTGTGTCATCCCAGCGCAATCAAATCAAATAAATATAAATAAGTCATGCCAAACTGCAGCGATAGAATTTCATTACAAAATTCACACCAAGAGTTATCTGAGAGATTCATACAGAATAGGCCAACATAAACAGGGTGAAGTCAGACCAGTAGTAATCGAACTCGTCAACTATGGATTGAAGAGGGAAATTTTGAACCAAGCCGAACACAGATCCCACACACTAAAATCGCAGCTAATAATAATAAGCACTACACTCGAGTAGAATATGAAAAAAAATTAATGTCCAAATAACCAACTGAAAAATGATAAATCCCTCAATTCAGCAGCTGAAATTGAGAAAAATAGCCTGGTGATCGATAACCAAGTCTTTCCCCATGAGACATTCGAAGACAAAGAGAAAAAACCCTTCACCAAGCAAGACCAAATATGAAGAGTTTCTAATGATTCAGCTGAGTGGGAAGAAGAAAAGACAGGAATGGACTCCAAAAAAGGGGCACATGTTGAATCAACGGAGAATTTGGGTATAGAAATTGATAGATACCTGAAGATACAAATTGAGAGGACTTCTATTCAAATTTTATCAACTACATAACATATGCATTTGTGGATTCTCTTCCCCTGTATGGTATTGTTGGCTAGGGCGGTATCCATGAAACTCATCTCAATCCTCTGGGAAGAATATAAAAACAGATTATGAAAATCCTTAGCCATAAATATAATCGTTTTTTACAGAACAACTCCACAGGAAACTAGAACTATTTGATTCGAAGCAACTATTCTCTAATAGTGTTATCTTTTTTATAATAAAAAGTAAGAAGTACTTACAGAGTCCTTCACACAACCGCTTAACAAGAGCACTAAATGCCGATTCAGTACTTACACCCCGACCAAATAAAACTATTGGACAGAGGGTATCCACATACATTGGTCCCAGACTTTTCAATGTTTTACCCACTTTCATGAAAAGTATCAACAGCCCTGACTTCCAAAGGAAGCATCTCAGGACATGGATTATTCAAAGGGGTCTTCGTTTTTCATAATAATAGATCGTCCATTAGCATGATTTTCATTCTCGTTTCCAGTGTATCAAAATAGCTCCTCTTCGGAAAAAAATTGTTTGCTTTTATAGAAATGAAGTATTATATATGCTTAGATTCTCTGAAATGAATATTGAAATGTTCAAAAAACAGCAACTTGTACTCCTAGCTATTCATTAAATAAAAAAAAATTGTAACCATAGACAGGCTCATCCTGAGCTTAAGTGATAGCAATCTTATTTGATTACTCGGGTATCCACTCCCAATAACTTTAAGCTATATTAGGCTTCTTCTTGTACTCATCCTATGTTATTTCATATTCGTCTTATTTCTGGTAAATGAATATAACTATTATCATTATTGTATTCGTCTCATTACTTTCCTTGATTCCTTCACATTTGAAAAATATATAAAATATTTCAAATTACCATTCTTCACAACAGTGCCACCAAATATTTGTAGTTTGCGACAACGAATTCAACACAGAAATAACTAAGCGATCAGGAAAACTTGCATGAATACATACATTTTTTGAGTTGCAAGGATAAATTGCATTGTAGAATTCAGGTGTAAGAAGGAAGTGGTTTCATTTAACGCAGCAAATAGATTAGAAATCTGCCCTCCTACACTTGCATAGAGTCCAATATTGATTTTCGAATAAACGATGAGTTTGGAACCTTTGGTG
This sequence comes from Zygogramma bicolorata, assembly GCA_032362365.1. Lineage (NCBI taxonomy): Eukaryota > Metazoa > Arthropoda > Insecta > Coleoptera > Chrysomelidae > Zygogramma > Zygogramma bicolorata. The sequence goes on from JAVJAQ010005192.1 coordinate 49,526, forward strand.
TGAAAGTTGAAACTTTTCCTAGAGATCAATTACCCTAACACCAAACTGATATTTTTTTATTTGGAATAATTAACAGAAAACAAACAAAGTACATATCGGACCAAAAAACTTCAGGTATATAAACAACTAATCCTAGCTTTAGATTCAGCATCAATTTTCTTCTGAAGATGCTTACCTTGTTAGCGAAACGCGCGTCGAGTGCAAAAATATCAGTTTGGTGTTAGGGTAATTGATCTCTAGGAAAAGTTTCACACCAAAGGTTCCAAACTAATCGTTTATTCAAAAATCGATATTGAAATCTATGCAAGTGTAGAAGGGCAGATTTCTGCGGTAGCTACTGGTTCCCACGGTAGTGGAGGGGGTGCTAACCACCCCTAACGGCATCACAACGGGCCTTTGGCCTATGTTGCTTCCATCCCGGTCCACCGTGCTAACCTAACCTAACCTAGGGTAATTGACCTCTAGGAAAAGTTTCAATTGATTTTTGAGTTTCCCACAATGTTCTGGGTTGTCAACTCGAAAAACTACCAACAAAATTGCTCCTAATATATCGTTAAAGATCGAACCCAGTCGACAACTATAGTGAGAATCTATCAGATAGGAAACGCGATAACGAAGACTGAGATATGTTACCCTCAATTCTCAAAAAACTGTAATCAATGCGGAACATAGCAGTTGATAGTCGACGAAAAAATCTGTATGAACGATCGTCAATCATTTCACAGTATTTCAAATATTTACTAATTCTAAGATTGATTGCTTTTTCCTTGACCTTCAAAATAACATATAGCAACACGATGAATCTGTATTGCTTTCCAGTATCAAGGATTGGTTGAATTCTGGAAAATACGAGATATTGAATAGAACTGGTGTTAGTTGGGGGGGAAGGGGAAATTATACAAGAGTAATCAATGAAATTCCATCAAGTCGCATACATGTGTGGTTTATAATACATTTTGCCAATGATTGCATGTTGGAATTCATACATCAATAACTCAGACTGGTCATGATACCCATAAGAAAAATCTGGTTCGGTGGACCAGAAGTTCTCCTCCTGATCCTCTCATTTCTGCACGTACGTCATCGCGCTCCAGCCGAAACAGTACCGTCCCCTAGTAAGCAATGCACTGTGTTTTGTTACTTTTTTTTGTAATTTTCATCACGACGAAGGGAAATGCGCAGGAAAATACTTCAGCATTTCAAATGTTTACATAAATCAGAAAAATATATAATAGAATAGATATCCGGTATTTCGAAACCAAACATTTTTCCACGTTGTCAGTAGGCACTCATACACATATCGGAACATAATAGTTCATATGTCTAACCACAAAGTTCAAGTTTTGAATATTTCTGTATCTATAGCTGTGATGATAAGAGAATTGGGTTAAAAACTCCTAATCATTTTGTTTGCTCGACATTGATAAAGCATTGAAAGTAGAATTTGTTTATTTTTGTCACTACATACTACTGAGCACTATCGGTGCTGCATACCAAGATTTAGTTCATGCATTTTGTTTGTAATTAGCAGTCCCAGTATGCCATTTGGTTTTCCAAAATATGAAACAACTTTTCTTGATTTAATTATGCAATCCTTTATCCTAATTGTCAAGAATTTTACAATTTCGGCAAATTTATTACCCAGGTTCCCACAAAATATAAATTCTTGTAATATCCAGAAAATGAAAAACCACGAGGGAATATGGTAGAAAAAATGAGTAAATTTTGGATTCGTAAAAGTTGTAACCGTCGAATAAAGTTTCACACATTTGCAAGAACTGTTAACAACAATATAGTACTGCACTTATTATTAATGATGAACTGAATGTGAAAATGAAACAAAAAAAGTAATTGAAAAAACTTCTCTTATTCTTCTCAACCCGTAAAATGGTTGGATCATTCAAAATTGACGATTTTTTTTTGCCTTCCTGTTCATATTACCAACAGATTTTCCGAATAGTTTTAGTTGACGATTAATATTTGAAAAGACTTGATAAGTCGGTTTTACCGTGCAAGATTTAAGAAAAATTATTGAAAGGATTCGGTTTCTCTAAAGAGCGGCAGTAATTTCAATCATTTTTCACTTTCAAATGATCCTGAGGAGTTGGATCGGTTCGTCACGCTTTTGAACAATTTTTTTTTCTCCATATCTTTTATGAAACTAAATTGAAATTCTAGAATACATGATTTTCAATGAACGAAATACAAAAGCTTCAATGCTTTTCTTGCCTGCTAAGTACAACTATGGATAAAAGATCTATTCAAGTTTATGTTAAAATTTTGCCATATCTATCATCGGGAATTGAGGAATTTTTTTGCTTGTATCAGTAAGCAAGTTCAAAATACTACGATGATTCGGACTGAATTACAAGTCAATCTGGTTGACTTGAGAATGAAAAAGGATTTCGAATTATGTTAAACTACTTCAGATGTTGTCTAATGATGTAATATTTTTTGAACGATCCCAGATGCCAACTTCGCGAACTAGTGTTCATTGAAAAGAATAGAAGCAAAGTCAACATTTCTCACCCAGAGTCCACTGGATTGATAAAAATCTCAACGAATTTTTATCCTTAATAATCGATAAAAAAACATTTCTTGAGTTTTATATTGAACGGTACGGAACGGTAAAAATAAATGAAGAAGGTGGAATGATATCCTGACCAATGAAACCGTGTGTAACTGAAAGCTTTTTGGTGTTAAAGAAATGGTTGAATATACCTTTCTTCCGAACTTCAAAGGGTCATAATTTCGGAAAGAGGGGAGAGCGCCGCGTTTTGACTTTGGATTCATATTCAGTCGCTTGAAATAAAGTCACATTTTTGTCAAAACTAGATGCTACTCAATAAACGAACCTTTACCGAACAACGTCTAAAAACTGGGTGTGGAGTGCTTGAGTTGGGGTACAAGGATTCTATTCAGAAATGTATGTGAAGTGCCTAGTATGGGAAAGTTTCGAAAGTCTGGTGAAGGGGATGGGTAAAAAACGTCGCACTTCTTGGGAATTCTCCTTATTATTATTATTTATTTCGAAAATGATGTGTCGTAGATAATAATCATCTAGTTGGTTTTTTCGAATTCTCAACTGCTGAACAGAAAAGTTTGATTTATCAAAAACATAATTTCTTCAGAAGAAGTACTGGCGATCGTTACTTCCCTTTATGTAGGCACGAATCTTCTTCATAATCTTTATATGTGTCTCTTCTATTGAAACACTTCAATCAGTGGTCGAATAAGTACGAGAAAGAAGAGTGCAACAAAATCGTAGATGGAGTAGAGGCGAAATATACGTTATTTGTGTCCTTCATCGCAGATGAATGAGATCTTGTACAGTTAGAGTTTCAACTTAATGCACGTAAGCTTCTTGACTTCTTCCTCAACAGGATCTGCACGTTCATAACACTTTTTTCGAAATCGAATTCGAGAGCTGAAGATCTGACTGTAGAAGGCTTTGTATGGTCGGTGGTTGTAAATATTTTTCAAGTCTTTCAGAATGAGTCGGTTGGTGTCAAGAGATTCAATTTCTTAACTGCCGATTAGCACGAGTTCGATCCCCGGTCACTTCAGATACTTTTCTGGGGAGATTTATATAATGGTCAACCGGTGATAACGTAGATATCAATCTTGGTAGGTGAGGTCTGTTGATATAATACCCAAATCACCCAACAGTAAGGCGACCCACACAGCACTACAACATAAGGCGCCCCTTGCCCGCACGAGGCTCTTCCCTCTGGGCCCACTGGTAGAGTGTACGAAAATGGAGGATATACAAAAAATTAGCAGCAAGTTCCATTGTTATTCTCACGAAAATTAAACACTTGATATTCAGTTCTGACACACTGAATACCCCAGTTAATGAAAGACCAAACACACGGTTAATAAGAGTGAGTGAGTTGGTACCGAATTTTTTTTTCAGAAACGTGATTTCAGTTTTTATTAAGTGAACACACTAAAAGTCCTGACGTTTAGTATTTGTTCTCGCGAAGAGAAGGGTTATTGCTTAAATCTTGGTTCGAGGGCTTCCATTCAAATTCTTGTTGAATTTAACGAACGCAAATTATGGGTTTTACATGAAATACTTCGCAGCGCGTAATTTTTTGCGAATTAGGATTCGTTTTATTTTCAATTACTTCCCTTTAAAGGGGCAGACGGTAAAAAATTGGTCCCATAAATATGTCAATGCCGCCCGGTCTATTAGAGGAATAATTGTATTCTGGCCAACGTTTCGAATTTAAATAAATTTCTCTCCAGAGCTTTGTTTTGAAGTTGAAGAAGAATAGTACTTTGAAAAACTGCTAATTTTTTTTTAAATAAACAACCGACCTGAAAAAGGTTACGAATAAGCATATTCTCGAATGATCGTGTTACAATAATTGGCCTCGCAACTTTGATTCTTTTTTTGGTTTTCTAGCTTATTTCATATGCAACACCCAATTTACTTGTTGGTTGTCTTGGTCCTGGAAGAATTCCAAGTCAAATGAAAGAAAAATCGTCTGGTTCGCCTAATCCTCGATGATGGAATATATTTTTGGCGCGACAGCCTCGACCTACGAATCATCCGCCGTTTCCTGCTTGCCGCGCGCCATTCGCAGGAGTAGATCGGCCCGATGAAGATGGCTGCCGCCGCCTGAGCGGTCGGTGCATGCATGCACCCCACTCGGACTCCGCTCCACTACTCCCGTCTTCGTGGTAGCCCGATCGGCAGGCGATCTCATAGTCCGCGGCCTACTTTTCACCTGGGATTATGCCGTGGCGGCCTAGCGTTCCTCAACTGTTTCTGTAGTACAACTCTTACCGTTAGCGTAAGCGGTCGGTCGGTCGCGCTGCACTCTGACTTACCTGCGAAGGCCCGCCTACTTTCTAGCGCGTACAATCGTCCGCCGATGCTCACGTGTTCGAACAGTGCTTGGGGAATTTGTATCCGTCAAGTTGTCGGACTTGAAAGCGTGCCGATTCTTCGTTTTCCGCGTGCATTTTTGGGGATTTTTTCGTGAATGGAATTCAAATGTGATCAATGGAGAGAGATGCTTTCTTTAGGTGAGATGGATTTTTTCGCGGCTTGGTGCGGTATCGTGGGATAATTTGTTGGCAGTTTTTTACGATATAGCAACGATTTACGTGTTGTTTTTTGCCTGCTTTTGCGCCTTAAACTTCCATTGAACCCGAAATCGAAGGTTTCCCGATTTTCATCATATTTCGCAGTTATTGGAAAACGTAGAAGTTTCCTGGGTTGAGTCGATTACTCTGCCCTCTAACTCTTGCAGATGATGAAAAGTAAACTGCATTCTTTACTTTTGATCTCGTTAAATATCAGAATCAGCCAAGGTTCATTTTTTTCCCAATGAATCACCATGGATTCGCCTTTTTTCAAGAACAAAGATTTCATGTTCAGTTATTTTAAAAAATGTACCATGACTCACGACGTCTTGCAACATCAAGTTCAGACTAGCCATAAACAAGATCTTCATAGAAAAATCGCTCTATAGAAAAGGAATCAGAAGACCTCATAGATAATGAAACATTGACATACATATAAAATGAGATTTTTTTCAAAAAACGTTCTGTCAATATTATTAATGGAGCGCCCTCCATCGTTTCATCTGTAAATTAAGTAAATCTGGTTAGTTTTGAATTTCAATGACATTTCAGTTCTGGTAAACAACCGCATTCTTATAGGGTGAGTAAGAGTGGTAGTGAGTTGCATATCTACGGTAAGTACTTCTTATAGATATATCACGTGGCTTCTATATGCTACTCTTCGGGTTCAGTTATGAAAGTGAAGAATCGAATACTGGGAACTTTCACATTTGCAATTCAAAAAGGTGTTGTTACAGGTGTATCAGCAGAATAAGGACGAATCGTACACTTCCGTCAGAATAGTTAATATGTTTTTATAGAGTGAAGTCTTATTGGTGGCAAAAACGAATAAAAAGTTTTCATTAGAATTGTTCATTTATCAGAAATTACATATTCATTATTTTGGGAAACTTTTCGCCTCTTTCTTTTATTCAACCATAAATGGTTTTTATATATCTTCCACAGATGAATAAAGTTAAATATACAACAGGGCCAATATTGAATCAGTTGTTGACATCGATTAAGATTAGAAAGTATATCAATTTATTGAATTTGTAAAATTGACTTCCATTCGTTTGTACATCTGAACATGATCGAAGAGTTCGTGAACTGAAATTAGACAGATAATTTTCACTTGATATAATCCGTACAAAAGTTTTGAAAGGCCCTAAAAATATTATATTCTCCACATTACCTAATGATTTTTTTTTGAAATAAGGTAGATAGGTACCCCTCTTTGATTATCTGCAAGAGTTCCAAGAAAAAAACAGCCCCACGAAAAAAAAAATTGAATGAATTGAAATAATGAGTGAGGGAATAACAATAGCCCAAATCAAATGCATAAAATTTATATTCATTTATATATTCATTATCAAGAATCGAAATCATAATCAATTATTCTGATATGAATCAGGATCGTTATAATACTAAAAGACAGAGTACAAAAAAAAACACGTTTTTCTTTTATGTTTGAATAAAAAAACATTTTTTCAAACCGTGATTTCTCTTACTTCACTGTTCACTGATTCTTTCCTTAAATATGGTAATACTCAATGAACTTTAAAATAATTTATTTTCATTTCTGTTCCCTATCTGCCCGAAAACAGAGTGACCTGTAAACAATGCAAATTCGAATTAAAAGGAACGGTTGAATGGATGAAAAGACATTGGAAGGTATGTCAGAAAACAGAAGCAGTTCAAGCAGTTATATTAGATACTAACAATAGTTATAGTAAAATAATATACTGTAAGATATTCACATATTAGGGTTCACTAAACCGCGACACGTATTTCGCTATACAATAGCTTCCTCAGGAACTTCAACCCCATTCTGACACTGTTACATTCCAAATTTATATAATTTCTATGAATTCGAAATGTTTATTCAGTAAACCTTAGCAAGTGCAAATCTCACAAGCAGCTGTATATTATTTGTTAAATATGGCCATGTAGCGGCCACTTCAGTTCAGTCAAAAGTGATAGTGTCAGTACCAGTACTGCTAGTGCTTTTTCAAGACTGGATTTGAATGTGAGTACAGTTCATCAGTATTATTATTTATTATGTTATCAAGAGAGTCTTCAGTTTCTAGAACCAACTGAATTTCACGTAAATATGTTGGACCAAGATATATGTCCTGCCGCCTAACGCCCCAAGCAGCTTGTTGTGTCATATGTACATTATGATTACGTAAGGTAAAAAAGTATCTTCGAGTGTTATTACTTTCTAATATAGTAATCTCGATAGTAATGAAAGCGTTTGAAGAACAAATATATTTTATGTTTGTACATTTACCTACGAACTAATCATATTGAATATTATGATATGTTATTGCAGGTTCAACTGCTTACTATGAGTTGCAGCTCCACCCTACATCCGATTCTGCTATAAGATTCGGCAGAAGATATTTCACAGTCTCTGTTATCTCCAACCTACTCAGTAGAAAAAGGGATGGACTGCTGGATCCTCATCTTCCTTTGGTTATACGGACAAGCAAATCTGCTAAGGAAGAAATGGATAAACAAATCGCTAGAGCTCTCCATGCTACGAGCAGTAGTTTCTCATGTATTGAACAACCAGGTGTTAGAAAAGCATTTCTATTTCACGCCCTGGATATGTGCCTACTTCTCGACGACATCTGTCCAACCGACAGGTTACTGGAGTATATAATAAAAAAAAGGAAATGTTTCAAGTCCTTATCAAGTGGTTCAGATTGTCTGCCATTGAATGATTGGTCAAAAGTGCACAACGAACAGATAATATGTGCTGCAGTTCCTACAGTAAAATGAAAAACTTTTTTATAGACACAATAAACGTCTGGGAAGACTCAAATAGCAACAAAGTATTCGACAGACCTTACCATAAATTTGATAAGATCAATGGAGACTGTGTAGTTAGTATCATTGTTACTGATAATGCAGCTCATATGAATGCAATCATAAATTAAAAAAAGATTCCATTGGAGTGAGAGATATAACATACGGTTTCGCTGTTAATATTTTGAATTCACTTTGTGAAGATTTGGCGATTCAGGATGTCAAGGAAATGTTGTGTTTGTCGTGAAGTATTTCTGATATACTCCTGTGACACGCAAAAGAAGAAGGAAAAAAATTTGTCGCACCCCATGACTTGGGAAAATTTCAAATATCTATTTGAAAAGATCTGCTGATGACTATTTAGCGATTCTGAAGCCTTGATAAGTTTCAAAGTACTGATGCAACCCTTTCTGAAGAATTCAAAAATCTTCAATCATCGTTCAAGGAGAGAGATTTTACTTTAAGCTAGACTTCGAGTCGAATCCAAAAATTTAGACATCGATACAAACAGAGTATAACTCCATGTCATCTGTTAGCATATCTTATTGATGCGACAAAACCAAACGCATTATTAGCTCTAACAGACGACGAAAATAGTTGTGTTCTGGAAGCTGCTAAAGTACAACTTCACAGTGGGTTCTAGCCACTAATGATTCAATTCATGGCAAAAACAGGTCCATTTACCGACATTCGTTTGATGAACAGATTCTCGAAACTTTTGAAGCTTCAAATTGAAGGAAATTTCAATAGAATGTCGATGCAATTCAATAATTTCTGCCCACTATTACCCAATTATTATCTGCAACGGCTTCTCCAGCATTCTTCGAGAAGAGTGTTTTCGACATTTGGTTTGGTACATTCCAGACTTCGAAATCGCTTGGGAACCGAAAAAGCCGCTAAATTAGTTGTCCTGTATGAATATTACAATTGACTTCCTAACGTATATTTTGTGTATTTTTTTTGCAGGTTAGTCTCAGTAATGTTTTTGTTCACTGTACTTATTATAATACCATTTATGAGTTCGTTGATAATATTTATCATACACTATAAACTGATTTTGTTGGTATTTACCTGAATTCAATTTATGAATATTTACGTTAGACTGATGAGGATTGGTTGTTATCACCTTCACATAATGTAGTAAACTCTTAGTTTTGAATAAACTATGAACTATCCTCTCTCTATTATTATTTCGTTATTTTCTTCGGAGACTTGTTCTTACAACGATTTATGATTCGATTTGAATCATGCTCAAAACTGAAGAAAATTCATAAATATAAACCCAATCATGTTCATTTGATTAAAATCGTTGCAACCCTGCTAAAAGAATACAACATGCTCAAAATGTACCTACTGAAGGTGAACACAGAAATAACGAATATGAAACTCAAGATGCACTGGATGAAATTCCAAATGAAAACATCATAATTTTACGGAAATAATTAAGATAATTAGATTGCTGAAATTGTTATTGGGGAATATAATATATTCATGAAGAATCTAAAATAGAACAATTGAAGAATTGAACTTTTATAAATGGACATGGAATTATTTTGTGCAAATAAAAATAAATATGTTACTCGATATCCGCAATTTTGAGTTGCCTGAAAAAACTTCTTGAAGCAATGAACTTGTCCTGGGCAAGTTTTGAGACTGGGGCCTGTCAAGTATGGAACAATGAAAAAAAATCGAAAACGTTACAAATAGCTGTCGAAAGAACAAACTGTTCGTTTCTCGAAAATAATCTTCGGAGAAGCATGACATTGTCTATAGACAGATAATTTGCAAACACGTTGAAAAATGAATTGGCAGGAACTCTGAGATATTGAAGCAAGATATTGAATAGACCGTGAAGATTCAAGATCCAACTCAAAATATTCTAGTTCAGTCATTACCCGATTAATAAAAAAAAACGACTAATAATACTGAAAAACTGTAACTGGAATCGAAAATCGAGATAATTGCATGATTGAAATGCAATCAAAGCTTCAAAAAGGATTTCTGTAAATATTTGAGGTGAGTGATCGAACTGATAGCCGAATACTGATTATGTTTGTGCAATGTACATCCAAACAATCAGTTGGTTTAACGGAATTGTAGTTTACAAAAATATGTGAAAAACCTGTGATATACCAGTATTTTTCTTCAACAACAAACCAGTTTGTATCACATTAGCTACATACTAATTTGATGGCCATCCTAGTATTTGCCAGGGAGAAATTATTTTCAGGCCAAATATGTGCTGCTAGTTCCATAGTTTAAGCATGAAGCAGACTGGATGAGAATCCAACGAAGATTTCAGAAAACTGACCATGTAACTTCATCAACCTCAGGGCACCAATCTTCAAAAACTGACGAAGGATAAATTCTGTCAGGAGATGTGTGAAAGCTAATTTTTGATAGTCGATCGCAGTACTAGTGTACTTTTGCTTGAATGTAGTTGACAATGTTCTTTGCTGCGTGGTATTGGTTCGGACTTGTCATATTACTGACATTGTCTATATTATCAACTCTATTGAAACCTGTTGCTGAGAACGAATAATATTCTCAGAGTTAATATTTTCCCTTCTATAAACTTTGTAGTTTCTTGGGAAATAAAAGTTATAATCATAAAAGTTTGAAAATACAAATCAATTAAGCTAATCAAATCCAAATAAAAGGGTTGAAATGGAATTTTTTGGTACAAATTAAATTAACATTTTGATTGATCAAAGGAAATAATGTTGTGACAAGAAAATTGAATTATCAAAATATGAAATATTAGTCAAAAAATGGAAATATCGAACGTGATACATATATTTCAAGTTCGATATCCCAATTGATTAATCAAAACTTCAATTTAATTTCGACAAATACTCCATTTCAACCCTTTTGTTTGGATTTGATTATCTTATTTGATTTGTATTTTCGAACTTCTATCCTTTCATTCTCAGCAACAGGTTTCAATAGAGTTAATAATATAGACAATGCAAGTCTGTATCAATACCGCTCACTAGTACATGTCTATATACTCTGGTAGGTTAAGCATTCCTTAGGACAAGTTCCTCTGGTGAGGAGGCTGAAAGTCTTACTGAAGATTACATGTTACATCAAAAATAATGTTGTTCAACTCATTCACAAAATCCAAAGAAAAATCGTTCAGGTGCTTGATTCAACATTGAACGTGGAAAATCTAGTCAGTTAACCATTCGATAGGACAACGATTGCGCACGCTCAGTTGTAGATTTTATAAGTGAGTTTTCCATCAGTTTTTTTTTATACCGATCACTCCCACCCTAACACATAGCTCACTGACGAAGTTGAGTGTGCCTTATATGCAATGGGTAACCTGGCGCCCATACCTATGCACAGGGGGGGGGGTTGCTTTTAGGGTAAGAGACACCATTCATTGAAACAAAACTTCATTAATTTGATATTCAGTTGTGTTTGAACTTTGTTAAACCGATTCATACAAGAAAGTAATTCCTATACGTTTTACTGATATAAATGAGAAATGGTTAGAACTAACTATAACACTTTAAAAGGTGTAGGCCTATATACATCCGGTCCGCCCCCCCCCACCCTGAAAATCTTTGTATGGTTCCCCTTGCCTGTAGCAGAACTTTCAGCCTTTGTGAATCCGTTGCTTTCACTCTTGTCCTAACGTCCTAATGAACACTTGACTGACATGAGTAAGTGCATGTACACCAGTACTGCAATACAGAATAAAAAACTAGCTTTTGTCATCTGAGATAATTTTTTGGTTCCTGGCTCTCTTCCTGAAATGCAAACAGGAAGACAATTGAAAAACATTTCACTGCAACAAATATTCCCGACGAATTGAAAGGATGCTGCTTACTTTCTATTCCACTCGAATACCTAGCATTTAGGTTCTGAAATCGAACTTGAGATACATTGAAAGTTTCTAAACGACATAAGAAAAGCCTGAAGGGGTGTTCACACTGGAATGCGAGGATCCAGATACAAATTGAATATTAAATACGTGACATTTATTTCACGATTGATATACAACATGCAATCGGTAATAGTGGTTGGAACTTCCATTGTTTGAACTATCCAACTCCATTCTACACTTCTACGAATTCAATTTACTTGTACTCTTCAGAGCTTCATCATCAATTTTTGAACCGTTTAGTATTTTAACGAGTTTTGAGAAAGTTGCTTAGTTTCAACAGTGGAAGTGCGAACGATAACCACTCAAAAAGGTACATTGTCAACCAAATCGAACTAACGGTGAGAGAAAGAAATCTATGACTGTTCCAAAAAAAATTTTATGTAATACATCATTACATAAGTATTCACGACTGCTTACTCGTATCAATTTTCTTCTCCTGAAGATGCTAACCTTGTTAGCGAAACGCACGTCGAGTGCAAAGATATCAGTTTGCTGTTAGGGTAATTGATCTCTAGGAAAAGTTTGAATCTAGCTGCTCGATCTAGCCATCGGCATCAAGATTTTCTGTTGGCTTTTCTCTCCAAAGTCAAATATTGCCGCTTTTGGAAGTGCACTGTTGATATGATTCGAAAGTTTGGAGAGATATTCTACCTGATGAGAACTTGTATGTCTTATCATTGAAGTTGGGTGTAGAGGAGGAAACTGGGTTCGTGCAGGAAATGGGATTGCAAATGTGGCTAGATATGATTTTCTCATATATTCTCTAGTTACCCACGATTGATCACCTAGGAGCGTATCGACGTCTCATCTACACAGGAATGGAAATAATATATTGTGCAGAGAAGTGGCAGTTTTTCGCGAGTTTGAAAAAGATGCTACACGAGCGCAAGCGAGTGCTGCAATTCAAACGAGTGAGAAATTGTATTTCTGCTCATGTTACACACTATACTTTTTCTACGGCACATTTTTTGGTGAAAAAATACTATATCAAAAAACGGAATTAAAAGTCAGTGACTCATTCTCAGCTTTCTGGTGCCAAAAAGACGCAAATAGTCGATTTTAGCATTGAATATTTTGACCATACAGTAAAGGCTTTTGTTGGTTTGGATAGTTCTTCAAAACATGTCAGAATTATATTTTCAGAAAAGATTTCAGTTTTTTATATTTTCTTCCAATCCATGAACTGTTTTTATATTCGTCGTTTTATATTTTTCTCTTGAAGTTGAATGTAGTAAATTCAATGACAATGATTTAACTTGTTCTCTTAGTTCTGGCGGAGTACTTATGCATAATGCACGTGGCATAATGTAAGTATCATACTTATGGTTTCTGCAGTATGATGTCATATATTATCCCCTTAGCGAATAATGGCTTGGGATTAATTGTAATAGTAATTTACGTAACAAGTCCGGAAAATACTGTTTTTTTGGACGAGTAGACAGAATTCTAGGGCGAGCCGTAGGCGAGTCCTGAAAGTCTGCGAGTCCGAAAAAACTGTTTTCGGTCCTGTTGCGTACACTATTTTTTCAGCAACCGACCCACTTCCCGGACGCTTTTTCTTTGAGGAAGTAGCATTTTCCCGGCCTAATCCGGGAAGTACGTACTTCCCGGACTAGGCCGGGAAAATGCTACTTGCCGAAAATCTTTATTTCCTGCTATCACAAAAATTCTCAAATTGAATATTACCATGGAAACGATATAACCAAACTCCAAAGTGTCAGTGTCAAACGCGTATGTAGTTTTTGTGTATTTGTACTGAGATGAATGAATCATTTATTTATGATAAATTAATTAGTTGTAAATAAAGTAGAATATAGTACTAGCAATAATGACTATTATTCTCTCGGAATGTGATTCCCTCACCGCTGACGCGGCTCGGCTCTTAAAAGTTCCTCGAGAGTAAAAGCTATCATTATTGACTCGTGGTAAAATATACTATTATGCTTGACGTTTGTTGACATCATAGATAATATTTCTAATGGATGTCCTGAGAGAGAGGACTGCAGAGTGAGCAAGATAGAATACTTCAAATATAACCTCTAATGTAATTCCTTCCTCGATGTAGCAGATAAAGAGAGGTTAAGAAAGAGAGAGTAATTCAAGTGCAGAATTATCCTTCACAATATCACTTCAATGTGCATATCCTTTCTCTCTCTCTATTGAATTCCGCATCGTGTTATATGGAAGACTGTCAAAAGGTCCATTACACCCTGTTTCGACGATGCAATATGTTGCTGCAATTGTCATCTACCTGTCAGTTTGCATTGCCAATATTAAAAATAGCACTGAATGTTACCAAGACGAACGCCTACATGATCACAAGTGATATATGATTACATTGAATTCTAATAATTTATATTGTGATAAAATCACCTCATTACTCAACTTGATTCCTTACGTTTCGAAAAATAAATGAAATGTTCGAAATCAACATTCTTTACAATTTCCCCACTACATATTTTTTCCATATATAACTTGGTGTAACACGTGCTACATCGAGGGAATTTATTGGAACGGAAGTGTCGATATCTCCAGCATACTGTAAAAAAAGTGTATATGGATGAACCAATTAGGGCGAAATTATCGGGTATCAATCCGGTGACCTTCTGCGATTACTCAAAGATTCATATATCAGATGTAGATTGTTAATTCTGCTCAAAAATTATATAATTACTGAGAGAGATCGAAAGATCTAAAAATACCGTTTTTCTACATCTTTTCTGAAGAAGGTATTCAATATTTTTCAATTCTGTTTATGGAAATCGATCATTTGAGGGTGGTTTCATTGAGGAAAGTCCTAAAGAGGTGTAAATTGAAATTATTCTGCAAATCATTCCTAGGTTATATCATTTATTTTCCTGCCATATTTCATTTCATGATTTCATGAAATATTATCAACTCTCTGATCAGAATATTCATAACATCTTCGATATATCGTTCAGATTTTCCGAAAATAAAAATTGAACCTAAAACTGCCGATTTCGAAGCACACTCTTAATGGCGTATTTTTTTGACAAGAACTCAAGAATTGTACATGCCACCATATTATCTCCGAATTCAATGGCAAAATGATCCATAAAATACGCAAAATAGCAGCTATAAATTGTACCAAATGAATGCGAAAACCATTGAAAAAGAAACGAAATTTTAACCTGTGGGAAATTGCAGCGGCGATTGCACAGTGACAGTGTTTATACGTTGTGGAATAGCGAAAATGAATTATTCTGAACCAGATTCGGATGTACAGCCGACATTGATAGTGGAGACGATAATAAATGAAAAAGTTCTTTATCAAGTCAAATATTATTTTTCAATTCGCGAATAGATGATTAATTCATATTTATTCATATGGGTTTATTAAGATGTGCTTTCAGTTTAATGATTGTAATTATAAGTAATCAAATTCATTTCAAATATTCATTAGTTTTTCTTGTATTCAAGTCTATATTCAAGCTCAGTTTCTTTTTCTTCTGAGAGAAGTTCATCGAGTACTCTGCTTATTCCAAGAAGTTTTACTAATTTCATATAATATTCCTAATGAAGATATGAACAGCTTCTTCTGAATTAATGAGTGTTCGAATTTCTAATTTGGTCCATTCCTATATTGTGTGACCGATTCATTTCAGTAAAATGGCTGGTGTCCGTCTATTTGATGTATCCTTGGCCTTGTCTTGACACGACCCTGTTAGGCAAATGAAAAACATCCTTAGGTGGTGCACATGTTTGTGGAATGGAAAAACGAAAATCAACAACTCTTTATTGTTTACGAGCAGTTTGTTTTCTCGCGATGAATTCATCTCAACGCAATACATCAGGCTGAAACGTAACTCCATAATTGACGGCTATTTTTGTTTCCAAACCATTCGTGGATTATTCTTGGTCGGAGAGTTCTGAAAACAAAAATATCAGTTATATTCTGATTGAGAGGCACTTTATGAATTTTGAAATAAATGCAACGAATGAACTCTGCAATATCTTAAGCGAAACGTAAAAAGTCCAAATAAAATTCACAAAGCCGTTGTGAAAGGGTTTTCATGTTTAGGTCCACCCAAGAGGTATTCCTACTCATAGCTATACAAGCAAGTGGCATCGTTGTGACTGAGTAAGAAGATAGATAGATAGATAGATTTATTTCCCAAGAAAGTACATCAATTTTACATATAACAACAACTATTCATGAAACATTATTTTGTACTTCGCTCAAGAGAGCATGCGGGAAAGTTATTTCCTAATGAAATAGAGAAAATTGTATATCAAACAGAAGTACATGTGGTAATCGAGAAGCAAATCATAATATGCATTGAATTTATGATACCGTTATAACATTAGTACATGTGGTAATCAAGATGAAAATGACAATATACCTTAAATTTATGATACCGTAATATTATTAGTTTCCTTCGAAGATGGAAGTTATTGGAAGGATTCGTCAAAAAACTCGTTAAGGGAGTAATATACTTTGGTTTGTAGGAACCTTTTCAATGCCTTTTTGAATTTATTCACTGAGGTAGAACCAAAGCAAGAAGGAAGTTTATTCAATATTTTTATTCCCATATAGAGAGGCCCCTTCCTATTCACCTCGTAATTGAAAAATGGCGATAAAAATTTGTCTTTGTTTCGGGTATCGTAGGAATGAATATCGGATAGTTTGGTAAAGTTCTGTTTATTTCTGAATGCCATTATGGCAACTCTATAAATGTATAAATTGTACATAGTGAATATTTTCAGCCTCAAAAAGTGGTTTCGACAAGATTCTAACCTTGTTATACCCAATAGTGCCCGTAATGCTTTTTTTTGAAGTGAAAAGGTCGAATGGCTGTCAACTGAGTTACCCCAGAACTCAATTCCGTAGCAAAGCGTGCTTTGAAAATATGCAAAATAAATTGTCTTCGCTACACTGAATCCCAAATTATTTTCAATAGTTCTTACTGCATATATGGCACTAGAAAGCTTTT
The DNA here is from genome assembly GCA_032362365.1 of Zygogramma bicolorata. Lineage (NCBI taxonomy): Eukaryota > Metazoa > Arthropoda > Insecta > Coleoptera > Chrysomelidae > Zygogramma > Zygogramma bicolorata. The sequence goes on from JAVJAQ010005192.1 coordinate 66,266, forward strand.
TGTTCATGGCTGATACATGCACCCTCCAATCCAACCTCTCATCTAGAATATACCCTAAAAATTTTGTTTCGGTCGTCGGTTTCAAGACACCTTTATTTGTTGAGATTTCAACCTGATTGCATATTTTATTAGGGTGGATGATCATGCTGTAAGTTTTGGTGAGGTTTATCATCAGTTTGTTTGTTGTGAACCAATCCAGTATTTTATTGAAGTTACTTTCAGAATCAATGATCAAGTCACGGATATTGTCGTTGGAATGGAGTATACTGGTATCATCCGCGAACAAAAAAAATGATATTGATGGAAAATTCTGAACCAAGACATTTATATATAGAAGAAACAATGTGGGACCCAGGATCGAACCCTGGGGTACGCCAGCTCTTAGAGTTCCGCCATATGATCTCATAGGCTTTACTATCGATCCATTTAGTGAAGGTACTTCCACATAAACAGTTCTACATTCCAAATAGGATTTTATCCACTGATATGGAATTCCTCGAATGCCATAATGAAGGATTTTTTCTAGTAATATGGAGTGATCTACGCAATCGAATGCCTTCGTTAAGTCGCAAAAGATGGCAAGAGGTATTAATTTTTTTTCTATTATTATGTTAATTTTGTTGATTAGATCAAAAGCGGCGTCACCAGTGGATTTTTCTGAACGGAACCCGTATTGTTTACTTTCGATGATGTTATGTAGATCGAGATATGCTGTGAGCTGATCTTTTATAATAGACTCGAGAATTTTCGATATTGTTGGTAAAAGTGATATGGGCCTGTAGTTCGATATTGAACTCTTCTCCCCTTTTTTAAACAAAGGTTTAATTATTGTTACTTTCAAGCAATCTGGAAATACACCTGTTACCAACGATAGGTTTATCAAGTGCGTAAGAATGGTTTTCAGAGTGTCAATATTGTTTTTGATTATTGAAATCGGTATTTCGTCGTAGCCAGATGATTTTTTATTTTTCAATCGTTTGATTGTTTCTTCTACATCTAACTCGTTGATAGGTCTGAAGAAAAGAGAACCTCCATGATTGACATTGACTTTGTTTATATAATATGATGGATTGTATGTACAAGTATTATTTTTGTTCGTTTCGTAAGCAATATTAAGAAAATATGACATAAATTCATTTGCCACTTCACGCGGCTCTTGCACAGTGATATCATTCATTTGTAATGAAATAGTTTCGGGACTATTTTTTCTGTGTTTCGATTTTAGATTATTATTTATGATGTCCCATGTTGTCTTAATTTTGTTCTCGGATGAATTTACCATACTCAAAAAGTGTGTTTCTTTCGACTTGCTTATCACCTTCTTCAGTACTTTACAGTAGTTTGAAATATAAATCAACAGGTTCGTATTATGGGTAAATTTTTTAATATACAAGAGACAACGCTTATTTTTACACGAATTTCGTATTGCAGGCGTTAGCCATGCTGCTTTGGGAGGTTTATTATCAATGTTGACTTGTTTCAGAGGGAAACATTCACAGAAACATTTTGTGAGAGTATCGTGAAATTTTCTAAAAGCTTTATTTGTGTCGGTTTCAATGAAAGAAGAAGTCCAATCGATTTGCATAAGACGGTTTCTGAACTCACAGAAGTTTTTATTATTGAATATTCTTCGCATTTCATAGGTGGGAGATGATTTTTCAGGAGACTCTAGACTGAAAGATACTATTTGGCCATTATGATCACCAAATCCAAAATATTCAAAAGAAGCAGAGTTGACTCTGTATTCCTGTTGAATGTTTGAAAGTTGTTCGTTTCCACACGGAAGAATTAACGAATTGGTTTAATCTTTTGCAATTTTTTTCAAGTGAAGTTCTTCAAAGCTCAAAGCTATACATACCAACAGTACAATTATCCTTGTAATCTAACACAAATCAAATTCCTTCATACAAATTGATAATTCTTTGGATCTCATATGTTCATTACTCAAGGGAAGACTATTCGATATAGTTTTGTTCGCATGTTCTACCGAGTGTCACAGATCAGAGTTAATTTTTGAGAAAGAAGTGCACACAAACATTGAGAAAATTATGAATTCACTTCTCATTTTATTTTCATAAAAACATATTTTCAGAATATTTCCTTGTATTTCCATCTGTAAACTATGATAGTTCACCAATAACGAGAAATGTTACCAAATTCGCACGTTTGGAAAGAGGAATAAATTACCGATTTTTATGCGTTACATCAGGGAAGTGAGCAAGTTTAGCCGAATTCGACCTAACAGTGTTCAATTTACCCAGTGTAAGTAGAGTTTCTATTGGATGAAAACAGTATTGGTGATGGCTGATCTCATGAAATTGACAATTTTGATGAAAGGGAAATGAATGAACAATTTTTTTCAATAATAAGAGTTCTTTAGCCAAGCAACTACCTTGCCTGAGTTCCGAAAGCTCAAAAGTAGATACATGAGGTAGAAAGTATAAACCGTTTCTTGAGGAATCAATCAGTACCAAACTATTGAATGTTTCAGGGAGTAGACAGTATTTCTAGCATTCATCCATAGATTGTTGTCATACATACAGATCACCAGTTGACTCCTGGTGACAGAAACCATATTGTTGATCGTTAACAATTCCAAATGATTCACGAATTAAAATTTATTATCTTTTTTGTCACCTTCGAAATGATAAATAGCAGTACATCCACTGCGTGTTATTATACTAAATGATATACATCAAAATTTTATGATTTACCTAAGTTATGAGAAATTATGGCTTTTTCGTTTTACAATTTTGCTTTCTTCTATGAATGAACTGAGTTGGAGGTCTGATGAACGCTATAAGAACATTTCACAGAAGAAAACATTCTTGCACCATTGCTTCATCTAAAAATAATGATTTCATCATCTTTTCCACGAATATCAATTCATGCTGATATATACTGGATTCTTCGGATTCAAACAGACTCATGAGATAAACTTTAAGCATTCCAAATACCTACATCACAAGTCTGCGATATGTGTTCATAGTAATTTTTTACCAAGTATCGGCCAGTTCTGACAGTGTTCTTCCAATGTATTTCAATGAAGTTTTGTCATGTTCTTGTGGGAACTCATCCTAACACAGCAAAAAATTAACTAGTAGAAACTAGTTGATCTATAATCTAATCTAGAACATACTTATATGTTATAATTTTTTCGTTCCCAGAAGTAAAATGAAATTTCAAGTACTTATTTAAATTTCATGTATTTTTCGTATACCTATAAAAATTGACATAGTTCTTGAATTATAAAGAAATCAATCTGAATGAGAATAGGAATTGTATTAATACTCAGCATGCCCAAAAACTTCATTTCATAAAATTCCATTGAAAAATTAGGAAGGAAGGAAGGAAAGTTACTTTTGAAATATAAAAATACTTCAAAACTGATTTTTTTCACAAATAGGCACTATTTGGGGCTCTACACAATTGGATCCATTTCAGGTATGCATCATCATGTGCCTTATTTTCGGTTATAATTGCACGAGTGCATAAAAATTACCGATAATTTTGCATTCAAGCGTGATATCTTATACAAATTGCAAGTTTATTTTCATATTTTGGCGGAAGTGCCGAGTTTTTTTGAATGCAAAATTATCTGGTCATTTTTTTGCACGAATGTAATTCATTGGAATATTTCACGAATAAAGAAATTCTCAAGGAAATGTTATTTTGTGTTCATTTATACTTTCCTCTATAGATTGTATGGAGTACTCACCTAAACGCGAAATGTTTTTCAATTTTTGAAGTCTATCTGATATTTATTTGTGTTGTTTACTGACGTCTAGCGATACGGTTTCAAATGTGTTGTTATGGTGACTTGATACAATACAATTACCGCTGTAAGTTTTCGATAATTGCATTGCTATCATGGGACATTTAATATATGAGGGAAATATTCGATGTAACAATCTACAGATGAACTTTTTTCTAAATTTAGCTTTAAAAATATTGTGAATTTGAATTGTGGCTTCAATTTATTTTCAAGAAGATTTGAAGATATCGATAATGAATTGTGAACACAGTTCACGAAACACAATTCAAAATTAATAAACACATTATTACAGCACACATATCGCAATTCATGATTTAAAATGAAACCAATTAACAATTCTGTCCAACTCTGGTATGAGTACCATAGAGCTCATCTCGAATAAAACAATTCATAGAAAGAATTGTGTGGTAGCAGCGGTGGCGCAAGGTGCAACCTCACCAAAGACGCAAATGTGTCGGTGGCGTAGATCATTGCAATTTAATCGATAATGAGTTTGAGAGAAGCGCGTAGAAGAATATTGCGTTGTTCTTTTTCCTTTCGGATGACGTATACGTAGTCTTGTTTGTTGTTAGACTGTGATCAAAAACTCATTCACCTTCGGATACACGAGCCTTCCCATCGTGAGGACATTTGAGTCTATTTTAATGATAATTCCGTGATTCAAGAGTACGAAATGTTGTCGACCGTATATTGACCAGTGTTTTTAAGGTTAGGTAGATATTTTTTGTTGGGAAGAATCGGTTTTCAATGTGGAATATTTTTTGCAAAGATCCAAGAATGGAAAAAATGAGGAAATCGCGAGAATTTGCTCGAGTGATATTTTATATCTTTCATTCAAGAATTTTGATTGCAAAACCGTTGGTAGGTTAGCTATGCAAAACGAAACACGAAGGCTAATACTGAAAATACTGTATTTTTGTCAGGAAGTTGATGGGGAGTCAAGAAAAAACGTTTTGAAAATTTTAAAATTCTATATTGAAACCAGATAATGACATTGGTTTGATTATTTAGTGTATTCCTTCAGAATTGAATTTCCAGTTATGCAAAAATTATTCACCTAATACATTCTATTGTTCGTAATAAAATATGTGAAAATTGACCTAACACAGCAAAAAATTAACCTAGAATCTATACAAGTGTAGAAATTAGTTGATCCAGAACATACTTGTTATTACGTTATAATTTTTTCGTTCTCAACAGTAAAATAATTTTTTTTTAAATTGGCAAGTTCAATTGAAGAAAGAAAGTCACTTTCGAAATATAGAGATACTCTTAAGGTCAAAAATGATTTTTTCACAAATAGGCACTATTTGGGGCTCTACACAATTGAATCCTTTTCAGGTATGCATCTTCGTGTACCTTATTTCCGATGTAATTATCTACAGATGGAAATCTGTGTTATGAATTCAGCTTCCAAAATATTGTAAATGAAAATTGTGGCTTCGATTGATAGATCCGAATCATAGATTCGTCTCTTTGCAAAATAGCAACTTCATTTAAATTTGGACTTGTTAGACTGATTTGATTGTAAGGCAGCTGCATGAAACTATTCTAACAATTTTATTATTCGTTGAAACTTTCAAGAAAATTCGTACAACATCAATCAAAAATTCAGATATTCTCATTGATTTCAGAAGATGTATATTACTTAATTCCCAAAAATATCACTACTTTCGTCGCATTATAATTGATTCAGTTGGATTCCATTTCAATTTCAAGAAATTATCTAATTTCCATCATTAACATATTCCAGAGGATCAATTTCGATTTCTGTTAATTCGCTCCTTAATAGTGGGAAATGGAAATGGGATCATGTGCTATATCAGTTTCTGAGAGAAGTTATGTATATTTTAATGTTACCATCCACGGAACTTTCAGATCCTCAATGAAATGCATATTAAATGAAACGAATTTCAAAAACTGCATTTTATTGATTTCTCCAGAAAGGGAAATTCCCATTACCATCCACGGAACTTTCAGATCCTCAATGAAATGCATTGAATGAAACTATTTTCAAAAACTATATCATTTATCAATAACTCCAACAATTGAATAATGACATTTTCAGTGGTCCAACCTGTATACAACATCCCACTAGCAGTTTCATGTCACATATCAAGTCATTAGCAAGCAACTCGACGATTTACCTTTCTTCGTAAACAAAAACCGACTTTCACTTGTCGGTTTCGTAATAATGAACTCTGTTTTGGCAATATCAAGGTTACAGCTGAACATTGACAGTGAGTTTCCAAATCTTGTTGGGCAATCGTAAAATATGGCGTGGTTGATGTATACCAACCTCTCTACTTCTCGGACTTCGTGAAGATGACTTACTTTCATAAATACGAGGGGATTCACGAATTCTGCTTTCTCTCGTCTCTAAAATTGTTTTCAGAAATACGACTACCAGAAATGATTTCCTGCGTTCAGGATACGTATAGTTCGAGAAAGCTTTCCTGTCACTGAATTGGTAGTTTTTAATTCGTGTCGAACTGAATAATGAAGTCGAATATGGATTATAGTATAACTCGACACTGTAATTTACTTGAATAACCGAGCCTACTTATTAATGATCATACTTTTCTGATTCTTCATGAAGGATTTAAAAATTTCAGTTGTAGAAAGTTCGAGACTTATTCGAGAACTGAAAAACCTTCGCTTCAATAATCTCTCTGAACCAGCTGAGCATCTTCTGCAGAGTGGAATTAATAGCTTTCTTTGAGTCATCTGCAAATGATAAGTAATTGCATGTTTCAGAAACGTCGCCGATATTATTGATAGATAGGTGGAAGAGAAGAGGAAGAGCGTAGTGGATCCTCCGATAAAACAAGTATCTGAAAGGAGCGAAAGTTTCCCAATTTGTCTCTATGTTTTCTAACAAAAAATATATTACAGTTTCCTGTATGATTTTCACTCACAATGGGTTTACAAAACCGCGACACGTGTTTCGCTATTACAATAGCTTCTTCAAGCAAGATAAATGAAAATCATACAGGAAACTGTAATATATTTTTTGTTAATATGGATTTTCATCAAGTATCGGCCAGTTCAATTCAATCTATGTTTCCTATCGCCCAGAAAACTTTTCATCCAATCAAGAATTTTTATGAAATCCCGATGAAAATAATTTGTTTATTGAAATTTCATGACATAATCTATCAACCACCTTGGTAAAGTCCATATAGATAGCGTCGATCTGACACTTATTCCTTAAAGGCGTGTTGTATATTATTGTTACGTCCTAGCGCCGGTCCTGACCATATCGTAAACGCAAGGCGAAGGACCGCGCCGTAGCGTCGTCATTTTCCAAGAACTGTGTTTGCCGCCTGGAGAATTCGAGACGCGTCATCGGGGCTTCTCTCGACGATTCTCGATTGGCACGCAGATATATATACGGGACCGGTTTCGCTGCGAGGGAAGAATTTGTATTACGGAGAGTTTTTATTCGGAGAGAATTTGTATTCAGAGCTGAGTGGAGCGAGTTTAGTAGAGCTAAGTGGAGAGAGTTTTGTTATTGCTAAGTGCAAGGAGTTGGAGTATAGAATTGTTAGTTCAGAGAGTTTTAGTAGCGAGCGAGCATTGGAAAGTTATCGGAGTGATTTAAGTGATTGTGTTGTATCGTATTGTGATAGAGAGTTATAATAAAAGCAGTTTAGTGTTGTTTGGTGTTTTAATTGACGAACCCAAGGATATATCGTAACATTATTCTGGTATGTGAGCAACTTCGATAGAGTGGATCGACCTGGACAGAATCCGTGTTGTTCCTTCACTATCAGTTCTCTGTATGTCCAACTCAACTCTTTGTACATCGAACTTTCAAACAGTTGTGGTATAGATTACTCAATACACACACTACGATGAATCTCAATATCAGCTTCATCACCTCTTTGGGGATGGGCATTGTAGAACTTTCTTTCCAAATATCAGAAGAATTACCTAATTCCAAAGAAATATAAAATATTTCGGTCAATGAAATTGCAAGAGAGCGAACACAAAAATATTTCGTATATCGTCCGACCCAACAGCGAGCGAGCAACAGTACTGGATAAATTCTCATGTTTGATATCTGAGTATAGAGGTGGAGAAGAATCAACTCAAAAAATTGAAACTTGGGATAATGAAATTGATGCATGAATACTATATTTTGAAGTGAAATTGACAGATGGAAATTTAATGGAAATTGGGGTCTTGTGATGCATAATTTTGAAGCTCCTTACGAATACTCTACAACTCGTTTTGCCCTGCCATTTGGCAATCCCAACAACCCGATAAGGTTTGATAGGTTATTTTTTGTTCATATAAAAGGACAAAAATGTCAGTACGACAACGAACATCATTGTTCAAATATTCTCATTTAATTTTCGATTTTACACGCAGATAGGTACCACGTGAACTATCTCCCAAATAGTCAATCGAACAAACTTTAACAGGATGAATATGTTGGAAACTACTGTTGATCCTCTAGTAACTGAAATCTTCGAAGTGAATCCTAATGAATTAGATATGGATATTATTATTGAAACAAATGGAGCACCACCACATTACTCCAAACAAGTAAGAAACTATTTGGATAATACTTCGTTGATGGTTGGATTGGCCATCGAGGTCCTACGGAATGGCCAGCCCTCTTGCCAGATTTGACACCCTTACTCTGGGGCTATTCGAGGAAAAAGATGTACAAAACCGAACCTGCTTCAATATTGAATATACGGCAGAGAATAATAAATCTTTGTAGAAACCTCTCAAAACATAGTATTCATGCACCAAATTCATTATCCTAAGTTTCAAATTCTTGGGTCAACCTGTTCAAAACGTAAAACATTACTGTTTCTTATTTTTTGTCTCAGCAAAGATTCAATTACAGTCGAACGTTCCATAATTGTGAGAGACTTAAAACTAACAAGCTATATTATGAACAGAATTTATACTTGGGAAACTTTGTTGAGCAAACAATTTTATTCTCTGAAAATGATGAAATAATAGATTTTGTAAAACTCTCATCAAAGGAGGCATTTTAAATGGTTGTCAAGTGTATACAAAGATGATGTTTACATAGTAGCGTGTTAAAAATATTTTTAACACTAGTTTTGAAAGTAGGTATTTTCGAAACGATTTCATTTTTGACGAGCGCTCTCGACTTCATCATTGAAAATTTGCTCCACAAAGATGAAAGAGTTCCATATTTTTTATTCCTTCTTTGAATAGGCTAAGAGGATGGTTTCACTGAAATTTCCTTCGACATTTTTAAGTTTATACCAACCAAGAAAAATGTGACTTCGAATATTATATCCAAAGACTCTATAGAAATGTAGCATAAATGCCTGTAAAAACTGTAAAATGAGAGGTTGATGAGGTATGCTTGTCTATCCAAAATAATGTAGACAAATTTTCAACGCTAGTTTGTCACTATTCAGTGTTCAGAAAGAATGTCATCTGAGAATGCAAAACTACAAATATTTCAACCTATTAACAATTTTTGAAGGCGTTTCGAAGGATAACAGGGGTGCTCGTAGAAAGGCAGGAATGAACCTTCTCCACATCGAGATATTATAAAAGAAGGAACATATTATAATGATTCCATGTCGAATACTATTGAATGATTATAATTCGTGTGTTAGAATTATGAGATTTGTATCATATACCTAAGTTGATAATTTAACAGCAAGTTAATTTCCTCAATGAACTATTCTGAAACCTTGTTTTATTATTTTGTGCCCTAACTGATACGGTAAAAGAATTAGTGAACATTCCTACTGGAGCCTGCATGGCGTCTTCGATTCAAGTAGGATCACTTTTCCTTACATTGGATTTTACATAGAATACATCTACTACCTCATATGGTGTTACCGAGTTTCTGCTACCCTACCTCAACTTTTCAGAACTGAAAGACATTCAGTTTTCATTCCATATAATTTACCAGAAATCGAAAATTGATTACTCTCAGCAAGAAGGTAATTAGTTATAAAGATGATATTCGTTATGTCGACTGAACATATCAGTTACAGTCTCTGTACGAACATTACTGAGCTGCATATATAATTATCTATATAGCTACGAAATTTCTTTGCTCAGGTTACTCAGATTTGCGAATTATTTTTTTTAGTGATATAAATATCACATTTTACTTATCCCTATATCGAAATTAATGGTATTTGTTCCAGCAAGATGTATTTTATTCCAGCATTCAACAATTCGATCAACGTTAGCGAAGTGTTCAAACTTATTGATAGCTCCGTAATAGAAAAGTAAAAGGTAGAAAGTGCATCGTTGTAATGTCCTAATTACCGATTGCTTATATAACTAACAACTATCATTTCCTTGTGAACGCGCAACTGAAACTTCAACGCGGTAAAAGTTTTGACCAAATAGAAGACAATCTTCCACAAACGTGATTATACTTCTATTGGTTAGTTACGAGGGAAGAGTAAAAAAAAAGTCTAAAGTATGGATGAATTCTTGTGTTTATTATGACGGACACCTATTACATTAACAATTTATATACAGAGTTCGTTTCTGTACTATCGAAGTAGGTGAAACAAATCAGATATTTTAAATTTTTTTTACAATGAGTTTCACGCTTGTCCCATAGTTATTTATGGATTAAGGTCATAGTGATGATGTTTATATTTGATGGCAACAATTTACAAGGTCCGCGGTCTCCGAGGCAAGTTTCTGCCCTAAATGATAACATTTTTTTCTATTTTTTAGCTCTCGGTGATTTCAATGATGAAATCTTTATCAATGTCATCAATACTTGAGGCTCTGAATTGTAGCTGAAGTGATCTTTTCATTCTATGATTTATAGTGATATGAAACAGACGAATGTATTTCATTGAGATTTCGTGACCACACTTTTTTGAGGTTGCTGCAAAACAAAAAATCGGTTGAATTAGTAAAACTATTTATTGTTCCAGGAATTATGACCCTTACGCGGACCCCGTGTGAGCTCGACAAAATGAGCCTTTTCCAAGATTTGAAACTGAAGAGGAGAAAAGTGGATTCACGCTGCAGCAGTGATGGTGAGTTCAAATATCAAACATAATTCCCCTTCTCTTTTTTTCTACTTCATTATTTTTTAGTGGAAGATATAAAATGAATGTAATTTGGTTTGAATTGAATATCAGAATATTTTAATTGACCTAAAAGCACAAATTGACCCAACCTAATAACACATCACCTGTTTTTTTCAATCAGTAGTCGTTAAAAATATCTAAGTCTCTAAGTCCGTACAAAATAAAAACTGTTGAACGTCATTGACGAGGACGAAGAATAAAATGCAGAGGCACCAATCCAATGATTTAAATTTTAATGCATTGAAACCTTGATAACACATTAGATGTTAACGTAACCACAGAATACTTAATTACTATACACAGAAGCGGAACGGTAATCTAACACAATTGTCCCAAAAATATTTGACCTTGATCAAACTTTGGCACCTTCATGTACAGTGAGAAATCTGACAATATATACCTACAATAGGAAAATACACTGAGAAATTTCAAATGACATGCGTCGAATCAATTAGCTGTCTTCATCTGACTCTCTGGAGCAAAAGCAATAGAATATTTTAGTACGCTCTTATTGGTGCACCTCGGGAAGGCGTGGCTTTTACGGAACATGTCACTGGATTCGCTTCTGTATATTTAAGTATTCTGTGCCGAAATTCATTTGGAATGCATCAATTGACAATTATTGTCAATGATTCCCTAGCAATAGTTATAATACTCGTACCTTCCTAAATACTTCAATGGGCGCTGTTGCATTTTTTTCAGTATTTCGATAGAGAACGAATCTTCAGCATGAAACAACCATTATGACCAGATATGCATGAGTTTCCATTGAAAATGTTCCTTTTGTAGCCAAATGATATGCTGGCAATAATTGAAGATTTATCTTGGATAGAACACTCATATCTTCCTAAAATGTACTGAATTGTGACTAACATGGCGTAATGAATACAGATTTTTTGCATTGATTTGTTGTTTCGTTTTCTATCCTGTCATTGGGGTTGGTGTATGCCCCATCGGATTTGAATTTTTGAAAAAATCTGTCGTCTGGTATTTTTATGAAAATTAAAACTACATTCCTTTGGAACTAATCGCTGATATGCATTACTTAGACCAGTAAAAAAACATTCCCAGAGTTGACAGCTCATCGAAACTCTGCCTATCATTTTAATGAAACTCTTTGAAGAGATCAATTACCCTACCACCAAAGTGATATTTTTGCAGTCGACGCACGTTTCGCTAACAAGGTTAGCATCTTCAGGAGAAGCCAACTGATACTGATCTCCAATAGAAGAAAACTAGACGCTGGGTATCAGTTTTCTTCTCCTGAATATGATCACCTTGCAAGCGAAATGCACGTCGAGTGCAAATATTATCAGTTTGGTGTTATGAAAATTGATCTTTACAAAAATTTCAATTTTTGCGCCAAAGATTCCAATATCATCGCTTACATCACATTAATGTCATCAAGATAGACGAGGCATTATTTCCAAGTTTGTTTTCGCGCCCCAATATCATCAGTCGTTCAAATGTTACAGCATTACATTGAAATGATATAATCCCTTTCCGGTGGAGAAAAAAAAAATATATTTTCATTCATCCTCTGCAAGACCAGTCGTCGTGGTGGCTCACGTATGTGTTTGGTATCGCCAGTATCATTCTGATGTTGAATAAATCTGATCGACCAATAAGTTTTTTTCACGAACCTGTCATCTTCCAAAAATCTTGTTGTCTCACACAGCTCCCCGGAAAGTTTTCTTGGAGGACTCATGGAGCTCCTTTGTGAGCTGTCCATTATGCCTCGCTTGGACATCCTCTTCTACCCTAGCGATCTTACCGATAGGTTCTTCAGACGTATTACTTTTCCCCTGTTACCCTGATACTGACTTCGACTCTTCTCACTGGGACATTTTGGTTTTTACAGTTTATGAAAAATCTTACTCCAAAAATTACCCCCACATAGCTATTGGATGGCTCTACAATTCCTGCCTCCAAGCCACCAGGTCAAACAATGTTCGCTTCAATGATTTTCCCAGTGTTGGGAATTATTCTGAAGTCTACCATCACTTTCAACTTGGCGATATCATGTAAGTTTGGGGTGGTACATCGAATAGGATAGTGTCATATCCAACTGTCAATAGTTCATTTTGTATATTCATATTTTTCTCTATTCTATCAGTGGTTGTCTCCAGGGCGGGTACTCTTGTTATAACCTCTTCATCATTGACCTTTTGGCTCCAATATCAACAGTGAAAAAGTACCGGCGATCATTGGAAATAGTAATGACCCTCACTTGATGTGGTTTCCGTTGCCGACACGTGGCTTTTTTAGAAGCTTAAAACTCGAGGATTGTGAAGCAAATCACATCGAAAGTTGGTAATGAGTCAGAAATCGGAAGTCACTGATTGTTTACATCACATTACACCAGAAAACATGCCAGAGTTGCCTGAGCCCCTGTTTTCATCACCTACTCGCAATCAATTGTCAAATAGGTTCAACATAAATGTTCATTTTCAAGCCTATTATTTAGTGTCATTGTGTAACCATAAAAGTTTTCGCGATCAGTACAGACGTTTTTGCGGCCTTCCAACCATAGAATCAACTGCTTCGTGTTGAAAGAAGAGTATCCGAATTCACTCAGTATTCTGCCTCTTCCACCATTGAATGCAGATCATTCCCAAGGACCTATTATATTTATTCATTGACGAAATTCAAACTGGGGGTTTTAATGATGAGTTGAATACAGTTGGGCTAAAGTTGACGTCATGTTCTCTTCACTAGATATCCTAGAACACATTTTCGAATAAAAAACATGCGCCTTTTTTTCAATGAAGTTGAACAATGAAACAGTTTTTTCAACTGAACACGGTTCAGTGCCTCTTTTCAAGGAGTTTCATCATTTGACATCAACAATTTTGAAGTTAACTACAAATCGATATCTTAAATGTATCCGAATTTTTTCTATAGTACAAACTGGTCATTCCACAGCAATGCAATTCTGAATTCATTAGTTTTCGTTCTACAATTCCTTCAATATTACTGCTAGTTTCAGCACCCCGAAAGATAGATTTTTGTCCAATTTTTGATCCGATCAACCGATCTACAATATTGACTTCGACTGCTTTTTTCGCGTTCGAGTTACTGGTTTACAAGATACTTATTTTCCATTATCATTTCTTATAGAGATATAGTTAGTCAAGGCCTGTGTGAAAAGGATACGAAGGGTTTTTCTTACGCCATCCACAGTATAATGTCGATATTTCCGTTTACTCGACAATGCACGACAAAGTTGACTACTATGGAGGGAAAAAAATGTGCAGAGTTCTGTCTGTCATGTCACTTCGACTGAACTATTGAAGAAAAGATAATGAAGCTTCGAAATAGAGTTTTCCTACAAGCGTGCGTGATTCACCCTCTACCCGCACGCAATTCAGTTTGGAAAGTGTCATTTCCCCACACTAGTGCGGGAGAAGTTTTCCCACACTAGTGCGGGAAATTTTTTCCCACACTAGTGTGGATTAGCTGGTGCTTGCAGACGAGAAGAGCTGACAAAACTCACCATTGACGACATAGACGACAAAGAAAACCTGATAATTGTTAATATTGTTACGATTTATCCCTTGGAAAATCTCAATTCTGACACCACTGTTACGATATTCCTCTGGGTTCGTCGATTAAAACACCAAACAACACTAAACTCCTTCTATTATAACTCGCTATCACAATACAATACAACACAATCACTTAAATCGCTCTGATAACTTTCCAATGTTCGCCACTAAACTCTCTGTACTAAAAATTCTGCTCTCCGCGTGAACGGCTTCCGCTTATATATACGAGCTCATACAGTGGAGAACCATCTAGACAAATCTTCACAGTCGAATCTTCTGGATGAGCCGCGATCACGCGAGTATAATCGTTCCTGGAAACTCGCGCTAATTCGCATCGATAGGCGGCAGGGCCGGCGCTAGCACATTTCGTTACATTATCCCCCTCTCAATTTTGATCGTCCCGATCAAACAGTACGTCATCATCGATGTTGTAACGTTTAAGTCTTTCTAGGTGAACGACCTTCATTTTCGCTCTAGGGCTACGTTGAATCCTGTACACCACGTCATTTATTCTCTTGACTATCGAATATGGTCCAGCATGGTGTTAGTTTGGGAAAAATTCCTTCTCTACGGCGAGGGTTGTACAGCCACACTCGATCTCCTTCTTTGAATCCACCAGTATTTGCCTTGAGATCGTATCGTGCCTTCATCCTGTCACTAGTAATCTTCAATCTTCTTCTCGCAATTTCGTGAATCCCTATCAGGCTGTCTCGCAGTTCATCTGCATAATCCTGTACCTCTTTTTCCTCAGAACTTGGGGATCCGAACACCAAGTCACAGGGCAAACGAAGATCCCTCCCGAAGATGATCCTGGCTGGGGTGAGCTTTGTGGAATCGTGCACAGCTGCCCGGTAAGCCATCAAGAATAGTTGAAGGTGTCGATCCCAGTCTTTTTGATGCTCTTCTACCACTTTGGAAAGGTGTTCTTCCATAGTCCTGTTGAACCTCTCGACCATGCCATCAGACTGTGGGTGGAGGGCAGTTGTTCTGGTCTTGCTGATTCCCATCAATTCACAAACTTTCTTGAATAAATTCGATTCGAAATTTCTTCCTTGATCGGAATGTAGCTCCATTGGCACTCCAAACCTTGTAAACATGTTGTCCACCAGGGTTCTTGCAACGGTGGATGCTTCTTGATTAGGCAAGGCGTAAGCTTCAACCCATTTACTGAAATAATCCATGGCAACGAGGATGTATTTGTGGCCATCATTCGTCATCGGGAACGGTCCAGCTACATCGATGGCGATTCGTTCGAAGGGAGCACCAACATTGTATTGTTTCATCTCGCCCCTTGATCTTGTACTAGGACCTTTGCTTGCTTCGCATTTTGGGCATCTTCGGCACCATCTCTCGACATCTTCTCGACATTGGACCCAGTAGAACCTTTGCCGTATTTTATCCAAGGTCTTGTTAACTCCTAGATGTCCACCTGATTTACCACCATGAATCTCTAACAAAACATCCTCTATTCTCGACATGGGCACAACCAGTTGGGAACTCACTTTCTTGCCATCGGCTGACTCCCAAGCCCTCTTCAGCAGGCCATTCTCCACAATCAACGAATCCCATTGTGCCCACAGTGCCTTGAACGTTGGTGATCGATCTGAGATGTCCTTCCAGGTGGGTCTTTCCGCTCCATTTTCTTTCCATTTCAAAAATTCTGCAACGTTTGGATCATTCTCCTGGTCTTCTCGCATTTTCGCTGTCGTCCAATTGTCGCCTACTATCAATCTCACTTGGTTGATTCCTTCGCGACGTTCAATTCGCTCACAGTGTTTAAGTATCCGAACAAGGTCTTCTTGACAAGGCATCTGCGTTGTTATGCAATCGTCCTGGTCGATGTTTTATCCTGAAGTGATACTGGTTCAACTTCTCAATCCACCTTGCTACTTGTCCTTCAGGAGTCTTCATTTCGAGTAACCACTTCAGAGCTGCATGATCTGTTCTGATTAGGAACTCTCTTCCGTACAGATATTTGTGGAAGTGGTCTACAGCCTTGATTATTGCCAGTAGCTCTTTTCTCGTTACGCAATAATTTCTTTCTGGCTTGGTGAGTACTTTGCTGTAGAACTCGATTACTTTTTCCTGACCATCTTGCTCTTGTGATAGTACGGCTCCAATACCATTATTACTGGCATCTGTGTCCAAAACAAACAGGCCTCGTTGACGTGGGAAACTTAAAATGGGGTTGGAACATAGAGCAACTTTCAGTTTCCCAAATGCTCGCTCACTTTCGTTGGACCAGACGAATTTGACACGATCTTCTGTCAACTTATGTAGGGGTGCCACAATATCAGCAAATCCTTCTACGAAACGACGGTAGTAGGTGCAGAGACCTAGGAAACTCCTCACTTCATGTTTGTCTCTTGGCCTCGGTCAGTCTTTTATCGCCTGTATCTTCTTTTGGTCTGTTCGGATGCCGTCTGATGAAACTGTGTGACCTAGAAAATCCACTTCTTTCTGGAACAATGAACATTTCTGAAGATTCAGTTTGAGGTTGGCGTCCCTGAATCGTTGAAAGACTTCTTGCAGGTTGTGCAGATGTTCTTCGAATGACCAAAACGTCGTCGAGGTATACCAGACAAGTTTTCCAAGTGAGCCCCCGAAGGACCAGCTCCATTAGTCTCTCAAACGTTGCTGGAGCATTGCACAATCCAAACGGCATAACAGTAAACTGGTAAAGCCCACTCCCAGTGCCAAAGTTGTTAATGTGTCATCTATTCTTGGTAGAGGGTAGCTGTCTTTCTTGGTGACATCATTTAATTTCCTGTAATCGACACAGAATCTCGTGGTACCATCCTTCTTGGAAACCAACACAACAGGCGCAGACCAAGGGCTCGATGACTCTTCAATCACACCGTCCTTCATCATCTTGTCGACAAGCTCTTCCACCTCCTGTTGCTTGGCGAATGGAATTCTTCTTGGTGGTTGCCGAATCGGATGAGCTTGGCCAGTATCGATTCTGTGTTTGACCAAATTAGTTCTTCCTGTTGTTGTCGAATCAAAAATGTCACTTTCACTCCTGATGAACTTTTTGGCAGCTTTCAGTTCCTCTGTTGATAAGTGTTGACATGATTTTTCAAGAGTTGATATAACACTCTCAGAGTCTGCCCTTGTTTTTTGATGTTCATTTGAATGACAGTTCGCTACCCAAGTTACAGGTTCACATGTTCCTATGACATCGCCTGCCTTAACAGTTATTTCTTCAGGAAACACGTTGGCAACCCTCACAGGAATCGTTTTGTTTGTTTTAACTAAGGCCTGTGCAAACACCAAATTGCTGGGGGATTCATCACATGGCTGGACTTCTCCAACACAGCACCCAGGGTCTTCTTCAACTGCAGCACAAACCACTTTCTCCGAAAATCCAGAAATTCTCGCAGTTTTCATTAAACGCAGTTTCACAGGCATTGCCCTTTCTGCTGGAGTTGTAAGGACAAATTCTTCTCCTCCGAACCTCATAATCTTCTCCTCATTGTCGAATGAAAATCCATAGTCACTGATCAAGTCCATTCCGAGTATGAATTCATCTTCTATATCTGCGACCTAAACTGTATCTGTGATGGTGAGTCGCCCAAGAACCAATGTAATTCCAGCCTCTCCTCGAATAGGTGCGTTTTCACCAGTGACTGTCCGAAGCACGACGTTGGAAGAAATAGGCTTCACGCTTCCAGGCCGAAGAATGTCGCTGCGTACCAAGGAAACTGCAGCACCGGTGTCTATGGTGCATATAACGTCGATTTTATTCAATTTTCCTGGAATGGTGAGGCTCTCAGATGTTCTTTTCAGTCTGTTAACGTTGATGACCCTGGGGGCTCTGTTATTGCTAGCCAGCATGCGCCCCGATATGCTGGCTAATTCTCGTTTTCCTGCCGCCAATTT
The DNA here is from genome assembly GCA_032362365.1 of Zygogramma bicolorata. Lineage (NCBI taxonomy): Eukaryota > Metazoa > Arthropoda > Insecta > Coleoptera > Chrysomelidae > Zygogramma > Zygogramma bicolorata. Next base: position 84,544 of record JAVJAQ010005192.1, read on the forward strand.
GAGGACTCGCTGGATGACCTTGTCCTCACAGGTGATTGCGTACGAGATGGAACCCTTGCAGGAGAGCTAGATCTTGATGGCATTCTCACTCTACAGTCCTTGATAAGATGTCCGGGTTTTCCACATCTATAGCATGTCCTTTTTTTCTGGGTGCTGATGCCACTTATCATTGATTTGATTTCTTCCAGGACCTTCTCGACTGAACTATTTGTTGTGCCAAATCGTTGGTCCGGTTCTTCTATTGAAACTGCACGCACTTTCGGCCTCGACGTGTTGAAGGCCGCCTCCACTTCTAGCGAACGTACCAAGGCATCGCTACTTCTTTTGAAACTTGTAAGTCGCAGAGTTCTTTAGATTTCTGGGTCTCTGAGTCCGTCAATAAATATCTGCACAGCCAACTGTTCCTTGAAATCTCCAGGCGCTTCTGGATAGGCCAGCTGAATCAGACGTCTAACATCTGCCTCAAATTCCTGCAAGCTCTCACCTGCTCTTTGTGTGCGAGTCTTCATTTGTGCCCGGTACAGCTGTTCTCGGTGTTGATCGCCATACCTCAACTCTAGTGCAGAAATCAGGTCCTCATATTGTTTTTGCTGTTCGATGGGTATGGTCTGCAGTATATTCAAAGCTGGCCCTCTCAAAGCTACTACGAGTGCCGTAGCTTTTTCTTATTCGCCCCATCCATTAGTCTCTGCCGCAGCCTCAAACTGTCTACGATACATAGCCCAAGACGACTGTCCGTCAAAAGTCGGTGGTTTCACGGAAATGCCAGATGTGGCAACCCTGTTTCGGCGATCCTGGTTCTTGAGAAGAGCTATCTGCCTTTCAAGTCCTTTCACCTCCTCTTGCACTGTATCCACTTTCTTGTCGATTTTCTTGACGTCTCCCTTAAGTTTTTCCTTTAGGCCTTCTTTAAGTTCTTCCATTTGAACTTTTGTTTCATGTGAAACATGCTCGAAGAACTTGTTCTGATTTTCTAGAACTTTCTGGAAGTCTGCTTTTTGTTGTTTTTCTAATTGCTCTATTTCATTCTTTTCTCTGTTCTTCGAGAATTTTCTGGAGTGCTTCTTCTCGATCTCTCTTTTCATCTTCTCGTTCTTTCTTTTCATTTTCGAGAATTTTCTGGAGTCCTTCTTCTCGTTCTCTCTTTTCATTTTCTCGTTCTAATTGTCGTTCTTTCTTTTCAGCTTCTCGCTCTTTTCTCTGGTCTTCGAGAATTTTCTGGAGTCCTTCTTCTCGTTCTTTCTTTTCCTCCAGCCGTCGCTTCTCATCTTCCTGTCGTCGCTTATCCTCTAGTTCTTTCTCCTCCAGCCGTCGCTTTTCATCTTCCAGTCGTCGTCTTTCAAAATCCGCAAATTGGTTTTGGATGAATTTCATCATGTCCTCCATCGTCTCGTAAGATGTACTTCTCGTATTCACCATCAATTGTTGTTATTTACCAGCAAAAATTCCACTTCCGACACCACTGTTACTAGTGCGGGAAATTTTTTCCCACACTAGTGTGGATTAGCTGGTGCTTGCAGACGAGAAGAGCTGACAAAACTCACCATTGACGACATAGACGACAAAGAAAACCTGATAATTGTTAATATTGTTACGATTTATCCCTTGGAAAATCTCAATTCTGACACCACTGTTACGATATTCCTCTGGGTTCGTCGATTAAAACACCAAACAACACTAAACTCCTTCTATTATAACTCGCTATCACAATACAATACAACACAATCACTTAAATCGCTCTGATAACTTTCCAATGTTCGCCACTAAACTCTCTGTACTAAAAATTCTGCTCTCCGCGTGAACGGCTTCCGCTTATATATACGAGCTCATACAGTGGAGAACCATCTAGACAAATCTTCACAGTCGAATCTTCTGGATGAGCCGCGATCACGCGAGTATAATCGTTCCTGGAAACTCGCGCTAATTCGCATCGATAGGTGGCAGGGCCGGCGCTAGCACATTTCGTTACAATATCAAGGATACCAAAAATCATTCCTCTAGATCCTTCGTGATATCTGAAGAAGCAAATGATGGTTATTTTTTGAACGTATACAGAAATTTTGTACATTTACGTCCAAAAGAGACTCCTCACCGTCGTTTATTCTTGTATTACAAAAGTGGAAAATGTACTGTGCAATGTGTAGGAATCAATACCATAGGAAAGATACCCTCCGAAATAGCAGTATATCTGCGCCTTCAAAATCCAGAGCTTTACACTGGTCACAGCTTCAGGCGTTCCTCAGCCACTTCACTTGCTGACTGTGGTGTGGGTATAACTAATATCGAACGCCTAGGAGGATGGAAATCGACTTCAGTTGCAGAGGGGTATTTAGAAGACTCCACCAATCGAAAGAAAGAAATGTCCAACAAAATTCTCAATTTGAACACTACATCGTCTTCCGGGTGCATTTTAGAACCATCCACGTCTATATCGATCGGCGACGATTTGATGCCTGTGCCTGCACATTCGATTTCTTTCGATAATGTATTGCCCGAGTTACCTTCTTCTTCAGGAAATCAGCCATCTTTGAACAATATGCTGGCTTCCGCTATAAATTTACATAATTCATCAAATTGTACATTTACAATAAATATTACGAATAATTAGTGGATAGAAAATGTTACTCCTGTTAGTTGTTTCCATTTGCATGAATAAATAATTTAAAAAATGAATTTGTTTCCTACGCTTGTAGAAAAAGTATTGTTCCTAACTCATGCGGAAAGTGTCTTTCCCGCACTCGACTGCTTACCCGAACGACGCGAAGCGGAGTTCTGGTAACGGCAGTCGCGTGCGGGAAAGAATCACTTTCCGCACTTGTTAGGAAAATTACTATTACGATAGATTTTTGTACAGGAAATTAAAGTTTAGGCTTTGTTTATAGATATATAGTGAGTCAATG